>BSBM01001191.1:10445000-10910000 GCA_027924585.1 Larix kaempferi | reverse complement strand
TATTCTCCATCATCATCATCATCATCATCTTCATCATCACCATCACCATCACCGTCATCATCATCATCATCTTCTTCATCATCATCAACATCTCCATCATCATTGTCATCTCCCCCTTCCTCATCAACATCTCCATCATCATCATCTTCATCACCATCACCATCACCATCACCATCACCATCTTCTTCATCATCTTCTCGTGATGGTGATGAAGATGATGATGAAGAAGAAGATGATGATGATGATGGACAAGATGGTGATGATGATGAACATTTTCCTCATCACCATCACCATCACCATCACCATCTTTGTCATCATCAACATCTTCGTCATCATCATCACCATCATCATTATCATCAACATCTTCATCATCATGGTCATCTCTAGGTTGCTCATCAACATCTCCATCATCATCATCTTCTTCATCATCATCATCTTCATGACCATCACCATCACCATCACCATCATCATCAACGTCTTCATCATCATCACCATCATCATCATCATCAACATCTTCATCATCATTGTCATCTCTAGGTTCCTCATCAACATCTCCATCATCATCATCTTCTCCATCATCACCATCACCATCACCATCACCATCACCATCACCATCAACGTCATCATCATCATCATCATCATCAAACATCTTCATCATCATTGTCATCTTTAGGTTCCTCATCAACATCTCCATCATCATCATCATCATCATCTTCATCACTATCACCATCATCATCAACGTCTTCATCATCATCACCATCATCATCATTAACAACATCTTCATCATCATTGTCATCTCTAGGTTCCTCATCAACATCTCCATCATCGTCATCTTCTCCATCATCATCATCTTCTCCATCATCATCATCATCATTATCTTCATCACCATCACCATCATCATTGACGTCTTCATCATCATCACCATCATCATCATCAACAACATCTTCATCATCATTGTCATCTCTAGGTTCCTCATCAACATCTCCATCATCATCATCTTCTTCTTCATCATCATCATCATCTTCAACACCATGACCATGACCATGACCATGACCATCATCATCATCACCATCATCATCATCAACAACATCTCCATCATCATTGTCATCTCCCCCTTCCTCATCAACATCTCCATCATCATTGTCATCTCCCCCTTCCTCATCAACATCTCCATCATCTTCATTACCATCACCATCACCATCATCATCATCATCATCAACATCTTCTTCATCATCATCATCTTATATCCTCATATCCAAAATTAGAGAAGCTCCATATGATGATGAAGACTATTTAGATGATGCTGATGAAGATGAAGATGATGATGATGATGATGATCATATGATGATGGAGATGATGATGATCATCCTCTTCATCATCATTGTCATCTCCCCCTTCCCCATCAACATCTCCATCATCTTCATCATCTTCATTTTCATCAACATCATCATCTTTATCATCTTCATCTGCATCATGATCATCTTCATTGTCATCACCCTCCTCCTCCTCATCATCTTGTGCACTTATGCACTTAAGGATTAATTTTTAGAAAAGGGTCTAAAGGCCTTTATGGGGGAGGGGCACTAGGAACAAACCGAAACATATCGATTTATTTGGCAATAAATGATGTAAATGTTACCCAACAAACAATTTAACGTTCAACAGGAATGCGCACACGCTAGAAGCACACGCACGCGTCTAGCATGCACGCTCTGGTAGCGTGTGTGTGTCCCTGTTGAGCATAAAATTCAGAAAAGAACCCGTGCTATTCTCCTGCATTTTTACTCTCATTCACACATTTTCTTCTCTGTTTTCACGCACAGTCCGACAACCGATTGCATCTTGGATTGAATTGAGACACCATTTGGTGTTTCTTTGAAAATTTGGATAGAATACACAAGAATTGGGGCTCTAGTTGGCTCTTTGGATTGGATACACACCAGTTGGGCTCTATTTGGCGCCTTTAATTGAATACACAATAATTGCACTCTATTTGGCTCCTTGGATTGAATTCTCATGCTGCTTGGACACACTTGAACTCTTCTTGCATATAGTGGATACATCAAAAGAGAATTTTACATTTGAAGCAAAGAGCAATCATAATCCTTGAGGTATGGTGACTTCTTCCTCTTTTTATATGTATTTTAGTCTTCATTCACTTTGTTTGAATTCTATCTATTTTAGTTTTTCTTCATGAATTTTATGAGAGACGTATTTTAGTCTTCTTAATCTTCAACATAGACAATAAAAACATCTTACCACAAAAAAATACAACATGCACCAAACAATGCTTTGAACCTTTCATGAAGATAATAAAAAAAACTTGCTTGCATCACCACCAATAAGGTTTCATAATCACATAACTCCATCTAGTACACAAACATTTGTTGAATTCCTCATGATTTCAATACAACAACTCACACAAACACCTAAAGAATCAAACTCTTAATCTTTTGGAGCTGTTTTCCCTCATCCAAAACATGAAAATGAAGTGAGTAGGAGCTTCTCCTTTTGTAGGAAATGTGCTCCTACTAGCATCCCATACCACCATCCAATACCATCCAATTGAGTTCCTAGAGGTGATGTTGTTGTTATATCTAGGGAATTGTCAATAGCTTTTAAGATTATATGAAAACATTCTCACTAGATGTTGTTGTACATAATCAATTGCTACATCGATTTTTAATAATCATGCACATCAAGTTTTAATATCTTATTTGTTGTTCATTCTTGCAGGGGTGATATTGTTGTTTTGTTAAAAAATGTATTGAATATGGGAAACGTATGTAATAATAAAAGAAAGTCTAGAAGGAAGGAGACGCCCCCTGAAAAGGCCCATGAGATAAGAAAAAAGGCCAGGTTGTACATGGAAAACCATAGACATCAAGATGTTAGTGCCTTAGATCCATCAACAAGCAATGACGAAGTGGTTGAAGTCAATCAAATCTTGCTTGATTTCGAGTATGAAGGTATGGATGTTGAATAGGTCGTTAATTGGCAACCTCCCCAAGAAGAGCACACACATGTCGAACACACTCCCTTGTAGGACCAAATTGTGAACAAAGGGCCACAACAAACCGGTGACGAGACTCGTACTTCCTTTCCGACTCCCTTGACTCAACTATCAAGCAGACGACGAAGAACTCCTAGACGTATTTATGTGGATGAAAGTTCATTTTCAGGACTTGAAGGTAAGTTGCCCAAACACACTATTGATTTCCATTGTAGCAAGATAATCAAAGAATTTTTTGAATCCAAAACCGATGCAACAAAATGTCAATTGTTTCTGGCTTTGTTAAAATCACATTGTCTAGCTCATGTTAGGAGAATTTTGGACATAAGGTAGTTAGAAGTTCAGAGGCCAATGATCATGTTGTTAGAAATCTACAATCTGCATTTAATTTGATTGGAAAAACTTCTCGTACAAAAGATTTTAATGCGGCCCGTCGTGTACTGTCGGAATCGATCATAGACAAATCCACAAGTCAACGTCACCTGCTATCACACACATGTAAAATCTTTAAAGTAGATAGAAAGACTCTTCAAAAGTATTCTGCTATTAGAGAAAAGCTTGAGACCCCAGGCCAAAAAGATTGTTGGGCCTTTGTTGGTAGGTTACCTCGTTCAGACATGAAGCTTATTGATGCTGTTAAAGAACTAGTACAAAAGTTTTGGCATGATAACACTAGAACAACATCAAATCAAAGAGATGTGTTAAAGTTGAGAAAAGGCGTTAAGGGGTGTGAACCCCATGTCAAGCAATTCCTTGACACGACACAAACAGAACTCTATGAGAGGTTCAAGAATGATCACACACAATTGAACTTGGGCCAAAGGTCCTTTGAAAAATGCAAACCCTGGTATGTTAGAATTTGCATTGATCGCAACACATGTTGTTGTAGATACCATGTAGAATTTGAGTACTATTATGATACATATAGACATATACTTTGTGATTTGCATACTAACATTGTGCAGGAATGCCCATCGTTACAACCACCGAATGCATCCAGAGAATTTATACATAGCATAATGTATCCAAGACCTGAAGGACAAAAATATTATACAAGATCATGTTTATATGGGACATGTTCCAGTTGCAGTGGATTTGCATTATTGAGTCTATGCATCCATGAAACTGAGGAACACGAATTTGGGAGGATGTCAATAGAAATGCAACACTTCAAGTACATACCATATCAAGTAGATAGTGTAAAGGAAATCACAAAAATTGCATTGGTGAAATCACAGGTAATCTAATTTTGCATACTTTCATACTACATATGTTTAATTTGTACATATATATTCATATTGAAAATGTCACGTTGTATTAATGCCCTTGGTTTTGTGGCACCAGGTACAAATTTGCAATTTCATGAAGGAATTATACCAAAAGATCGAGTAGTATGTACAACATGTCCATGTAGCACGATGGCGGGATGAACACTACAGACAGTGTAGTGACACCTTTTCCAATGGCACAATATTGTCGGTTGTGGACTTTGTTGAAAACTACACCCTGCAGCCACATAATGAGATTAAAATTCAATACTATCATTTAGACCAAGTTAGCATAATGGTCCATATCACATATAGGCATGCGCCAAAGAGCAGTAATGACATGAAGATAATATTGAAAGAGACCAACTTCTACATCAGTGACGACAGGTGCCACGACTTGCATTATGTGAAACATTGCTTCCAAATTTTCTATGATCAGCTGAAGGAGAGAGGTATACAGATGGATCAGTATTGGATATGGTCAGATGGTTGTGCAGACCAGTTCAAAAATGCACGTGTATTCCAGTGGTTGAGTATTTTGCACAAGACTTATGATGTGCTTCATATATGGAACTATTTTGAGACCGGGCATGGAAAAGGAGAGCATGATGGGGCTGGAGCATGTCTCAAAACTGCCCTACGAAGGGAGGATATGAGGTGCATGTCAAACCCTCATATTCTGGATGCAAAATCCATAGTTCGATGGTGCTCTGCAAAAATTTCAGATCGAACCACGGAGCAGCACATACCAATAGGTAGAGGACATGTTGTTAGAAATTTTTGGCATGTGGTTGATATAGATCGATTGCATTCTTATAGTTGTAGTACTGTGCAAGGAAATCATGGATTTCATTCGGTTCAAAGCTCAAACAACCCCTTATTTGAAATATGGACGTGGAAACTTGCTTGCTTTTGTGGTCCTTGCAGCAATTGTGAGTAGGATGAGTGTGAATCAATGGATTGGGTTGATGAATGGGATCATGTATCACTTGCAGTGGACCCACGTGCAGTTGTTGAAACAATCTAGTTAGAGGAAGGCCAATCCTCTATTTCGAATGAATATGATCATATATCTGATCTTGTACAACCAGGTAAACATTTCTGCATGCATATCTTGGTTCCCTCATTGTTTTTGTAATTATCCAAGTTATCAAACCACTGCTTGTTGGAATATGACCATAAAATACATTTTTGCAGGACACATCTACGCAGTTGTCGCCCCGACTGACAGTTCAATTGGGATGAATTATTGGTTGGCATGATGCATCCAAGGGAAGCAAGCCCTCCTCACATCACTAACCAATAGTGAAGGCATTACCTTTTCGACTAGCTTGATGGTTGTTCAGGGGGGATATCTTACAGTAGATGGAAAGGGACCAACGAGCAATGGCTACACATACACGGATTATAGACCAGGTTCATGGGTGTATCACTTTACGCACTTGATCTTTGGTACAAACATCCAACTGAAAATAATGTCAATGAAGACATCAAACAAGGTACACTACTTACTACCTCATGCAGAGCACGAGAGGTTGTTCGAGACAATAAAAAATCGAGAGGATCTAGAAGGCCTAATTGATTGAGGTACATAGTATAGCCATGTGATTGTTTATTCATGCATGATTAATGTTATTCACGTTAGATAGTTTATTTGATATCGTTATCTTATATCGTTTATTTGATGTTTGAGTTATGATTTATAGCCATGTGATTGTTTATTCATGCATGATTAATGTTATTCATGTTAGATATTTTATTTGATATCGTTATCTTATATCGTTTAAATGCCAATTTCATTAAACTTGGACATATTGGGCAAATTTTGGACTAAGAAAGTGTGAATTTAGGCTTTGAAAGTGTTAATATCAACCTTTCTAAAGTGAAAAAACAAGTTCTGAAAGTGGCAATATTGGCTTTGAAAAGTGTATTTTTTGACTACTTATGAACCTTAAAATTTCAGTTTTTTGTTATAAAACTATGAATTTCAATTCAAAAAGTGTGGATTTCAAATAAAAAAATGCTAATTGCTAATTTGAAAAGTGTAAATTTCAAATAAAAAAATGCAAATTTTGATTTTGAAAGTGTGAATTTCAAATCAAAAAATGAAAATTTTCATTTGAAAAGTGTGAATTTAAAATAAAAAAATGCAATTTCTGATTTGAAAAGTGTGAATTTCTAATAAAAAAATGAAATTTTTTATTTGAAAATTACAATTTTCATTTGTAAATGTTCAAAATTTTAAGGTGGAAAGTTATAACATATAAAAATGGTTTGTCCCGACTTCTGTTTTCCGACAAGAAGGATTGGCTGCCCCTTCTTTTTCGTAATTAATTGTGAAAACATTTATCCAACAATTCAGCTATATCCTTTATGGAGAACACAAGAAGGATCAACTGACCCATCTGGCAGTATCGAACTATTATGAAAATAATATTGGGAATAAGAAGGGTCGGTCGACCCTTCTTGGAGTGTCGAACTATTATGAAAATAATATTGGGAATAAGAAGGGTCGGCCAACCCTACAATTACGAGGGAATTGTAAAAATAGAACACCTTGTAAGTTATAACATATAAAAATGGTTTCTACCGACTTTTATTTTATGACAAGAAGGATCAGCTGCCCCTTCTTTTCGTAGTTAATTGTGAAAACCTTTATCCAAAAATTCAACTATATCCATAATGGAGAACACAAGAAGGATCGACTGACCCTTCTTGCAGTGTCGAACTATTATGAAAAGAATATTGAGAATAAGAAGGGTCGGATGACCTTTCATCTATGAGGGAATTGTAAAAATAGAACACCTTACAGAAAGAGAGGTCGCTCTTTCTCTGAGAATATTTCTACTTGCCAGAAAAGTCTTTGAATCAAATCTTCTATAAATTTTACGATACGTGGAATGCTTATATTGTGACATGTGGCATATTTGATTTTTAAAATTAGTTTAAAGATTTTTTAAACGAATATTAAGGATATTAATGGTACCATTTAAAGTTTGGGACTGTTTTAAGTTCCTGCATTTTCTGAACCAACAACGTGGATGTTATATCAGCTAGGGTACAAAGGTTTTTGAAAATTGCTCTAGTTCGAGCTTCCCAAATGCTGAACACAAAGATGGCATGGAAGGCGTCGAAACAACATACCACTGTGTTCCACCACCAATTCTAGTTTAACAGTTCTACAAAAGTTTAAAAGTTCTCCAAAATTTCGACAGCATACCCCTGTGTTCCGCCACCAATTCTGTGCGCGCTGTTCCAGGGTGGTTTTGCAATTCGTGACCATCCTATCTTGTGTGATAGTCCTTGCTGCAATGGTCCATACGTCTCCTGCATAAGGACAAGGACACCTCCTTGTGGGCATTTCCAAATGTCCTCTTAGCCATGTGAATTCAACACTTATCCAATTTTTTGTTCTTAATATGAAAAACATAACAACCTTTTTCTCATTTTGGCAGGCTTGTATTTCACATGTGTGAACTCCAGAGGCAGCTCTGATCCTATAAATAGATAGCTAGTTCATCACTTAGCCATGTGAGTTCAACACTTAGACATATTTTTGTTCTTTATATATAAAATAATTTTGTTTTTAATATGTAAAATACTTTTGTTCTTAATATGTAAAATACAATGAGTTATATTCAGAAAGATATATTCATCATTTGACCATATTTCTCTATAAAATACTTCTCTATAATTATATTGAAGCATATAGATGGATTTATTCAAAAGGATGTGCACAACCATTCATTACAAAAAGGAGATCCTGGGAGCATAAATAGCTTTCCCAGTATGGCTTTGTAAATTTAACAAGCTGATGCAAAAAAAAAATCTAAAATTGATGTAAAAACTCATCCAAGTAGGGATCTCTTCTACAAAAAATTCTACCGCTGAATAGAGGTTTCCTCAGCAATTGTCATGTCCAGAGAGGGGGATTCCTGGCAGTGGCTGCACTGTGACATGCTGGCCATCTTCAAAATTTCATGTTTTATAATATCCACTGTCCCCATAAGTTCAATCAAATTGCGTTCCAAATCATCAATTCTGGAGTCGTGATAGGTTAATTGTTGAGAGATATACCTCATGTGGTCGGCTGAATCTCTGTGCGTTTTGATGCCCAAGTAGACTGCCTCATAAACCTTTAACAAGTGTTTTTTGAAGTCTTCCACACTAGACCTTAGGAACATCATTCCGTCAGCAAGGCCTGCCATTGAACTGAGAGAAGAGGTCAGACAATGTACCGAATCAAGGGATCTGCTCAAAGTTTGAAATAAAACTTCCATTCACCAACAGTTTCAATTGGAGCTTGCAATCTCAAAAGTATTTAGGTAAATGAAATAGTTGTTTAATCCATCAATCGTATGATCCCTAGATTTCCTCCAAACTGTCTTATGAGCACAAGAGACTTTGCGACAACCACAGGTTATATTCTCCTCTTGCTCCTTGGTGGTCCATAATGCTCATCGAACTAAAGTTTACTTTTGGAAGTAACTATAAATAAGTAAATTTACACATTTACATTAGTATCATTATAGTAGCATTATACGAAAACTATTCTATTTTTTTAAAATAGAATCATTCTTATTTTTTATTTTTTTTAATAGAAACATTCTTTCTTTTTGTTTTTTAAAAATAGAAACATTCTTTCCTTTTTGTTTTTTTTAAATCAAGGCATTTATTTATTTTTTAAAATAGAATGAAATATCATAGAAAGAATGAAAAGTGTTTTTAGTTATTATCTTTTTTTAATTAAAGCCCTTCATGCTAGAAGGGCGATATGAATATATAACCTTCAACATGAAATTAAGTTCAACCCTTCAAATTTGATCCCTGATAGTGCCACTAGTTTTCATGTTTATTGAAAGGATTGTTTTTTAAGCAAAAAAAGAGAAACTTTGTATTATGTAATTGGTAAAAAATATTACATCTGTCTTCTTTTCACATTGCACTTTTGAGACAAAAACTGCCATATAGGGAAATTCCCATGTCTACTATCAACCTTGGAGACTGAACATAAAGCCTCACTACTACATTTTTGGCCTTTAGGGGGGGTTGTCTTCCGCCCCCAAAAGTGACCTACGGGGGGAGGCATCGATGTTAAAAGTTTTTCCCTTTAAGGGCGGTTTTTGACGAGATTGGAACCGCCCCGTGACCCCCCTCGTAGGGGTCTACGTAGGCGGTTTTAAACCCCCCTCGTAGACCCCTTCATAGAGACCTATAGGGGAATTTTTGAACCCCCCTCGTAGAGACCTACGAGGGCGGTTGTGAACCCCCCTCATAAGCCCCCTCATACAAACCTACAGGGGTGGTTTGGAACCCCCCTCGTAGAGGACTATAGGGGCGGTTTCAAACCCCCCTTGTAGAGGCCTATAGGGGTGGTTGTGAACCCCTATCGTATAGTCCTATAGGGGCGGTTTGGAACCCCCCTTGTAGAGGCCTATAGGGGCAGTTTAGAACCCCCCTCGTAGACCCTTTTAGGGGCAGTTTTGAACCCCCCTCGTAGAGGCCTATAGAGGCAGTTTGAAACCCATATAGGGGCGGTTTGTGACCCCTATAGGGGCAGTTCTAAACCCCCCTCGTAGACACCTATGGGGGCGGTTCAGAACTACCCCTAAATGTCCTTATTACAAACCTTTGGGGGCGGTTACAAACCCCCCTTGTAGGTACCTAAGAGGGCAGGTACAAACTCCCCTCGTAGGTACCTACGAGGGTGGTTGCAAACCCCCCTCGTAGGTACCTAAAAGGGAGTTTCTAAACCCCCCTCGTTGTAACATACAAGGGCAATTTTGAACCCCCCTCGTAGTGACATATGAAGGCGGTTTAGAACCCACCTCACAGAAACATACAAAGGTGGTTTGAAACCCCCTCTATAGCCATAATAAATCATAATAAAATATATTTTATTAAAAATATCAATATTGCAATATCAATAGGGCACGGAGGAATCAAACCACCAACTTCCTACTTGTAAGGCAGACGCTCTTCCATTGAGCTAGCACCCTTTCAGAATTTGGGAGAGGAGCAATATGAACATCTAGATTGCATCATTTGTAATTCTAAGAAAAGACAATAATATCCAAATACAACCAGGCTTAAAATCCAATCTATTTTTCAAAACACATTGATAAGCACAAAAATATACCATAATAAGGCAACAGAATATCCAAAACAATTATACAATCTATTAAGGTGGTTTGCAAAAGGGTCTAAATGCCATATTTTATTTTATTTTTCTACTCATGTTGGCTGATCTCCTAACAATGGGACTAGATCTTTTAGACGTTTTTGAAGGCATGGTAGAAGAGGGAAGCTAATGTGGAGTAAAAGTGCAACATGTGAAAAAGCATCACAGTCGGGTCACACATATGACAAGGCAATAGATAATTCCCATTGGGATAATACAAATAGTCCCAAACTGATAGTTAAACTTCCCAACCTTGGATGCACTCCACCTCCATGTCCCAGTAGTGGCTAGATTGAGGACATTGTCATACTAGCAAGTAAAGGATCTTCTCCCACTATCTCTAATAAAAATGATGCAAGTGATAGCAAGAAAAAAAGTGTAGATCGATGTTTCTCACGCTAATAGTGTCCTGGTGGTTAATACTAAATCATTGCATAACAATGAGGTTAAATATGGCTTCACAGAAGGGGGTGATGGAGATATATCATCCACTACCATTCCAAGTGAAGAGCGTATTAGAATTAATGAATAAAGTGAGAAAACATCGAAAATGTATAAAATGTCTCCATAATTAGAGCCAGGCAAGGAGAATGATCCATAAAAGGGTTTGATTCAAGTAGAAATTGTTAAGACAAGTGGGTGAGTTGGCTTTGAAACCGTTTCAAAGGAGATGATCACAACTTTCTAATGTAACTTTCATTGGGCCCAAGTGATCATTTGTGGCCCACTTTTCCAATTAAACCAGGAGGAATTGGTATAGGAATTGTCACATTAATTAAATTATTGTTATGTTATTTCCTATTAATAGTAGGGTAGTGTTACACCTCATTGTATGAGGTTTCACATTGGGGTTTTCAGCTAGTACCTTGGACTCTGGAGCATATTGATGGACTTGCGGAATGTACATCTTTAGGAAAATTCTTTTCTTCTTCGGGATGGATATTTGATGAAGATCTATGGTGGAGGACATTTACTTCTCTTGGTGGAAGGTTGCTCTATGTTGGGATGCTTCTTTCTTGCAATTGCTTCATTCTTGACATATGGGTGCTTCCTAGTGACTATTTATGGTGATGTTATGTCGTTGATGTCACTAGGAAGGGGGTGTCTACGGTCCCCTTTGGTTGATTGTGCGGTGGGGACATACTTGATACTAGATGGAGTTAACACTTTTCGCATGTCCCCTTTCCTTTGCTGTTGATGTGTTGTGGTAGTGCACTTTGCCTTGGTAGGATTTCCCTAGGTGATATGACTTGATGTTGTAACATTTGCTAGACATTGTATAGGAGGGATGTGTAATGAATGGTGTTTGTACCCTTCTAATGTAATATTTCATAAGTTTGAGTTAGAAGGGGGGTAACTCACACATTCTTGATGATCAAGTCTTTCCCAAGGTTTTATGTGATATTAACCATGTATTAGTCCTTTGGTTGTGTGCCTTAGGTTCAAGCCTAGGTAGATCTTCTAATTTTTCATTATGTTGTTAACATGGTAGGGTTTTACAGGGGAGAACAACTTATACATGGTGGCCTCCATCTTCTTCATTAACTATGGAAATCTTGGTACCCAGCAGTGGGATTTTCTATGTTGGCTTTTCAAGCTAGTATTTTTGCACCAACAGTCTTTACCAACCACTGTTATAAGCTGCTCTGAATTTTTTTGGCAGGTATTATTGCCCTAAGGGCTGCCATCTTGCCTCTTTGGGTTATCTCATTTCACCTAGGGTTTCACTCATCTTCAAGGGATCACTAATTGTCTTATTTACACAAAATCTGAAGGATTCTATCCCTTTTAAGGCTTCCTTCCTAGGAAGCATCCACTTAAAAATATCTAATCCATAGAATTGCTTGGTAGCAGAATTTTCTGGGCTATTTAGTTGATACGTGAGATTATTGATTGATAGCATTTGCCTTAAGGGTCTCTAAACAATCCCACAAGGGTTTATGGAATCTGGATCACCTTTATTGTAGGGTTTTAAAGCCTTCTTGGCCCCCTTAGCCTTTTTTCTTGCCGACTCACAAAGACTTGATCTTCCTGGACCAGGTGGATTGTTCTTGCGATACACATGGATGTGTGCTTTGCGCATTTGACTGTACTGGTTTTAGATGGTGATGTTCTTGGTATTGGCTCCAACTTATTTGTAGACATTCTTCATATATTATAGGGGTTGGTACTTCTGTATTAGAAATTGCAGTTGATGATGCGAGGCCTACTCCTTAACTATCTATGGTGATTCACAGGTTTGTAGGGTCATGGGACGACCTATCTTGTGTCTTTTGAGTGTATCAAGGGTTTTGTCTTAAAAGGCATCCTAGTCAAACTCTTTGTTATATTATATCTGGGTGGTTAGGGTCGACCTAGATTAGTGGGCCCAAAACTCTTTTAGGGAGGGCACCCCACCTTAGAGTGTGTATAAATACATTCTCACCCTCATTTATACAAATACATTGTTTGACCATGACCTGAGTGCTCTCATATGTGATTCTTTAGCCTACGGGTACCTACATGTGTTTCTCTTGTTCATGGGTTCATCTTCTCTTCTCTTTATGTCTGTGTGGTTGTGTTGATACGAGTTTGCTGGTTGGTTCCATTTGATCCATGGTTCATGGGTACCTACATGTGTTTCTCTTGTTCATGGGTTCATCTTCTCTTCTCTTTATGTCTGTGTGGTTATGCTGATATGGGTTTGCTCGTTGGTTCCATTTGATCCTCATTTATCTTTTATGATCTCAACACCTAGTGACCTTTTCCGCCTAAGGAATTTTGACAGGCAACATACCTTAATTTATCCTATGGAGTCTCAACCATGTTGAACTCCCTGCAAACTAACCAATGCAATTCTGGCAGCTTGTCAGCCATCCAGTTCCAAAACAAATTGCTTTCCTTAGCATCAGTAAGTGCATAAATGTTAGCAATATTGAGCATTTGACCATGCCAGTTCAACATAGTTTGTACTTTGTACATGTTTCTGTGATGAGTTTGTGCCCCACCCCACAACTGAATCTAGATTGGTAGAAACTAAAGCAACAGTCTTCCTCTTGGCATTTGTATGACGAGAAAGAAAAACTTAAGCATTCGACTAAATTTGAAATAACATTCAGGGCCATTCCAAGTAAAAGGACAGTTATATCAAGTGCTTGTTAAAAGACGGTTATATCAAAATTTCTAAACTGGGGATCAATTTTCTAATCCTTCCAAATTATGGATTTTAGACAAGGGTGCGTAACCCCTTGACATTCACGAGGCAATCTTCATTGCAGATTGGTAGTGATGTAGTCCATATTCTCTTCAACACCATCATCACAACGTGGTCTATACCTTGTAGGGATTTGGTGAAGCCACACCTTAAAGCAGTGTTATCAGAACCGGACCAGAACCGGCAAAACTGGCCGGTTTGATCAGTTTTGGGTATTTTGCGGTCCAGTTCATTATTTCTGTTAGGAAATGGTCGGTTCCATATGGAACTAGCCTTTTTTGTACAAGTTCACATACAAGTTCGTATGCCATGGTTTTGAACATGATTAAAAAAGGTAAACCCTAGACCCTAGTAATCATTGGTAAATGATAGAAAATGATATCCTTTTACTTAAATTTTTAACATTACCATTAATTGTTTCAGGATGTATGAGACTGGTTCCAACCTCATTGGACTTCATGTGCAAAAACTAGAATTTTAGATCCCATTTAAAATTCAACAGACTTAACAGTTTTCAGGATTTCAAGATTGCAACATTTCCACTGGATTCTACCATGCATGAGGGTATGGGATTGGCATTTAATCAAGCACATCAACCCCTCTATGTACCTTGATGTTGGTGGTGGTGATTGTTAAACTCCTCTGTCATGGCTTTAATAAAAATGTACCCTTTAGGGTTCACTCAAGCAAAATCACTTATTAAGCATGGGAAGCTTCTTCTATGTAATTTTAACGCTTGGATTAGGAAGTTTCATCAAAATTGTAGGGGGTTGACTAATGTCCTTGGTGGATCAACTTCGAGATTCTAGGTGGAGGCAAGGGCTAGAGCCTAGAGGATGGGGCACAGGGTGCTATTGATGAATATCATACCAAGTCCAATATAGGCAAAGATTTTGATGATGTGTAGTTATTTGTTGTAGCATGAAGTTTTTTGGACTCTAGAGGCCATTTAGAGTCTATTTGTTTATGTATTTTGAGTCATATATGGATTGCACTTGATGCTATTTTAGTTATATTCACCCTTGCTATACTTTGCATATTTTTATATAATGGTTTGGAATCTTTGGATTCATATGGATGTACATGAATATATATGTTTTTTTCAAAATTTGATTATTTTCTGTATTTTTTGGTTGACTGTTTTTTTTCTGGTTCTAGTCCAATTTAGATTTTTGGGTTGACTGGTTCAATGACTGCTCTGGTTTTGATAAAATTGGCTTCAAGCCCCAAAGCTTGTATCCAGTTGTCCATGTTATGAGCCTTTGGTCATTTCAAATATACCCCAATTGTTGAGGTAATGGGCTTGCTAGAAGTTGACAGTGGACACTGCTGTAGTGGCTGACTTACCTAATTAGGTATTATGGGTCACCATCAAGTGTTCTTTCCTTGGAGGATCAACTTCAAGATTCTAGGTAGAGGTAAGGGCTAGAGCCTAAAGGATGGGACACAGGGTGCTATTGATGAATATCAACCCAATATAGGAAAAGCTTTTGATGATATGTAGTTATTTGTTGTAGCATGAAGTTTTTTGGACTCTAGAGGCCATTTAGAACCTCTTTGTTTATGTATTTTGAGTCATATATGGATTAGCAATCCACTTCATGTGAAAAAATTATCTAGCTTACTCTATGTATGCAATCACTGCAAGGGCTTACGCTATTTTAGTTATATGCACCCTTGCTATACTTTGCATATTTTTATATAATGGTTTGGAATCTTTGGATTCATATGGATGCACATGAATATATATGTTTTTTTCAAAATTTGATTATTTTATGTATTTTTGGTTGACTTTTTTTTTTTTTTTGGTTCCAGTCCAATTTAGATTTTTGGGCTTGACTGGTTCAATGACTGCTTTGGTTCTGATAACATTGGCTTCAAGCCCCAAAGCTTGTATCCAGTTGTCCATGTTATGAGCCTTTGGTCATTTCAAATATACCCCAATTGTTGAGGTCATGGGCTTGCTAGAAGTTGACAGTGGACACTGCTGTAGTGGCCAACTTACCTAATTAGGTCTTCTGGGTCACCATCAAGTTGTTCTTTCCTTGGAGGATAAACTTCGAGATTCTAGGTAGAGGCAAGGGCTAGAGCCTAGAGGATGGGGCACAGGGTGCTATTGATGAATATCAACCCAATATAGGAAAAGCTTTTGATGATATGTAGTTATTTGTTGTAAGCATGAAGTTTTTTGGACTCTAGAGGCCATTTAGAGCCTCTTTGTTTATGTATTTTGAGTCATATATGGGTTGCACTTGATGCTATTTTAGTTATATGTAGCCTTGCTATACTTTGCATATTTGTATATAATAGTTTGGATTCATATGGATGCACATGAATGTATATGTATTTTTCAAAATTTGAATATTTTATGTATTTTTTGGTTTTTTTTTTTTTTTTTTTTTTTTTTTTTTTTTTTTTTTTTTTTTTTTTTTTTTTTTTTTTTTTTTTTTTTTTTTTTTTTTTTTTTTTTTTTTTTTTTTTTTTTTTCTGGTTCCAGTCCAATTTAGATTTTTGGGCTTGACTGGTTCAATGACTGCTCTGGCTATGATTTTTCTGGTTCCAGTCCAATTTAGATTTTTGGGCTTGACTGGTTCAATGACTGCTCTGGCTATGATAACATTGCCTTCAAGCCCCAAAGCTTGTATCCTATTTTCCATGTTATGAGCCTATGGTCATTTCAAATATACCCCAATTGTTGAGGTTGCGGGCTTGCTAAAAGCTGACAGTGGACACTGCTCTAGTGGCCGACTTACCTAATTAGGTCTTCTGGGTCACCATCAAGTTGTTCTTTAAGAGTTCTAGTTCTTTCAAACTACATGAACCCAAACTTTGTTATTGCCTTGAGAGACAGTTTGAGCTTGGAGCTGAGTAGAATTAACTAGAAAAGTTGGGGCATTAGGTATAACCATAAGGGGCAATACTGAATTCTATGGTCATGTCTTTGGCACATAAAACAGGGATTCTGGAGGTTGATGTACCTCAAAGGATGTTTAATCACTTTGCCCCCATCCCTAATGCAAATAAGTTCCTTGATATATTTTGATGGATAACTCCCCTACAGGCATGTAAATTACTAAATGCAATCCAGATTCATGGGTGTCCACATGTGCTATTGATCATAGTCTTGAGACAATAAGATACGTCCA
The DNA here is from genome assembly GCA_027924585.1 of Larix kaempferi. NCBI lineage: Eukaryota > Viridiplantae > Streptophyta > Pinopsida > Pinales > Pinaceae > Larix > Larix kaempferi. Next base: position 10,893,199 of record BSBM01001191.1, on the reverse strand, counting down.
CATGTGCTATTGATCATAGTCTTGAGACAATAAGATACAACACTTATGAGCATAATGGGAAATTTTGATTTGTGACAGCAGTGGTCCCTTTCATTTTCAATCCCGTACAATCCAACAGTAATGAATATGGCCATACATTAAATCTGGGCATACTAGAAGGCTTTCTGGAAAATTATAGTGAGGATAAATGTCATATGTGGGCATATTTGTATTCATTTGGAGTTGGTTATGTGGCAATATTATCCCCAAGGAAGTCATTAAAGAATCATTTTTTAGGCCTGTAGCTGAAAGGGTATGTGAAACAGGTATGAGAACATTATGTGCACTGTATGAGACCTAAATAGGGGCCCTAACCATTCAATAGTAAGGTCACCTACAATACCCAGACTTGGATCAGCAGCCTACAGTTGCATAGTAGTCCTGTAACAACACATAGTGAGGTCTGAGCGCATCTTCTAGGAGCCAGATTGAAGATATGCTTGCACAATAGAGGGATTTATCTCATTGTTTTGGAAGGTGCCAAATAGTAGCAGTTACCCCTTATGCCAGCCTAACCTTGTTTTAGAACAATCATCGTTTGAGGTCTTTACAACTAATTTCGAGTGAAAGTTTGATAATGATCAGTCTGTGGGGTAGTTTTGATGCATGAAAAGTAGTCAACGATGTTGAGATTAATAAGAGAAGTTCCCTGGGGATTGTTTAGAGAAAATAGCATGATGATGACTATCAACAACAGTGCTAGTATAACATCCTATCATCATCAATCTAACCTTAGAGGAGATTAAGGTCGTTTGTAGCCTTGGAAAGGGACTCCTTGCAGCTTGCACTCATCATAATAGAACCCAACATTAAATGATGTTTTAGGGTGCCATTCCAATAAGGTCTAAAGGGCCAACCTGTGCAAATAAAGTCTTGGGCTAACCTATGCCAACCACTTTAGGGATGCCCATGTTTCTGGGTTGTCCTATTTTTGGAGAAGGAAAAAAGGTTTATTAACATATCTGTCCTAGTGCTCCCATATTGAGGATATCTAAGAATTAAAAGGTATGAAGTAAGTCCATGGGGTATTTAGATAATAGTTAATGATTGTTGGAGAATGTTTTCATTCTCTGAAATCTGCCACATTCACACAACCATGATTAACAGACTAATAATTTGTTTCAATGTCCCATAAGGGATGCAATAAAGGTCCAAGTGAGCTTGCAACAGTAATGAATATGATCATACCTTAATCACCAAGCCTGGGCATAAAAAATAGCTTCCCAAAGTCTTCATTTCAGATCTTAAGGAAACAGTGAGCAACCATCTTAAATATAGGTGGATCTATGTGAATGAGCAGTGAAAAATGATATCTTTGGCATAATTCCTCTTATATAAACAACCCTAAAGGGGGCTGATACACCTTGATCCTGTAGAAGTATTTAGGTTTCACCTTTGGTGTTAGGAGTCTGTAGATGTTGGAAGATTAATGGTGGAGCAGACCTAATCTCATATGTCTTTGATCTGAGCATTATGTCAGCAATTTTGGACCAATTATTTTTAGAGTATTGCAACAATTGATTATAATGTGAAGTGCATTACTTCTTGGAAGGTCATTAGGGTTGTTTCAGTCAGACCCTTCATCTTGATAGGCCACAGCTTGTGAAGGCATATATCTGTAGTTTTATTCTCATCATGGCCTAACTTGAGGATGGTCCTGTCTCAATGTATGGAGGGCATCAACATTTATGGTACACTTCTCTACCCTATGTTGTAGGTAGCCTTAGATCTGATATGTCCTACCTCAGTTAACCTCAGACCAAAGATTCAATCATCACCCTTAACCAACACATTGCTTCATAAACATATGAAAGTTTAAAGGAATTCTATGGGCTTGAGCCTAATCTTTAAACTTCTTTCCTTGTTGTGATGGGTTTTTACTATCCCTGTCAGGAGTAACTTTCCATGCATCTTTACCTTTCCTTACTGTTCTCATCAATATACTAAATAAATGGAAGAATAAAACTCTAGTTTCTCCACTTTAATTGGTAATCATCATAATTATCCATCCTATTCAAATTTAATATGTTTAACTCCAAAAATAAAGTTTATGAGTTGTGCAAGTGAGTAATTGGCTCTAAGCCAATGTATCCAACCTTGGATCTAAGCCAATTTATCCAACCATGGCTATAAGCCACCTGAATTTTGAATAAATCTTGAGTTGTGTAAGTAATTGGCTCTAACACAATGTATCCAACCTTGGCCATAAGCCACCTGACTTTTGAATAAATCTTGAGTAAACTCTACCAAAACAAATGATCCATATGAACATATTCCTTTTGGATAGAATAAATGGCAATTTTTGGACAAAATCCTCCTTCCAAAACCCTAGCTCTCTTCATATTTGGACTATAGCAATGTCCAATCCCTTCACAAGCCTCTTTTAAACGTATTCTAGTGCTTACACCACAAGATTATTGGAAGAGTCTTGCAAGGCGCTAACATCATCTCAAGACAAATATCAATAGGTATTTAGTTCCAATTTAGGTTAATAGTAAAACTCATTTTATTTGTGGACTAAGCTGTTTAATTGCAAACTTTTCTGGCTTGTCAATTTCATTTCTAATTATCTTTTATTCTTACAAATATTTAGTGAATTGTAATGGCACTTCTATGTTCACTACCACTAACTTTATCTATTTTTATGGACCACTTCAAATCCCAAATGAATATTTGTCAACACTTCCCAAAATAGGTTTCATGACAAAATACTAAATAGTCAAAAAGGGCTTTAAGGAATGTATGGTCAAGATGTTCAATGTGCAGTAGAGTTTTCCATTGAAGAAACAAAAGGAATTGCAAAGAAAGAACATGAATATAGACAATGTTACAAAGACTTTGGGTGGGTACTCAATTCTGCAGGAAATTAAATTTAATGACCATTGACTTACATCTAATCATAGCAAATAATGAGGATGAGTTTGGAATGTCAGATAGGCTTTTTTTCTATGAATAATCCAATAGCACCCAAGGTCTTCTGTTTTTTATACTGAAGACAAAAATAAAACTTATGTTTTTGGAACTGAAGACATAAATAAAACTTATATGAAAAATAATGTATTTACTGCATTTCATGATGTTTGTAAGGTTATAATTAAAGCAGTCATTCCCAAGGAGCAACAATCTTACGGAAGGACACCACTGGGAAAGGTTGTAGACACTACAAAAGTAAATGAACTTGCTTCAAATGGATGAGTGAAAAAAAAGGAACAGACGTCAATTTCAAGTAAGCTGGAGCAATTGAAGAACTTCTGCTAGTACCCTAGGAAGAGTGCTGGCGCCTGGCATGAATAAAAAAGTATAGAAGCTGTACAAATGAATTGACATACTGGACAAAAACCTTAATTACTGATTGGCTTTCTGACAGAAGGAAGCCATTTTATCACTTGTAGGGGAACATGGGATGTATCTACCATCATGAGAGTGAGAGTGTCCATGAGTATATTTCTGGTGCATGATCAGGCATTGGATAGTGAAGATGAATCTTTAGAATCCACTATCGAGTGTAACAATGAAGTTTCTTCTTCTGAATCATCTGATGATTCTTTAATGAACGAAGATAACATGATATCAGAAATAACAAAACTTGATCTTGTGCAAACTGATGAAATAACCCACAAACTGTTCAATGAGGACGAGGAGGAAGACAAGCCCATGGTTCGTATTAATAACAATCACAGAGATTCGAACATAAGATCTAATGAAGATATTGACCATTCTAATGAGGGGTTGTGTGCAAATAAAGAATGAAGATTTTATCTCCCACATCAAAGAGTGCGTGGCTTCAGTCGGAACTGTTGGAAAAGTGGCTTTAGTCGGATCTGCTGGAAAAGTTAATGAAACATGCGTTCATCGGTCCCACAATATCTAAATCAGATAATCCGGCGATTCTTCATCAAGCAATTCTGGAAAAGTATACCCAATTTGAGCTCTTCATCGTTTGATAACCTGATCAATGTGATCCCCAATTCGAGTTCTCAAGAGAGAAAATATCTGTTATTAGGGGTTGAAGAGAAGGGTTCTTCTTTGTCGTTATTAATGTGCAAGATTTATAAGAATGTTTTCCAGGACAGCGGAAGGTTTGAGAACATTGTTAGCAAGGATGCTTCCCACACTCCTAGAACGGAAAAACTTCACGGGCGATATTTTGCAGCATCCCTACAAAAGGAAAACTTGAGAAAGTGTTTCACGTGTGGGTGGCACCTGGGCATTGTCCCCTAAAATCCAGGATGCTTGGGTGCTGCCCCCTCAAATTGACTTGAATTGTTTTCCTCCAAAACCTATAATACCAACCTAAGTTTGTCTTAGGTTTTCAAACTTTTCATTATGAGATACAATCAGATGTAGCATCTATGTTTTCATATCTTTATTTTATGATTTTAGAGATGGAGTCCCCTATATCAGTTGATCCTGACGGTCCCCCATGATGCTCCCTAAAATTAGGGTGGTGTCTCCACACATCCTCCAAAGGGGTTTCACCACTCCTGTGTCCCCATGTCCCAGAATCTTTGTGGAACATTGGAATTTTATTGAAATTAATTTGGGCACAAACAGGAACCGGTGGACTTAGCCTGTAGTTCAGTTGATTTGAATCAAAAACAAAATTGTGCATAGAATCTTGAGCCTTCAGCCAGACTTAGATTGGAGAGGTAGCATTAAGCTTAATCAGTCCAATATATCTTATTTTAGAATTAGTGAAGACTAAATTACAGGTCAATGCTCCCATGAACCGTGTGCACCTTCTGTTACATAACTATGTTCATTATCATGATTCCAGTTGTCTTTTTTCACAGAAATGTAATAGGTTTTTTATCAGTATTTCAGATTTCCTTTTCATAGGATTAAAATGTAGGAGCAATATCGAAATCGTGATGATTCCAGTTTAGTTAATCATGTTTGGTCACCCTGTTTTTTCAATCACTTGAAACTTCTTGAGGGATGATGTATAGCACACTGCATCATTTTCTATATAAGCTTCTCAAGCTGGATCTCTAAGAGTCTTCTATATTGATTTTTTTTTCAAATAAATTGTTTCGTAAGTTAGGTTTGTCTGATCACCTTATGAGAATTAAATTAATGTCTTGAAGTCCAAAAAGTTCAAACTGGGGAAAGTTCCTTTCTCTGTCTTTTTGTTTGTCCATTGAATGAGATTCTACATATGCCATCAGTTAGAAATTTTTGTGCATTCCATTCAGTTAGTCTTAAAATCCAAAAAACAAATTGCAGGTCCTTAGCCTTATCCCTAGTCAGTCAGAAGGGGAGCTTTTTGAAGAAGCGCTTGCTCGTGTTTGCCGTTGTGTTGGTGGTGGTGGATCCCTAGGAAATGCAGAGGATAGTGACAATGACTTGGAAGTTGTAGCAGAATCAGTAACAGTGAATCTGCGGTGCCCTGTAAGTAACTAAATTAAGGATATACATTTCAAGGTTTTATTTTCTGTTTGTGGTTTTTAAGAAAATTGGTGAAGCTCAAAAGCAGAAATATCTTACTTTTTACACTAGATTATTTTCTGGATCGTGGCATATTATATGATTTTGTTTATTTCCCTCACAAAGTAAGTTTAGAAATAACCTTCTGACTTCTATGAGGTAAAACCCTTTGCATTTTACTACTCAACGACTCATCCCTTGTCAATATTAGTCAGCTTATAAGAATTTTACAATGGACTGAATATATAAACGTACAGTTGTGCTCCAGGCTTTTGTCATTTCAGCTCATGATCAACCTTTGCTATATTCTTACATGATGTTGGTTGAAAAACTTAATGGTTACTGCTAATTATTGTGTCTTGTACAACTTTACTTATTATTAGGAAGTACTTTGGGAATTATCAAAGGATTCAAACACAATGCTGCTGGAGATGATCTCAAACGCAACCCTGGAGAGTGCGCTCCCATGTGACACTGATATACTATAGAATAGATTGTTCAAATATTATTAGTATAAATAAGTTTGTGCTTTCTCTTTACCAACTTCAGAGAGCATTTGAAACATGGCCCTAATCTTTATATTCTTGAATCTTTTGATGCTTTAAAGGTTACTCATGGTAATTGTTCGGACACATCTTTGATTACTTGACTGCGGGGTATATCTAAATTTAGACTTTCCTTACAAACTTGCTTTGTGCAATTTATTTTCAGGAAGCATTCTTGATGTCTGTAAATAATGCTTTGGTCAAAATCATTTATTTATAGATAACTTTACTTTTGTGCTATTATTGTGTTCTGTTTGGCTGTCTATTGCAGGTGCTCTCAAGTATTTTTAACATGATTCTGACGTACTGGTTTTTTTTTTCTAGATGAGTGGAACTCGTATAAAAGTTGCTGGGAGATTCAAACCTTGTATTCATATGGGTTGTTTTGACCTAGAATCTTTTGTTGAACTCAGCCAACCCACTAGAAAGGTTAGCTGGCATGAAATATTCAACACTTTTTCTAACCATTTCTCAACTTTTGCTGTTTAAAATTTCCTTCTGCTTTTGAATAAAGGTAAAAGTTTCTTTAATTCTACATGTAGTGGCAGTGTCCTATATGCATGGAGAATTATTCAGTGGACAACATCATAATCGATCCATATTTCAACCGTGTTACTACTTTTGTAAGTAATTTGTTTCATATTTTTGGTGGGTTCAGATTGATACAGGGGCACCCCAAAGTAATGCCGATGTCTAATATGCCAAAACTTTATGGTTGTCTATTATGGCAGATGAAAAGCTACCCTGAGGATGTAACTGAAGTTGAGGTGAAACCAGATGCTTCTTGGCGTCCAAAGCTTGAAGGTGATGCCAGGCTTCGTGAGCATTGGCATCGGCCAGATGGATCTGTCATTATTGTAGATGGAGAGATTACACATCAACAGGGAAACTTGAACCAAGTTAAATGTGAGGGTATATCTGAAGGTCCCATGCCTTTAAAAATTGGAATCAAGAGAAATCGAGATGGTTATTGGGAACTAAGTGGTGCTATCCCATCATCTACTGCAAATACTGTGTCTCGAAAACAGAGGAATGTAAGAATTGTGCCCGCAGTAAGCAATAGTGCGACTGATACAAATGGAGATGATGAAGATCCTAGTGTCAACCAAGAAGGAAGTGGGAACCTTGATTTTTCAGCAAATAATGATGTTGGGTTTGACTCTCCTTTCCTGGGATGTAATAGACTTTACAGACAACTGCAAAGCATGTCAGTTCTGAACTTCCAAAGAATTCTGAAGTGATACAGATGTCAGTTCAGAGTGCCCCATTTCATTTCTTTGGTACAAATACAGATGTTTCAGATAGCTCACAGTGTGCATCTGTGGTACGGCCCACTCCTGTCAATAGGTATGGTTTGCTGGCTACACAACAGCAGGAGAACACAAGGGCGGGACCAACAATCCCAGACTATAGGCGTTCATTAGATTCATCCTTCTGTTCCTTAAACACTGAACGAAATGGTGATTTGAATAACTCACCGAGAGTTGATGCATTAGATGCCCCTATACAGTTCTTTCCTCCACCCCAGCCTGCACGAGCATCTGTTCAGACTGATTATAGAGAACCTGTAATCGCATGTGATGATGTACATTGGATTTCACTCAGTTTAGGTAGTAATAACAATTTGGGCAAAACAATTGTTAAAGAACCTGCTGCTGCAGCACGCAGTAGACAACAGTCTGAAGCTGATGGAGATGGAATTCACTCATTAGCTACAGGTATACAAGGTCAATGCATTGTATCTTCTGTTCCTTAGGTTGGTTATAGCAGACTGGAAAATAATTATTTCTGATTAATTGTGCGCAGCTTCTGTACTTTTGAATATGAGTGGCAATAGAACTGATGGAGCTTCAGGGGATAACCACGGTTCTGATAGCCTATTACGTCATCAACGTGTTAGATCAACTAGGCCTCGATTGTAACTTTCTGTGGATTCAGATTCTGATTAGGTGGCAGCATTTAGCATAAACTCTGCTGCTGGTCTTGCATGCCCATCGAGAATTTCCGGCTACTAATTATCCAGGTTTTTATTTTATTTATGTTCAAAAATTGCTCTTTTATTGGTGTTTGTATGTGTAAGAGATAACCAAGTTTTAAAGCAACAGCAGGTGCTGAAGGACTCTTGCAGCAACGGATGTTAGCCTCTTGTTGCTTAAAGATACTATGATGGACTTGATGCTGCAATGCAAGTGCTGCAGGGACAACAGTTCTCAGATTTTATTTTTCTTGGTGAGTTTTGGGCTCTAGACAAGATGATGGTTTATAAGTCTATATGAGCATTTTGGACAAGCATAAGAAAACTCCTGTCGCAGGACACAAGTTGCTTTGCTTAACTTGATAGTGGAAGCATTTTCTTTATCATGCATAAAATTCCACATAAGCGGGACTTTGACCTCATAGCCAATTCTCAACAAACCTTAATGAAGGGGCCTGTTTCAAGAGATGTGTGTTTCCAAATAATACAATAGTATGATTGGAGAATTCAACTAGTTAAATGGTTAGACTCTTGGGGGGTTTATGAAAGTTACTTTCGAAGTTATTACCCTTTGACATATGCTTTGGCATTGGAACTATGTCTAGGATTCAATGCCCATGGCCGCTAGCAACTAAGCAACTATGACTATGCCCAACCTAAGGAACTATAACCAACCTAAGAAATTTCTAAGCAACTATGACTATGACCTACTACACATAAAAGTAAAGTAGAATCTAGTATTCAACACCCTGAGCCAGAGACGACATATAGATGCAATATCCCAAGCTTAGTTAGACTTATAATCTAGTCAAAGATGGGGTGTTGCTATGGAAGAACCAAATTTATTGACAAGAACACAAGGACCTGAGAAGATTGGCATTTCATGAAGGACTTAAGAAGACACTCGAGATACCAAATGACATATCAAAGTATAAATAAACTATACTATTTTCCTGGTTTGAAATCAAATATTGTCTCCTATGTGGTCTCGGGACTAGAATACTAATAGATAAAAGTACAACATCAACATCCAATCGGAAATTTCGATCCCTTTAATATACCATCTTGGAAGTGGGAGTAATTATTCATGAATTTCATTTATGGGTTACCACGTACCTCTAGGAGTAATGATTCTATTTTGGTAGTCAATTTGAAGACTTGTATGGTTGAAAGTGCAGCTCCCTTGATAGTTGGGACAACCTGGAAGTATGACTAACTCAAGATCAAGGCACCCTAGAGAAAATGGAGAATACAATGGAAGAAGTTCAATAAAATCTAAATATTTTTCATAACCAACAAAAGAACTATGCAGATAAAAGGCAATCAAATCAAAGCTTCAAGGTCAAAGAAAAGATGGTCCTTAAAGTTAAGCCAAAAAGGAGCTCTTTATACTTGGGGAAATGAAAGAAACTAACATTGAGATATTTTGGACCTTTTGTGATCTTGGTACATATGGTGTTGTTGCTTACAAATTGGCCTCACCATCACTTAAGAAATATAATAATATTTGATTGACCCTAGCCATGTGTTGAATTTTATGCCATAAAGATGAAGGAAACTAGGGAATTTCTCACAAAGCCCTTAGTATTTGGTAGCAATGACCAACAACACTAGCAAAATAAAGTAATAAATTAGTTCAAGATCCATTGAAAGCACTACTTAGAAGATGATGACACTTGGGAATCATAATTAGAAATGAAATACTTGTGATGATGAATTCGTTCTGGGGCCATAGCCCTTGGTAGAGAGGGATGATTGTGACACCTTGATGTTTGACCTGTTATTTTTAGTTTTAACTAATAGGAGATGGTATTTTGGATGTATAATCCCCCGAATGCTCTCCTTTGTTGATCATTGGTTATAATATACATAGATTTGTATTTGAAAGTATACCTAGAACATGCTCAGTCACCCTGCAAGGAGAACATACATGTGGCGTATTTTAGTAAAGTACAAGCAAAGTATTGACAAAATGTTGATCTCTTATTTGGGCTTAATGTAAATCAAATTAGTCATGAGAAATCCTATTATGAAACAAAAGATAGTTGCACAAAGCATTCTAATTTGTAAATGAGTACCCAACATCTCAACATAGTGGGCACTTTTTTGGACAAAGTTGTCTAGATAGAAAATACCCACAGCAAAGTACTAGTCACAGTGCTTTTGACAGAACATATACCCTCCACCTATGGATACTATGCTAACCAATTCTTATTGGTTTTATGAGCTGTAATATGAGTAGCATAAATTCCCTTGTAGGTTGTAACAGGATCAATAAAATTTCTTTTCTAATGGAGGGGGGATTTCACAAAGAAGCATATTTTCAAGTGTACTAGAAGCAAAAACATGCTTCTATATCAATTGGCAGGGCACAAGAACACCAAAATAGACCCGAAGGATGAATTATGCTAGGACAAGAACAAGGCATATCAAACCTCTGAATCAGATGGTTGGGCAATGGGGCATGTACAATGTAGATCAGATAGGCATGCCATATAACTGGGAGTGAATTATGAAAGTTAGGGCTTAGAACTGATCACTGGAATGAAAACAAAGTTCAGAATATTAAGGTAATTGGTAGACATAGGAAATATGAATCATGTTTGAATGCCGAAGGTTTCAAAATTAAATTGCTGAACACAGGAGACTGAGTACCTTTAACACATGAAACATTAGAAACCCCTATGCTTTGCCTTGGTACTTTTGAGTATGTGCTATGATGCCTGTCCTATTTTTTAATTTAGGAGGGTTTTCTTGTTTTTTAGAATTTTTTCTTCTAAATTTCACCTTTTCTGTAGGATACTGTGATGTTCCCAAGTAGGATATATAAGAAATTATGTGATTTTGTTGCTATTGCTAATTGTATGTGTTTATTAAGTGTTTTAGACACATAGTTTGAAATACATTGATTTATAACTTTCTCAAGCACAAAACATCTCATAGCCATTTTGTCAAACATTTTGTAAACAATCCATGTGCACAAGAAATAGAGGGAGAAACATTGCTATTTATTATGAATGGCAGATGGTACAATAATTATCTAATTGCTTCTATAGCAGCTTCAATACACTAAGAACACATGAAAATAGAAGAACTTGGAAATGATGATGCCCAGCTTAGTTGATACGACCCCTTCCTCAAGTCTGCTCAATCTTCAAGGTTCAACTTCCTCCAGTGGTATGGCTCGCCTCGGGAATTCCGATCTCCTCCAAGAAGCCTCAAACCTTGCCCACTTCGGACCTTTTTTCCACAATTTAGCCCTGCTCCCCACAATTGGTGCTTCTATCAAATTCGACATTCTACAAAGGTCACATCCCCTATAGTACTCACGACCCCCTCAGTTAGACTCGTCCTCTGCTAGAATGAACTCCGCCCTCTATGATGAATTGAAACCCCACAATGGGAAACGATTCCTCCTCTAAACCGGTCGACCCTCCTCAAGACTGAATGCGTCCCCTTCACAGCTTATGTTATTCCTTCCGGAACTTGGCCTCCCTCAAGTGAGACAACCTTCCACAAACAAATCATTGAGCAGAGATGGATCAGTGGAGCTCGGCCCCCACAACTGAGGTTGCCCTTACAGAGATCAGCCTTCTCAAATAATGATGCCCTAGGAAAATAAAAATTGGTTCTCTCACAACCAAGCTCAATCCCTCAATAGATTCAATCTCTGCTGAATGACCGGACTCTACAGAACTCCACGGCCTCTCCAATGAGAAATTGGGCCCAAGGTAATTTCGGCATTCTACAAAGCAGTTCGTACTCTCTACAAATTTGACTTGCTCTCTTGAATTCAACCTCATAAAATTTGGCCTCGTCTTTTTCACATATTCACATTTCCAAAAGTATAAATGGGGATATGATCCCTAATGCATTTTCAATCATCAATGTTGTTAGGCATTTTGGGTAGCTCCATTGCAAAAAATTGAAGACTTTAATGTTGATCCCAAAATTGTGGGTTTGTTAACCATGCAAGTGAGATAGTAAAATAGGGTATATTGAGGTCTTTAGTTTTCCTTAAGGGTAAATATCTTAAATATCTTTTAAATGGATACCTACATCATAATCCCTAATGTATTTATATGTCATTGAATTTGGTTATAAAATATTGGTTTTGGGTTTGATGGACCATGCACAAGGTCCATAATTGATATTTTGCCCAAAAGTGTAATATGGATGTTGTTACAAGGTGTCACACAACATGAATGGATTCCTATCAAAGCCTTTTTGTGGGTTTGGAATTGATACTTACATAATAACACCTAATTCAATTATAAATTATAAATTATAAATGTTGTTAATGCATTTGATTATTCATTGATTTCAAGTTCTACTATAATTCCACATTAAGATCGAAAAATTCAACAATTTATGGGTAGATCCATTGCAAGAAATTCAACTCTCTAATGATGATCCAAAAAATGTGGGTTTGTTAACCATGTCAAATAGGGCATCTTGATATATTTAGTTTTCCTCAAGGATGGATATCCTTTAAATTGAGACGTGTATCATGAGCCCTATATTGAGACTAGACATACCCATGATTAGTTTCAAGAATTTCTAACTATTTAACAAGAGGGTCCACCACATGAACTTCTTCACCATAAGGTTTTGCACCATTTGCCTCTCTCATTCCATGCATTTGCACCATTCGTCTGCTCATCTACAACAACTTTTCTTGATGAAAGAGTTATTGGACTATAGTGGCATATGTTGTACTATAATTTGGATTGGCCTAAATTGAAAGCCTGGATCTATCCATACCCAACATTGTTGTTTCTCTTCCTTCATAATTTGGCCTTTCACTAGGGTACACTTTCCTAAAATACATGCTTGATTGATTACATATGTTCACCATCTTTACATGTTTTGTCAACAAGAAATAAACAAATATTTTCCCTCCAGTCACACAAAAATCATAAACATTGTATGTAACAACCATTTTTCAAGGAAGAGGGCAGATAACCTACAAATAAAAGAGCATTTTTAAAAGAGTTTGAGGTGGGGATTTATGCCATTTTTACATACATGTTTCAAGAATGCACATCCATTCTAAAATTCATGCATGTTAATAATGCACACACACTCTAAAACACGTGCATGTTCCTACTACAATGGTACTAAACCTATATAGCCTACCATACTTCCTACCTCAATACTATCAACCTCAATCCATAGCCTCTAACACCTAAACTATATCACAACAAATAGACTCTATAGGAAATTTCAATCCTCTTATTACAGATATGGGAAGCATTCTTAGTATTTTCATAGTAGGATTTGGTATCAAGGTCAGGTGTGGTGTTCAAGACATTGTGTTTAGTGCTAGATGCCTAGAATTTCATTTATGAGATAAACCCTTTAGGCTATGTTGACTACCATTTAGGTCCTTGTTGTAACCTAAAGTGACTAATTTGAAACCCTTGATAGGTTGGGTGGCATCATGTTTGGCCTTGGTTGCTCATAAGCTTTATTTATATGATAAGGCTTGGATTTCCTTCCTTGACTATATCAATGTCTTGAGACCAATATATAATGCTTAAAGGATAATGTCATTTCTTAAGGAATGTTATGTATGGTTAGGGAATTCAATTTTCTAATTGGGTGTTGATGGTCTAATTTTATCTAATAGAATTCAAGGTACATGGCCACATGACCTCTGGTATATGATTTTAATCCTGGCTAGTATTACATTTGCTTCATAGTTAGGTAGGTGTTTTGATATCCCAAGTGTTCCAATGAATAAGGGGCATCATGGGACTCATGGAACACTGACATTCTTAACTTTGTCTAATTTGGCACATAAATCTAATTTCTCCATAGAAAAATCTATGGTGTATGCCTTTAATCTTGATTATCTTTAGAGTTAAGTGGGTATTTTGACATCCTGAGTACCCTAGTTAATACAAGCATCATGGGTCTCATGGAACACTAACCCTCTTAAATTTGGCACATACATTTGATTTCTTCACAATAGTACTTCACTTCAACTAAATGTTAATCTTCATATTTTTTACTTCCTTCTCCATCCAACTCTCATTTCTTAATAGAGCTTCACACACCTCTTGGTAACATTTGTCATCATTGGATCACCTCCTATCATTGTCCTTAAATTTTATTAAGCTTGGGAGATTGAGTATATATGGCATCTTCAAATCAAGGCATATGCCACTTGATTCTCTTCCCCTTTTATGTGAAATAACTTGTAATCATAGTTGGCCAAAAACTGTGAAATTGCCCACATAAGATCCAAAGAGATGATGCAAACCTCACAATGAAAGAATTTAGGAATAATAGAAGAAGAGACAAGCAATAGAACTTAGATCCAAAGAAACTCTAATTGAGGCAGAATAATTACACGTTACATTAAACTGAATAGTAAACAGGTAAATATACAATGCTGAGTATGAGGATTCGAATTCACTAGGAGGAATTCAAATTGGCCTTCATGAACAGATCCATAATCAGTGGGGAGTCATCAATGCCTAACTAGGAGTCCACCTTCTCATCAGTGAAGTCATCAATGCACAAGTAATGATCAACCGGGAGTCAAACTGAGTCTAACTGAATGTGGTTGGTGTAACTGGCACATGGAAGCACTAATATAGTGAAGGAGGCTCAGTGGAGGGCGCCATAGGAGCTAATTGGAGTTAGAATGGTCAATCTAGTCTCACTGGAGGTCTAATAGAGTGATAAACTCAGTAAAGAGTCAGTTAATCCTTAAATCAAGGAAATAACTGGAGATAACTCAATATAACTGAATATAACTGGACTGGTAGGTGAAGAAGGCGCCCTTGTCATGCAGTGGAGCAAAGGAGGGCACATTAGTCATTGGGAGGCCTAGAAATGATCTGAAAGAAGCTCTAGGGGCTAGTTTACTGAGGACTAGGTGTTGGGACTAATGACCTAGAATGCATGCAAACCCTAATTTTGCATGCATGACTGAAAATGAAAATGACTGGAAAGCTAGTAGGACTAGGATGGAGTATAGGAATATCCTAACACCCCCCCTTAATCCATCCTAGGCCCTGGTAACTAGGACCAAAGGTCACCCATACAATAAATGAAATGATAATAAAATACATAAGTGTCCATAAACTGAGGAAATGGGGAAAACCTCATGGGAAAAATACCCCCCCTCAAAAGAACAGTAAATAACTCAAAGAACCATCATGCAGAAAAGAAAGAAGCTTTCATCAATGAAAACTTTTGCAAGAGACGTGGCAAGCTGATCCCATGTAGGAAGGTCTCCCATTGTGTGGAGGATGAAGCAAGTCTTTCAAGAACTTTTTCTGTATCTGGAGCGAATGGAACATGAGTAGTCTTCCCAAAAGATGGAACAGAGAATCCCATCATCATGCTGCATCTCTCATGGAGAGATGGATGGCATAATGCAAGGTTAGCATGCTGTTGAAGTCTAGTAGTTCTGTAAGCAAATAAATCATCAACTGTGTTCTCAGTAGTAGCAAGGACTGTGTGAGAACATATTTCTCTTGAATCTGGACTGAGAATAGGTGTTGGTTCTGAATCTTCTTGAACCACGATCTCAACATCAAAATCTTGATCTTCTTCTTCACTAGAATAGGAGTCACTGGAAGAGAAGTCACTGTGATCTTCATCAGAATCTAAAGGAATAGTTGGAGAGAAGGGCATGAAGTGTGAGAACTCATATGCCTCTGAGGCATGATTAGCAATCCCATTCACTATAACCTTTCCAGTGGATATTTCTGTAATCTCTACTGTGTCTGGACCAAAAATTACTTGTTTTGGAGATCCTGTATGAGTCATTTGATATACTGACAACAAATTAGCTGTAAGAGAAGGAACAAATAAGACATTTTTGAACTTACCATGCTCCATATGAACTGTACCCAAACCTTTGGCAGAAATCTGAGAGTTGTCTCCCATGTGAATGGTAGGCCCATCTTGGAGATCCAAAGAGGAGAAGGATTCTTCTTGTGCCATCATGTGGTTGGAAGCTCCATAATCTATGAGGAGAGCTTTTGTCTTTGAAAAATCAGCCATTAATGCATGACAATCATCAGATCCACTTCCAGAATCAGACATCTTTGCTTCTTTTGGAACAACAATTTGGTTTTGTTCAAGAAGCTTGGTTAGAAGATCAATCTTCTTATGCATGCAGGCATGCTCAGGATGGTTTCCTCTCTTGCAGTAGGTACAATTAGGTCTCTTTTGTTTGTCATTCTTGGATCTTGAAGGTTTCTTTCCTTTGCCTTTTTGTCCCCCTTTTGCATTCGCTCCACTTGATTCACCAGCTAAAAGAGCTAGATCTCTGGAGGTTTTGATGGCACCCATTTGAATCAATTTGTCCTCTTCTTGAATGAGAGCGGTAGTAAATTTTTCCAAGGTAGGAAACTTCCATCCAGGGATTGACATTCGCCCAGAATGGAAAGTAGAGA
Organism: Larix kaempferi; assembly: GCA_027924585.1. NCBI lineage: Eukaryota > Viridiplantae > Streptophyta > Pinopsida > Pinales > Pinaceae > Larix > Larix kaempferi. Next base: position 10,876,793 of record BSBM01001191.1, on the reverse strand, counting down.
CAAAAACAGAAAATTGAGATCCAAGTTTGCTCAAAATGGAGAGTACTAATTGCTCATCACTTTTGGTGATGCCACAATGCTTGCAATGAGTAACCAAATTCTGAAATTTTGAGATGAATGTTTGAATGCTCTCGAAATTGCTAGGTTGTAGAGAAGCCAATTCATTTTCAAGAGTGTAGCCTCTCATCCCATCTTGTTTGCCAAAAAGATTCTCCAATTTGGTCCATAACTCTTTTGGAGACTTCAAACCTTCAGCATGGAACAATAGATCTTTGGACATGTAAAGGCATATGTATCCAAAGGCTTCATCCAATTTGGTTAGATGCTTGATTCTTTCTCTAGCTATATGTGGTGTGGCATCTTTTTCATAAACCAATCTTTCAAACCCTTTTGTCATCAAGAAAATCTTCATCTCACTCTTCCATTCGAAGTAATTGAAAGGAGTGAGAAGTATAGGAGAAGAAGGAGCATTCGAATTTATTCCTTCTTTAAGAATTTTCATTTTCTTTACTTAGCATATAGATGGTATTCACGTAGCTTCTACAACAATAGGAAGAAATGCAATAAGTGTTGCGTTCCTCCTCATTTTGAGAATACATTAGGATGTCATCAATGAATACCAAAACACACTTGTCTAAATACTTTTGGAACACATCATTTGTTAATTAAATGAAAAGTATGGAGCATTTGTCAATGCAAAGGGGAAATCTAGGAACTCATAATGCCCATATATAGTTCTAAAAGAAGTCTTTGGTACACCAATTTATTCCACTCTCATATGATGATACCCAAAACTTAAGTCGAACTTTGAAAGAAAAAAATTCCCATTTGAGTTAATGAAGAGGATCATCAATTTGGGTAGGAGGTACTTGTTCTTAATTGTCACCTTATCTAACATTGAATAACCAATGCACATCCAAAAGGTTCCATCCTTCTTATTGACTACCAATATGTGTTCTATCCAAGGTGATGCACTTGGTCATATGAACCCTTTGTCTAATAATTATTGTAATTGCATCTTGAATTCACTCAACTCATTAGTTTGCAATATATTCTAGGCCTTGGATATGGGCATGTGTGTGTTATGTTATGCTCTCTTGCTTCCAATGTTGTCCATTGGAATCCACTTGAGTCACCCTTCACAAAAAGGGGAAAACAGTGAGAAGAAAGGGTGATGGAATGAAAATTACTAGCATGTTGAAATTGGCAGGAAAATTTTCATTTTTGGTGTTACAGATCTAAAAATTATCAACATATCCCACTTGTAGTTGAAATTAGATTCACTCTTTAGAGATTATGTGATGCCGCAAGGCCTTAATCATCACTCAAGAGCAATAGAGGGAATTGTTACATATAGGATAGATATTCCATATGTAGGTCATATGTAGTAGTCTAGGTTAATATGCATGGACCATCAACCCCATAGAAAATTAATATGGTATTAGGCCCTAAAATTAGTTTATAGGCCATGGTATAGGCCACAAGAACCATCGTCAATGTTACAAATATTGAAATGGACACAATATCTTGCTTGTAAGGTAAAGTAATTATGTGTACGGCCTTACACATGGACCATGAATCATATAGTAAATTTATTAATCATGGACCATTATTTAGGTTATGAGAACCACTATTGGTTTACATAATCTATAAATATTAAACCATGGTTGGTTTATTGGTTTACATAACCATGGAAAAACCAACAACAACAATGACATCGACTATGGTGACAATGATGACCATGATGATCTCACATGTAGGCTAGAGATTTTTATGTGGTAATCTAGGTTAACATGCATGGACCATCAACCCCATGGAAAATTAATATAGCATTAGACCCTAAATTTAGTTCACATGCCATAGTCTAGGCCACGAGAACCATCCTTTGTGTTACAAATATTGAAATGGCCACCATAAATAATGCCACTAATTAGACACTGACCTAACACAACCAACCCATGTAAATGACTCATGTTCGGGTACACAGGGTACTACCAAAGGACCGAACACCAAGAGCAACCACTTCACACAAACAGATCACAGATCAACACACTGATGTTTTGACGTGGTTTAAACCCTCTTGAGGGAAACACTCCATGGCCCCGGCCAAATAGCTTCTACGGGACAATTTATTATGCAAAGAAAGAAAGTTACAAATGAGCTTCTCATAATCGATCAACTAAACAATGACCCTCCATGCTCTTTAAATAGAGATCATGGACCAATCGGGTGTTAAGCCACAGATCAAGGTTAGGTTTGATCTAAGAGAAGTTGAGCCGTCGGATCACTCTATGTCGGAAACATATCGTTACCGTCGGATTAAGTATTTACAAATGCATACTAATGCATACTAAAGAAACACACTATCCCTAACGGATATATTACACAAGTTGATCTTAACTAACTCCTAAGTGTCTAAATATCCTAACATCCCCCCTTAGGAACAACTTGGGATAGGATTGAAGGATTTACAAAAGTGACACTATTAGGAGAAGGAAGGAGGCATTAGAGCCTATCCCCCCTTAATGACAAGTTCCTGAACTCCTAACATAGATCGAAGTTTAGAAAACTTCGCTTCTGTAAGAGACTTGGTGAAGATGTATGCAACTTGATCATCTGTAGGGCAACAGAGCACTTCAAGAACCCGATCATGAACAAGATTTCTGATGAAGTGCATATGTATCTCAATGCGTTTGTTGCGTTGATGTAGAACTGGATCTTTGGCAAGCTTGATGGCACTTTGATTGTCGCACCAAAGTGGAGTAGACTGTTGCTGCTCGAATCCAAACTCTGAAAGGATCTGTCGAAGCCATAAAGCTTCCTGACTGGCATTGACGGCTACTCGATATTCTGCCTCTGCTGAAGAAAGAGCAAGAGCTTGTTGTTTCTTACAAGCCCAAGTAATAGGTCTAGATCCCAGACTGAAAACATAACCTGCAGTAGACTTTCGATCATCAGGATCGCCGGCCCAATCTGAATCAGTGAAACCAACCAACAAAGGTTTCCCCCGTGTACTGTAATGAATCCCAAACTGAACTGTACCTCGAATATATCGAAGTATTCTTTTAGCTGCTTTCCAGTGACTTTCATGAGATGTCTGCATATAACGGGCAACTCGACCAATGGCAAAGGAAAGGTCAGGACGGGAATGAGTCAAGTATAAGAGACTACCAACAAGCTGACGATACAAGGTGGCATCGACTTCAGGTGAAGTACAAGTGGCAGAAAGTTTGACTCCAGACTGGAAGGGAGAAGGGGCTGGTGTACAATCTTCCATGTGAAAGCATTGAAGAAGGTCACAAGCATACTTAGACTGAGAAAGAAAGATTCCTTCTTTGGTTTGTAGGACTTGGAGACCAAGAAAATAATGCAAATGTCCTAAGTCTGACATTTCAAAATTTTGTTTAAGACTGGATTTCACATGGGTTATAAGTTTAGGGTCACTACCAGTAAGAATAAGGTCATCAACATATAGAACAAGTATGATGAGATGGTTTCCTACTTTCTTGGTATAGACATTGGGGTTAGAATGGCATCTAGAAAAACCAGTGTCAAGGAGAAAGTTATCCATTTTGGCATACCAAGCTCTAGGAGCTTGCTTAAGGCCATATAAGGATTTCTTAAGGCGACATACAAGGCTAGAGTTATTCTGAACATAGCTAGGAGATTGTTCCATGTAAATTTCCTCCTGTAAATCACCGTGTAAATTTTCTCCTGTAAATCACCATGTAAGAAGGCAGACTTGACATCCATTTGATGGACTTCCCAGTTGTGTAAGGCTGCAAGGGAAAGAACAAGGCGGATGGAGTTCATTTTGCGACAGGAGCAAAGGTTTCATTGTAGTCAATCCCTTCAACTTGGGAAAAACCTTTGGTAACTAACCTTGCCTTAAGTCTTTCAACACTTCCATTTGATGCATACTTAGTTCTGTAGACCCATTTACATCTGACAAGTTTTTGTCCTTTGGGAAGAGGTACAAGATCCCAAGTATCGTTCGCCATTAAGGAACGATATTCTTCATCCATGGCTGCATCCCAATCTGGATTCCTTGAAGCTTCTGCAAAGGTTTCTGGATCATGATTCTCGGAAACTTGAGCCAAAAGAGAAGAGGCTCGCTGAAACTGAGAACGTGTTCGACGTTGATCTCTAGGATCACCGGCAAGATCACCAGCTGCTTCACATGTTGAACGGACCCATCGAGGAAGCACTTGTGCTGGTGCAACTGGAGGAACATGAACAGGCGGAGGTGGATTTTCATCCTCATTGTCATCATCAGAAACTGGAGTTGGAAACCTGTCAAGGAAGTTGGAAGAAGAAGAAGAAGGCACAAACGCCGAATCAGGCTCGTAGGCCAAAGATGGCAAAATCGCCGAGTTAGGCTCGCAGGCCAAGAGACTTTCATCAAATTTAACATCTCTTCTAATGATTATAGCATGAGAATGTGGTTGAAGAAGTCTATAACCTTTTACATCTTCAGAATATCCAACAAATATGCACTTTTCACTTTTAGGCTGCAATGCTTTCCGTTTTTCATCCGGAATGTGAGCCCATGCTTCACTACCAAACACACGAAAGTGACTTACATCAGGTTTAGTTTTACTCCATGCTTCTTCCGGTGTTATACCTTGTAATGCTTTTGTGGGGGTGCGATTAACTATGTAATTTGCACAATTTATGGCTTCAGCCCAAAATTGAAGACTTAGTCCCTTAGATTGGATCATACAATTAGCCATTTCTTTTAAAGTGCGGTTCTTCTGCTCAGCTACACCATTTTGTTGTGGTGTATATGGAACAGTGTGCTGTTGTTGGATGCCTTGTTCAGTGCAGAAAGTAGTGAACTGTTTGTTAACATATTCTCCTCCATTGTCAGATCTTAACTTAATAATTTGATGACCAGATTGTTTTTCAACAAGGGCCTTGTAGGCCAAGAACATGTTAAATACTTCGCTCTTAAGTTTTAGGAAATAAACCCAAGTGCGTCTGGTGTAATCATCAATGAAAGTTAAGAAATATTTGAAACCAGAAAAGGAAGCAGATGGAAGAGGACCACACAAGTCACTATGCACAAGCTCCAAGGGAACCGAGGCGTGCCAAGAGGCACGTTTGTCAAAACTGTCCCGATGATGTTTTCCGAGTACACAACCGGAGCAAACACCATCTCTGCAAGATACCATCGGAAGACCTGTCACCATATTTTCTTTACATAGTTGTTGCAATGAGCGAGAATTTAAGTGACTAAATCGCTCATGCCAAAGTTTGCTCAAGTTATCACTATGAGCAACAAAAACTGAAGGGAAAGGTGATGACCCAAAGTTGTTAAACTTGTACAACCTGGTAATATCATCAACAATTCCGGTAGCTAGAACCTGTTGAGGATCTTTAAAATCCTTGATTACAACTTGGTGAGGTGTAAAGGTCACAGTTTTACTTTCACCAGAATGAGTGATCTGATAGACTGATAACAAATTGCAGGAAATTCTTGGAACACATAGTACATAACTAAAATGACCATTATCTACTGGAACTGTTCCAGCTCCTACAACACTTAGAGATCTATCATCACCAACAAATATTTGTTTGGTGTTACATTCATGCATAGTAGAAAAGATGGCTTGATCCTTAGCCATATGATAAGATGCTCCAGAATCAATGAGCCATTCATTTGAAGTAGAAGAAGAAGATGCATTATAAGAATAACTAGATGCAAAAAGTGCATGTCCATGAGAGACAGATTCTGAAGGCAAATCTAGGCTGATGTGGTGCTTCTTCATTGCTGCTTCCAAGGCTACCATCTTCTTGAAACATTTAGATTCATCATGATTATCTTTCCCGCAATAGTTGCAATGACGCTTAGTCTTCTTGCCTTTTGGCTTGGATCCTTTGTCATTTTTTAAAGAAGGAGTTGACTGAGAGGGTTTTGGACCCTTGTTTGACTTATTATTGCGAAAATTTTGCTTCTTGGGAGGCTTGGACTTTTCTTTCTGTTGGGACAATAAGGCTTTCCCAGATGTATCTGCATTGTTGATTATTCCAAGATGAATGAGTTTATCTTGTTCCCTAATCAAGGAATCACAAAAGGATTCAAGACTAGGCTCTTGATAGCTAGCTGCATTCAAGGATGCTTTCATGGAGTAAAATGTAGATACAAAAACAGAATATGCAGGTCCAAGTTTGGAAAGAATATGATAAATGCATTGTTTGTCTTCCCTCTCAATCTTACATTCTGCACATAAGAGCTTGAGAGTTTTGTACTTAGATAAATAATCTTGAATGCATGAAAAGTCACTTGGATTTAAAGAAATCAACTCATTTTCGAGTTGGTGACCTCGAATTTCATTGTGTTTACCAAACACAGATTCCAACTTGTTCCAAGCAGTATTAGGTTCATCAATTCCAGATATGTGGAATCGTAAATCAGTAGAGATTGACATCCCAATCAATCCACGAGCTTCATCACATCTATTTGCCCATTTTATTTTCTTATCATCATCAGTGGGTTCTTTTTCTTTCCCTGTGGTAATTCTGAAAAGTCCCCTACTTCGTAGAACATCCTCCATACGAGATTTCCATGAGAAATAGTTGGAACTGTTAAGTAGAATATCACAATGGGTGGCCATATTTGTAAATTAATTGTTGTAAAAGTATAAACCAATAGTCTGGATGCGAAGAGCTAAAAAAAATAGGCGGTTTAAAAAAAAAGGCACTGAAAACTGACTCTGTATGATGAAGTTATGCTTGAACAAAGAAACTGTTGAAGATGTCCTCAATAGTGACGTGGCAGCTAGAGAATGTCTAGCAAAAAAAAGAACCCCCCTCTTCCCAAGATGAACCTTTTGACAATCACTTTACAAGAAAGTTGCTTTAAGTGAACCACTTTTGTAAAATAAGTGATTTCACTTTTACAATGATATTATTTTTAAATAGTGCAACAATAAAAAACTTAAGTGACTCACTTGTATTTTTAAATTTTATTATTTAAGTGAGATGCACTTTTACAATAAAGTAACTTGAAAATAGAAATTGCATGCACTTTTCCTTTTAAAAGTAACTTCCTAAGACTTGAACTCAAGACCTATTACGGAATAAAGCAACTTTGAACCAAGTGAGCTAGATTAAAAGGTATGTAAAATATGGGAATGAGGAAGGAGGTTTTTTTTTTTTTTTACTCTTCTTGCTCGGTTTGCGTGCTTGCCCTTTTTCCTGCAAAACAGACCACAAAACGAAACAAAAAAACTTTTCCACACTAGTGGAGTTAGATCTTGTTAGCTTGCCCGGAAAGTCTACGTTTTCTCTCTGTTTCTGATTTGCCGAGATCACGCAAGGTGCACGGCAAAGAGCATACGCAGCCGAGAAAAACCCTTTCCCTTTCTGTTTCCGATTTGCCGAGATCGCTCAAGGTGCACGGCAAAGAGCATACGCAGACGGGAAAGCAACAGTCCGAACCCAAAAAAAATCTAACAGTAAAAAAAAAAATGAAATATGAGATTTTTTCTTATTAAAAAACGAAATAAAAAAAAAGCGTCACTGTAACATTATACCTTCAGATCTGATGAAATACGTGTTTCTGGAGCAACCGGGAACCGTTTTCGATCAAACGAAAACTATTTCCCAATGTAAATGACGCTCCGGAAGCAATGGAACACCCCCCACAGCCCAAAAATTCACAGAAATACCAGAACTAGAAACTCTTTCGAGTTTCGGCAATAACAGTTCAAGATCTAGATCATAACCAGAAGCGGCACTTCATAAAAGCTCTGATACCATGTTCGGGTACACAGGGTACTACCAAAGGACTGAACACCAAGAGCAACCACTTCACACAAACAGATCACAGATCAACACACCGATGTTTTGACGTGGTTTAAACCCTCTTGAGGGAAACACTCCACGGCCCTGGCCAAATAGCTTCTATGGGACAATTTATTATGCAAAGAAAGAAAGTTACAAATGAGCTTCTCATAATCGATCAACTAAACAATGACCCTCCATGCTCTTTAAATAGAGATCATGGACCAATCGGGTGTTAAGCCACGGATCAAGGTTAGGTTTGATCTAAGAGAAGTTGAGCCGTCGGATCACTCTATGTCGGAAACATATCGTTACCATCGGATTAAGTATTTACAAATGCATACTAATGCATACTAAAGAAACACACTATCCCTAACGGATATATTACACAAGTTGATCTTAACTAACTCCTAAGTGTCTAAATATCCTAACAACTCATGCACTTGGCACACTTGATCCATGCAATGAATTCATGGACCTAGGAAGCTTCAAACTCTAACACCCTCACCTTGTACTTAGTCTTAACATCTAGTCCCAAACCGAATAACATGATAACTTATAAACCACTTAACCACTAGTACCAACAAAAACGAAACCCCTTGCCCACTAACCCACTGATCCCTTAGGTGCCTCGCTTCTAATCCAAAAACTCCCCAAAGCCTACCACATTATGAAATTGTAGAAAATATTCCCTTAAGCCAATGTCCCTCTAACCCTAACCGACTACCCCCTAACCCAATCACTAACATGCCTACTACACCAAATCAACACACTAACACAATAAACTTTGACCTTGGGTTATTTATAACCAAGGTTTTAGATCAAAGACTTTGACATCAAGGTTTGAATGATCATTGTATGGGATTTTATCAAACCAAAATGAGTGCAAAAATAAACACAAGAACTTAGCTTATAAACAAAATATTCCCTATCTAGGGTATGTATGATGACTCAAGTCCCTATGCATTGCCCATGAGTCTCAACATAAAGTTTTATTGCCCAAGAACCTATATTTTGTCCCTAGACCATAACATAGGCTCCTAGAACCATTCATGACATGAAAATACTAAAAAAAATGACAATGTGTTACTCGAAAGCTAAATATTCCTTGCCCATGGCCTGTGTAGTGGTACAGAGAAACACCCATGGGTCACGAGCCCTTGAGGTAACTACCCATCATTATAAACTAGATTTTGATCTAACACCATGGACACCATGGATTAGGCTTCAAGAACCATCCATACCCACCATACCCACTTGCAAGCTAAATATTCCTTGTGAAGGAATCATGTGGTGATTAGGGCCCTACACATGGCCCATTAGCCATAAAGGATAATGTTATGGTACACAAGTTTGTATTTTGACCATGGATCATGTAAAGTTGGAGTGTGAGAACCATCTTTGATGTGAAAAACCTAACATGACTGCCTCAATTGTAGAGCTCTAATGGGATATGGTGTTGAATGATGATGCACACCCTTCATAACACTACAATAGCTTTTGTGCGCTTACCTCCAATGTTTTGATGAGATGCATTGTTGAACCCATGTGACACACCTAACCCATGTACATAAATGACTTTTAGGGGGTTTTCAAAAAACTTCCTCGAAAATTTCAATTGGCATGACTTTTAGGGGGGGTTTCAATAAACCGCCTCCAAAAGTTCAATTCTCATTTTTTTTAAAGGGGGTTTCACAAAACAGCCACCAAACGTTCAATTATCATGAATTTTAAGGGGTGGTTTTAAACAACTGCCTCCAAATTTTTAATTTGCATGACTTTTAAGGGGGGAGTTCAACAAACTACCTCCAAAAGTTCAATTCTCATGACTTTTAAGGGGGGCTCCAAATAACCGCTTCCAAAAGTTCAATTCTCATGACTTTTAGGGGGGGGGGGGGGCTCCAACAAACTGCCTCCAAAAGCTCAGTTCTCATGACTTTTAAGAGGGGTTCTAAACAACCGCCTTCAAAAGTTCAATTCTCATGAGTTTTAAGGGGGGTTCCGAAAGAACCGCCTCCAAAAGTTCAATTCTCATGACTTTTAGTGGGGGTTTTGACAAACCGCCCCCACAAGTTATGAGAATTGGGATTTTAAGGGGGCTTTTCAAACAATTGCCTCCAAAAGTTCAACTCTCGTGACTTTTAAGGGGGGTTCCAAACAAACCGCCTCCCAAAGTTCAATTCTCGTGACTTTTAGGGGGGGGTGACAAACCACCCCCAAAAGTTATGAGAATTGGGCTTTTAGGGGGGGTTTCAAACAACTGCCTCCAAAAGTTCAATTCTCATGACTTTTAAGGGGGGTTCCAAACAAACTGCCTCCCAAAGTTCAATTCTCTTGACTTTTAGGGGGGGGGTTTGACAAACCGCCCCCAAAAGTTATGAGAATTGGGCTTTTAGGGGGGATTTTCAAACAACTGCCTCCAAAAGTTCAATTCTCATGACTTTTAAGGGGGGTTCCAAAAAAACCGCCTCCAAAAGTTCAATTCTCATGACTTTTAGGGGTAATTTTGACAAACCGCCCCCAAAGGTTATTAGAATTGGGCTTTTAGGGGGGGTTTTCCAAAAACCACCCCCAAAAGTCAAATTTCAGGACTTTTGGGGGCGGATTTTAAAAAACACCCCTAAAAGTCCAATTTCCATGACTTTTAGGGGCGGTTTTAAAAGACCGCCTCCAAAGGTCTGAAAAAACTTTTAGGGGGGGTTTTACCAAGACCCCCGCAAGTCAAAACTGCCCCTAAAGGGCTATTTTGTTGTAGTGCCTTACTGTTTGACATCAAAATGGTCGGCACAGAAAAGACCCAGCCAGGTTGATAGACATACTTGGACATATTAGGCAAATTTTGGTCTAATAAAGTGTGAATTTAGGCTTTGAAAGTGTTAATATCAACCTTTCTAAAGTGCAAAAATAGGTTCTGAAAGTGTGTTTTTCTATTCAAATAGTGTGTTTTTTGATTACTTATGAACCTTAAAATAGCAGTTTTTTGTTATAAAACTATGAATTTCAATTCAGAAAGTGTGAATTTCTACCGATCCGGGAGGAGAGCTCAAATCAAAGTTTCCATGTTAGATTTCATAATCAATACATGAATGTCTTATAGTAAGAGAAAAAACTAGAACTAGCAAGAGCATTACGGAACAAATTGTGGGTTATACAAAAAAACTGCCTCCAACGGCTTGGCCAAGACCAAAAAATAGTCTAACCAAGATCATACAAAAAATGCATTAGATAGCTATTACAAAAAATGAGAGAGAATGGGGCATCTCCACAGTAGACATGGAATTATTCCTCGAGAATGGGGAAGCTCCCCAGTAGACGGAGCAGAGAGAATGGGGCAACTCCCCAGTAGACATGGAGTTGCCCCGAGGTGAGGGATGCTTTGAATGCACAGAGGGCCGAGGTGAGGTCAAGAGGTACTAGAGTTGCAGCCAGCTAGCTGGTGAAGGGACTTGCGAGCGAAGAATCGGGAAGGAGCCATAAAGCCGCATGTGTGAGGGAAGGCAGGTGGAAGCGAGGGAGGTGGTATATTGCATGGGGCATGCGTGCCATGTTACAGGCACCTGGGTCGAGGCTCCTCCCCCACGTTCCCTTCTCATGTTCAGCACGTGGCCCCTTGTTAATATATGGTATACTTGCTTCACAGAAACAATTTTGTTTCTTAAAAACAATCATGGGAAGTAATTGCACAATTTAATATATGGTATACTTGATTCACATAGGATGAAACTTACGGTGAATATTATTAAGCTTGCTGTAGGCCATTTAATGCGCTGGCAGTAGGCATGTTGGCCATTGGATTTTCAAGGAATTGATTGGAGTGATACATGTACGGTTACTCCAGCAAAATCTGTAGTCACTACAGATGATATCTATGACCACCATGATCCCGCCATACTATGATAATTACCATTCCCCATCTGTCCTAGAATCCCATCCCATTCAATCCATCAACACACTAGCCACTCACTATACATAGGCTAACAATGCCCCATATCACAACAAACTAAAATCGTCCGAGAAGCCATGAAATTTTTCTTTACTTCCTTTGTTCTTTGTCCTTTGTTGTTTTATGAGAGATGCTTGAGTCTTATGATCACTGCCTAGTTCTCCTCATGATATATGGGCATTTCCAGCACTCTCAAAGTCCCAATACATGGATTTGTCATTATTTTCCTTGGCACCAATCACGTTTTCGTCCATCTTCTTACCGTCACTCTTCTTTCAATAACTGATTGGCATGCAACGAGGAGATTAATCGTCTTGGAAGATTTCTTCTCTAAGACAACATGCGCTGTTGCGGTCGTCAACATTAGGCTTGCAGCAGTCGTCGAATTTTGTTTTAGTACCAGACCATGTTGTTAGCTTCTTTTTCCTGCATGGAAACCTTTCTAGACATGATGACCCATTTCCTACCAAGGGAGTTTCGGGTACCGAGTCATAGTCATCATGTCTATGCCTCCAGATCATGCTGTCAGCTTCTTCTAACTACGCCAAGTAGAAGGCTTCGGTCCTCAGGAAGGTGAGAAACTGTGCGAGTGGTTGAATCAACATCTTAAATTACAGATCTTTATATCTCAAGGTTTGTTGAGCAACTCTTGGATGATGTAGTATCAGACTTAACAGACAGTAAACTTGTTATCACCATCACACATTTTTTGCACTATTCATCAACAAATAACTACATCTAGCCCGGAGAGCTTACCGGTCTTTGCAAGAATATTCCCTTTGTAGTTGAAGGTTGGAAAATCATCAGTGTAGGAGGATTTCTAAAGTTTCTCCAACCTGCATCCACGAGTAACTAGGCCAAGTTAATGGGATGGAAATTGGAATCCTTGGATTACTATGGAATTTTTAACACTTTTTGAAGGTTACCTTATACTACCACCTTGTGCAGGAGGTATGATGTATTCAGTGAATGATTTGTTTTCATTCTTTCAAAGACACTTGCAGCAGTTGTTGAATGTTGTTTTAGTACAGTCCTTCATGTCTGGAAAGCACAATCTTTCTGCCTTCGACTTGCCACAGTAAGAAGAAGCAACGACAAGTAGAAGGCAGGACTGTGCTTTACAGACATGACGACCCATTTCCAGCCAAGGGAGTATCCGGTATCAACTTTCGAGACGAAGAAAGGTATTGTTCGTGGGGGAGATGTTGGAGGAGCTTAGGTCGGTCACCCGACTAGGTCCTCCATTCGACCACTTCAGAGAAAATGTCGAACCGTCTTGTCGATCACCACATGTTGAGTCAGTTAGTCTCGTAAGTTAGTGAACCTACGAGTCATTATGTAACCATCTGTAATATATATAGGATGGAGAGCCGGATACATGCGGCACTGATACATTGTATTGTATTGTACTAGACCGTGTTGTCAGCTTCTTCTTACGGATACACACATTTCCAGCCAAGTGAGTATCCAGTACCAGCTCATAGTCATCAACGTTCTGTTCATTCAAATCCATTTATTTTTTGATTTCTTCAGAACAAAGAAAGGTATTGTTCGTAAGGGAGATGTTGGAGGAGCTTAGGTCGGCCTCTCGACTAGGTCCTTCGTTCGACCACTTCAGAGAACATGTTGAATCGTCGTGTCAATCACTGTTAAATTTTAATTAGCATTATGGTGGGTCTGGGAAGGCATGCATGTGTTGCTTGTTTTTGAAATTATACATGGAATGTGTTGAATATAATTGTACCACTGATGACAAAGCTATTCATTAATGACAGTCTGTAAATTTCCTTCCTTTTTCTGTTAATTGTTATTTCTAGTAATGATAGTATGTAAATTTCCTTCATTTCTTTGTTAATTGTTATTTGCAGTAAATTATGTCAGACTGTAAATTTACTTCCTTTCTCTGTTAATTGTTATTTCCAGTAAATATTTTCCATTGTGTTATTCTTCATGTTTGGATGAAAGTAATATTAAATCAGAATTCATATGCTTATGCTCTCTAGTTTACCGCATCTAAGTATTCACCAATTTTCTGCTAAAATTGATATTGGATTCATTTATGACCAATGCCCAACATTAATGGACTGTTTTCTTTTCTTCATTATCAACTTGCAAATTAAGACCTTGACTGTAAGAAGATAACTACCTAGAATTGAAGGAAATAAATTCTGGAAATCTGAAGAAGACAGACAAGGGTGGAAGGGTGGTGACAGGGCAGGTTGCAGCCTGCTAATGGTGTTGGTGCATCCAGTCAGCTGTAGCTGACAAAATAGGGTGTTGGTGCATCCTTCAGTTTTAATTGTGATAAAATTTAAAAATAGTAAAAATAATGATTCACCCCCCCTCTCAGTTATTGCTTGATATTCCAACATAATGATGGAACAGTCCGATGCAAAGCTTACATGTTTGAGGAATAATGACTGATTATTTTTGCGGTTGCAGGGGATGAGTCTAGTGCTTTGATGTCTACAAGTCGAAGCTCCAATAAAAGTTTAGTCTTTTATTACTCCTTCAAAGAAGATGATCTGATTAAGGATAAGGAGAATCTAAAACGTTCAACGACTTTACATTATTGTGAATTTGAATTTAAAATAAAAAATGCAATTTCTGATTTGAAAAGTGTGAATTTCAAATAAAAAATGCAATTGTTTATTTGAAAATTGCAGTTTTCATTTGTAAATGTTCAAAATTTTAAGGTGAAAAAATCAATGTCTAAAATATTCAATCATTGTTTGAATAACAAGTCAATCGGCTAAGTTATAACATAAAAAAATGGTTTGTCCCGATTTCCATTTTCCGACATGAAGGATCAGCCGCCCCTTCTTTTCGTAGTTAATTGTGAAAACATTTATCTAGCAATTTAGCTATATCCATAATGGAGAACACAAGAAGGATCGACCGACCCTTCTTGTAGTGTTAAAATATTATGAAAATAATATTGGGAATAAGAAGGGTCGGTCGACCCTTATATTCTGAGGGAATTATAAAAATAGAACAACTTGGAAGTTATAACATATAAAAATAGTTTGTCCCGACTTACGTTTTCCGACAAGAAGGATTGATCGTCGCTTCTTTTCATAGTTAACTGTGAAAACCTTTATCCCACAATTCATCTATATCCATAATGGAGAACATAAGAAGGATCGACCGACCCTTCTTGCAGTGTCGAAATATTATGAAAAGAATATTGATAATAAGAAGGGTCGATCGACCCTTCTTGTAGTGTCGAACTATTATAAAAATAATACTGGGAATAAGAAGGGTCGGCTGACCCTTCAATTACGAGGGAATTGTAAAAATAGAACACCTTGGAATTTATATCATACAAAAATGGTTTGTCTCTACTTCTGTTTTACGACAAGAAGGATCTGCCGCCCCTTCTTTTCCTAGTTAATTGTCAAAACCTTTATCCACCAATCCAGATATAGCCATAATGGATAATACAAGAAGGACCGACCAACCCTTCTTGCAATGTCGAACTATTATGAAAAGAATATTGGGAATAAGAAGGGTCGGCCAACCCTTCATTTAGGAGGGAATTGTAACAATAGAACACCTTAGAGAAAGACCGGAGAAAGAATATTCGCTTTTTCTCTGAGAATATTTCCACTTGACAGGAAAGTCTTTAAAGTGAAATGTCTATAAATTTTGTTGTTAAAATGTTGATATCTAGTATCCTAGGGTGACACATGGAACGATTATATTGTGACACATGGCATATTTGATTTGGCACATTGAGTATAGGGAGATTACTATTTTTTATTTGATTTGGCACATTGAATATAGCGAGGTTACTAATGCAGGTTTAACCACAAAACAATCGAGAAATGAAAATTTATTCATAGTAGTTTTAAGGATTAGGCACATGCAAGATTACCATGTAGCTGGAATGCTAATTGAAAAATTAACATGAATTTATTAATTTATGTTAATTATTTGTAGAAATAGATAAATGTTTTAATTAAATAAATTCACTTAAAACATAAAAAACACACAGATCATGAGTAAAGACAAATCCAAACTGTAGATCAATGTATGGATTATTGATTGCAAAAATTAAACAGTGTTCATAAATAATTTGAAGTGAAAATCAACATTCATCAAAGAAATTTGATCATTAACAAAAGAGGAATGAAGAGAAGGACTAACTGTATTACTTCAAAGTTGCAAAAAATTACAATCTCTGCATCAATCAGAGTGTCTCTGGTCTTCCTCTGCTGATTTTCTCCCCCCTACCCCATGAGACCTCTACCCTTTAAATAATAATTACAAAAATAGTTACACAAGATAGACTTCCCATAAAACAGGGATTACAAATCAAAACTAAAAGGCATCCTCAGGGGCGACTAATACCGACCCTTTTCACAAAATTCCCAAAAGATTTTCATCACATGGTTTCCAGGGAATATTCCGTAACAAACTGTGGAAGATACCGACTGTTAGCACCTAAATTGTACCTTAAGGTTGCATAAAGGCCAAGCTGGGATAACCACAAAACCACTTCAGGAAAGGTAAGTTGGCTTCTTCCTCTCCAGAGAGGGATCGCTCACAGAATTTTAAAGAAGGCCAGATACATATGAATGAATATTGTAATTGAAATGTTGTTTGGTTGAAAGCAAAGTGGACAAACTCATTGGGAAATGGAGTCAAAACATACAAATATGATTAAAAATGACAATGCTTTGCAAAGAAAACTAATCAGAGGCAGGATAGCCAGCCGCTCACAGTCAAAGAGATTTTGTTTGGTGATTAAAGAAGAAGATATGAACAACCCATCAATATAGAGCATATGATAATGAATTCTATACCGACTTTAGCAGAAAATGGTAGTGGATGCTTGAAATGAAAGAAACATAGCATATATTTATGAATTTTGTCCCAATACAACACTTATCCAAGCATGAAAAAGCACAACAGTATGAATTAAACAGTGAGAGAAACATTCACATAAGAGAAGAAGTAAAGAGATTGTAAGACGAATAACACAGCAATCTATGATAGAAAACCTTACTCAACCTAGCCAGATTTTATTAAAATATATCTCAGAGTGCTTAACACAGGGAATTCACGAGTCCAACAAAAGTTTCCAACCCTTTCTCCTTCTATTACATTGCTTATATAGATGCTCAGAGCCTTCAGGCTCGAGCTGCCTCAACAGGAAGTTGTTACAATGTAGGTGACACCTATTCAAACAGGTTCGCCACCCTCAGGAATTAGTTACAACAAAATGACAATGATGGAAAAATTGGCTCAATTGCCTTTTACAAAATTACTGAGCATTTTTACCAAAAGACAACAGACTCTAACAAAATAAACAAAATGCTTTAGCAAATATTTCCTCCATGCTGCTATCCCATGATCATCGAATCTTCAGGGGTTCAATATCATCTTTCTCTTCCCATATTTCTCAATGAGCTTCCATAGCTTGGTAGCTGGCAGCTCTGAGGTGGCCAACTCCTTCATTAAGACTCAGATCCCAGTGTGGTCCCTATAAGAGTAGCTTCACAAATGTGCACTAGCCTCCTTGAACATCATGCTTAATGCAAAATCCTTTGCCATTTTCTCCACCACTGTCTTCCCTGATAGCAACTAATTAATACCTACAAAATCTGTGAAATCCACTTTACATCCCGCCAATTTATTCTGATATTCTTCTTCTGTGAGCATTGTTCCATCCTCCTCCCAAAAGAGAGGTAACGCTTTCTTGAACAAAGGGTCAAACATGTCTTTGAAATATTTGATCTACTGTGCCATGACATTTATTTTAGCTTGAATAGCCTTTACCTGCTGGTGCTTGTGCATCACTTTTTTGGATACAATGATGATGGAAACCCTATCTGTTACACCAGTTGTCTTAACCTGCTCCTCACATAAGCCATTCAGGAATTTGATGGCATTATCAGTATACTCTACAGGTTTTTTGTTTAATTTCTCATTTGCTGTTGTCACACTATTCTTGGCTAATTTTATCACTGCTTTCTTGTCCAAGACAAAATCGAGGAAGGGCCTCAATTTTCCTGCTTCTTCAATGATGCCATCCCAGATGACCTTCCTGGCCTCTAGCAAGGAAGTCTGCATTGTAGCTTGTCTTTCCAACTCATCATATTTACCCTGCAACTCTTAGTGCTTGGCTTCCGAAGCCTCCTTTTCTCTTTCTGCATTATCCTTCAGGGTTTTCATATTCACATTTTGCTTTTTTAATCTTGTTATTTCCACGTCTTCCAGACTAGCTTGGGTTATAGCCCTTACCATGGAGAAATCACCAGCCTCTATGGATGGTGTGGCCATGCTTTCTACTTCTTGCTCTTTCTCCTACAGTTTCTTCTCAATCTATTCCACTCTAGCCTTTGATATTTTCTCACTTGCCACCTCTTGTGGCCACAACAGATCCCATGCTTCAGCTGAGCACGAGAGCCCCAATTTTAAAAATAAACACAAAGGTATTTGGGTAAGTGTTCTCATTAACATGAGGTTTTGGACTTTGTTTCTATGATCTTGTTCCTATACCTTTGGTTGCCTTACTTGTCACTATTTTTCTTTCTCTCATAATTTTCTAAGTGTTTTTGGTTTGCTGGGAGCCTTAATTTTTACGCTTTTTGTCATTTACTCCTGCCAACCTGAAAACTGAAATTCTGACAACCCGAAACTCGAAACCTAACAGGTGTGGGTTACGGGAATTCATTTTAGGTTTTTCGATTTTTGTCAACCCGAAACCTGCAACCCGAAAGGTGCGGGTTACGGGAATCCTGTGCTAATAACTTTTGGGAAATTTTCATCCCAAAACCCGAAACCCACAATCGCGGCTTTCGGATTCTGGGAATTTTGTTTTACCATTTAGTCGCGTTGTGTGTTCTTGAAACCCGCAACCCAAAATTTCGAGTTGCGGGATGCGGGAAAAGCTTTTCCATTTTTTAACGTTTGTTTCCGTTTGGGAAACTTGCATTCCGCAAGTTTCGGGTTGTAGCTTTCGGGAATCACGAATAAATATTGTAAATAAGTACCTACGACTCGAACCCGCATCGGCTAATCTCAGCCGTTCATTCCTTTTAATCGCACGATCAAGATTTAATCTGGAAAATCGATAAATAAGGGGTTTTTCCATTTACTTTTTACCATTTTCATTGCTGGAAATTACTCTGTTGCGTTGATTTTTACTGCGAATTTCGTACCAGGGGTTGTTTTTACCAGTTTTAAGTTATTCCGAGGTTGGTTTGCTGTCACTATTGCACTTGTAGTCGACAATTTCGTTGTTTTGGATTTGGTTTTGATTTTTCTTGCTTTTATTTATCAGAATTTCCAAGCTCCGTCACCATGTCGAAAAATACCTGGTCTAAGACAGCTCACAAAGATTCCTTGACCAAAGACCCCAATTTTTGGTATTTTCTCAGATACTAGTGAAAGAGTCACAGAGACCTATCAGATGGATTGGTCCAAAATATATGCCATATTTGACAATGACGACCTTTCCCATATTGAAAATGATCGACCTATGTATGAGAAGATTAGGGCTTCTCAGGTACACACCATTGCTGCTCGCCCTGCCATTTTACCTTACACCAATGCCGTCAAATGGATAATTGAGAACGAAAACCCTGAAGATCGGTCGTTTAATAATAGCACAGGGGTTCAATTGACTCATTTCCGCCTTGAGCTCTTTATTTGATATTTTTCTCTCAAACCACATGCGTAGGCTCTTACTACCGATTTTATACAATCCTCAAAAAATCGGTATAATTTCAATGAGATGTTGAAATCGTGGATGGTCAAGCCTAATGCCTTTGTGCCTAAAGCCGACAACTTGTATCCTATTTCCTGGTTCAGGGAACCCTATTCCTTGCTAGCAGCCATGTTTTGTAGGCTCTTTGGCCTTCCTAACTGTTCAGTATTCAAAGTTGAATGGGCCCCCATAGCACACCATGTGTTAACTACCGGTGAGTATTTCCCATGGGCTTCTATCATGTCATCGGAGTTGAAGAACGCCATCCAAGACTATCAGCAGGCACCTGCCCTAAAGAAACCACATTTCTACCTCTCGACATATCTAATTGATGTCTTTTGCTCAGAGTTCTAGTACCCAAACTTAAGTTGGAATTGGACCCCCTCAGACCCACCTGTTCATATTTATCACTGAGTATTATGGGATGGGAATTATATCCCTTTACTTTATGATATCTGTGATCACTTCATGGGCACTGTTTACTTTAATATTTTCAGGCAGGAAGCACCTGCATTTTCAGCTAATGCCAAGGATTTCATCAATACCATTGGTGATTGGTATGTTTGTGAATATTTCTCATACATTAGAGTTTGGGGAAGTGACACAGTGCACCTTCTACCCAAGATAGTTCTTGATAGGCTGGTTATACAAGAAGTTTCTTTTCAGACTGTAACAGATGGTATGTACAAGAAGCTTACAGGTCCTAGGAAGAAAGGATGGCCTAAGTTTGCTTTGAACCTTGGGCCACTGGTTATCCCAACCTCAAATTGGGCTGCAGTGCTCGATGATCAGATAGCTGCTCTACAGGTGGGTCTTGCCCCTAAAAGGAAGCATGATCCCAAGAAATTTCTTGATGCACACTTCAAGCAAACTCATGTTAAGATGGACTCTGTCCATGAGGTAATTCCAGATGAATCTATCTATCAAGGAGTCAACACCTTTTCTGAAGTACTTGCTAAGGACAAGAATGTAGAAGAGTAGCATAACATTTTGCAATATTAGAAAGACCTTAAAGCTAGAATCCTAAGCTACAGAACTATGTAATTAAATCTAATGGAGCAGTTAAGAAGAGAAAGAGAGGGTAAGGAAGCTCAGAAAGATAAAGCTCCTCTAATGCTCACCTATCCAGATGGAGATAAAGGTAAGGCTCCCATGGAGCATCCTCCTCAGATAAAGACAGCTGAATAGGTCAAGGTTTTGCTGCAGACAATGCATTAGTTCAAACAAGGGTTAGCACAAATCATCTCAGTATTGGATACTCAAGCAGTTGAACCTCCTAAGCTCACTGTGGATATCCAAGTATCTACTACAGCTGCACAAGAAGACGATGATCTAATGATACTCAAGTCTAGCCTAGCTAAGAGATAGGAGATCCTTGCCCCTGCAGTACAGATTCCCCCTGAGGACATTATTGAATGTGACCTTGAGGTGAAACCTCATCCTCTAGTACTAGTAGCAAAAAATTCACAGATAGTTGCTGATTTGTTGAACACCATTGAGATGGACCACTCTTTTCCTGATCAACAGGATTTAGAGGTTACATAATCTCTTGATATCACAACTAGAGCACTTTTGCTGCCAGCTATTCAAGAACTCTCGGCCTTGTCTTTAGGAATGACACCTCCATTTTCTTTATCACAGTTATTTCATACTCTCACCATTAGCACTATTTCATTCCCACGAAACCCAGTCTCTTTCGCCATTCCATCATCTATCATTGCAGAGGTTTAGTCTTTGACTGCCCCTCTACAATCACCCACATCCACTTCATTATCCTTCACCACTAATGAATCATCCCTACTTTCCCCTTCATCATCATCTTCCCATGTTGATAATCAAGTTTCACTTTCTAAAGCCTTTGTCTCAGTTCCTTCTCCAACTCAGGTTTTATCAGTGACCCAAGTCATCTCTACACCTTTGACTACCCCTCAAGTCACAATGCCTATACCTAGTCCTGCTGTCACTCAAACACCCTCACTAATCTCAACAGTAATCGTTACTTATACCTCCATAGGGTTGGTGGCTGAGTATGCAGATGATGATATAGTCCCTCTTGGGAGCTATTTTTACAGCCAAGATGACAAAGCAGTAATGAAAAGAACTAGAAAGAGAGGTAAAGATCAACATAGGTTAGAAGCACCTATTCCAGACTAGGTTATATGGGCTCAGCGAACAAATAACCCTCAAACTGAAGCAATTGAAACAACTGTAGCCTTAGGGACCTTTGCAAGTGCAAATTTAGATTCAGTCCATGTTTTGGATAGGGAAGTTGACCTAAAAGAAGAAGAGATCAAGAGGCTTGTAGGGGAACTAGTCCAGACCAAAAAACAACATGAAGTTTATGTTGCTGACCTCAGGAAGATATGGGAAGACTGGTTAGAGGATTTGGAGCAGAAGAATTCTACTCTCCAGACTGAGCTTCGCATAGCACAAGCTCAGAATGCTTCCGATGCAGAAAAGATAGCTATTCTGGAAAGACAAGTTGAGGATGAAACTGCAAGTGCAGCCTCATCCAATTTTTCTAAGTTTACATCCCTTGAGTTCAAAAATCTGGCTCTCCAAGTTAATCAGGAACATCACAAGTTGCTAGAGAAGTTGTACACCACCCTGGATGAAATCAGGGAAACTTATATCAGTTTTTCTAAGATGTCTTCTACCCTTTAAGGATAGAAGGCCAAGAGACTCCAAGCATCCAAGGCAGAGGAGAATATCTCTGAATGGTAGGGTTACATAAAGGAAAGACCAGAGGATATCCCAATTCTTAGCAGCTTCCAGTTTAAGAATATTAAAGACTCATTGAACACTTGGCTTGATTTAGATGAGACATATGAGGAGATCATTAGGAAATCAAAGGATATTTGCACTAGGCATTGGTATGCAGTAGACAACATCATGGAAGTTCTGCAGCTCCCGCTTATGGACCCCATTCTGGAGGCCCGCCCACCTAAATGCCGACTTGAGGAAATTGAATGCATATGTGAAGAAGATGAACAGAAGATTCGGGCCCTTAATGAAGTTAGCATTGATGATGTGGATATACTGATTAGGAAACCGGTCATTATGGAGGGAAAAATCCATATCTACCTTCGTACTTGGCATAAGTTATCCAAGCATGAAATGGAAAACAACACATGTAACGCTCAACTGGGCTTAGAATCTATCAATTATCCAAACATAGATGAGTTGTTAGAGATATGGGATAAGTGACAGGATTTTCTAGATCAATAGCTTGATCCGAATTTTTGTAATACCTATCTTTTGGGAATCTCCATTTGTACTCTGTTGTAATTCTTATTTAAGGACGAATGCCTCTCTATGTTAAAGGGGATAATTTTTGGGTTAGAAATCAGCAGGAGACGACTGGATATTCTCTATTTTAGCAGAGCTTTGTAATTTTGTTTACAGAATTCATTAATACAATAAAGTAATCCCTTTGAATCATCTCTTGTTTATTGTTCAAATTTCTTTGACAGTACATGATTTCTTACTTTGATTTATCATCTACACTGTGTGATCCTTTTGTGTATATGAATTAATGCACAGATCTATAATCCTGATTTCTCTTTATCACTGATCTATGTATGAAAATGTCTTATTAAGTTTCTTTAATTAAGATACTTTCTTTATCGATTTCTGCAAATGATCCACAGCACCTTCAATCATTGTTAATTTTTCAATTAACAAAGTGATTACAGGTTAATCTTGAATAGGTTTAAATACTTAAATTATTGTCATTTAATTTTTATTCATTGATTATGATCTAAGCGAATAAGTGAATGCATCTTTGAACATTTCTGTTGAAGTTGACAAACATACTTATCCATTTCACATCAAGATTAATCTGCACAATAGCAAGCTTTTCCATTAGAATAGATCTAACCTAGATTAGATCCTTTCTCTTAAATAGGTTAAGTTAGAACAGACTAAGTTTTATACTTTTGTTTTCCTTAAGGGGAGAACCGATCTATTGATCGAAACATCAACTCATAGAGTGCCAGCAGAGGCCGAATATCCATGGGAGTTTTTTATACCAAACAGGCTGGGGATAGAACTGCAGTTGTGTAGGGTCTTTCGAAGCCTTTCAGTTTGGGTTTTCACCCTCTGTTGGGAGCCTTGGAACCCATTCCAACACCTTGCAATAACCTTGCACCCCCAAGGCCTCAACACCACCACAATGGTTATATCTATCTGCCATTGTTTTTCCTTCTCTTCAAGCTTCAATAGCTTTTCCCTACAGTCTGTCAAGTCAGTCTGCAACTTCTCCTTCTTTTCCTCTAGTTCTGTTAGCTCAAAGATTGCTATTAATCGGGTAGAGGGGATTTTCAACCCCTTTTTTAGAGATTGGATGATGTTGTGTTTTTTCGTTGAGTAGGTTTTGAATGCTGGATCTTTTATCATCCTGTCCCTCAGTGGCCACTATCTCACCCTGCAATTTCTTGATCTGTGCCTTATGAGCTTTGTTTTCCATCTTTTCCTGCTTGAGCTGGCTGGAAACCTTACTCTTACTGACGTGTACCTTTGATAGCTCCAAAGTTGTCCTCAACATTTTAGTATTAAAAACATCCCCATTTGTTTGTGCAATTTTATTACATCTGGGACAGGGATGTCCTCTAAATTCATCCTTAGCTCAATGGCCTTGCTCTTGGTGTGTGAAGAACTTGCAACAATTAATTAATGAAAATACACGAGATAGCATAAATAAAAAAACTCAGAATCGCTTTTATTGATCGCAAGCCACTTCGAGGGGGCAACCTCCTTTGAGCAAGCTCAATACAAATAACTTCACGGTACCTTCATTGGTCTCAACACAAACTTATATACTAAGTCTATGCACCAATACCCTGTAACAATACAAACCATGGGCCAATACAAACTATGGATCAACAATTACTATGGGACAACTTACAAAGCATATGCATCCAACAACAATAATACAAACTATGGATCAACAAATACTACAGGACAACTTACAAAGCATATGCGTCCAACAACAATATACTAACAAAGTAAATAAAAGGATTGACATGGGTTCCTAACATCCCCTCTCCCTTAGAAAAAACTTTGTCCTCAAAGCTTTAGATGTAGAAATTGATGCAAAATCTGAAGGAGTGGTTCTCCTGTAGCATCCTTAGGTTGCATTCCGGGACACTGATGCCTTTTGAGTTTCAGGAGGATTGCTTGGAAGATTGTAGATGAAGAAGAGCCATATCAGCTGTGTGAAAAGTCCACTCTGAACGGTGCTAATCGGCTTGTTGTTTCAGTCGAATTCTTGCCATGTGAATATTGTCCTGCATAATGAGAAGAATCTGATCGCGGTTTCGAAGAACCGAGTCAATTGCCTGAACTGGGGAGCTGCTGAGGGTGTAGGGAAGAATAACTGGCGGTGCCTGTCCATAGACTGCTTCATATGGTTTCCTTTTAGACGTGGTATTGTACCACTGGAGTGCTTCTAGGAAATACATAGAAATAGTTGTCCAAATCTGTGTAGGGATGTGTAAGGGTTCGAGCAGTCTCGAAAGGAGTGTCGTTTCACCCTTGTTGACCTGGAAAGTATCACAATCAACCACCATCTGTTGAATTGTTATTTTCAGTTCCTGCCAAAAGAAGTTACATTGTTCCCAATCATACGTTTCGAGGAACCTAGAGTGCCCTATAGATGAAGAAGCATGGAGTTCATAGAAGAGATAGCCCTGTTGAATAGATTGCAACCAATTTGGAACAAGCAGAGAAATAGTTGTAAGAGAAGCTGGGTCATCAAATGTGTGAGAAGGAGCATCTACCACCATATTTTCCTTACCCCTCTTGTAAGTGATCGCATAGTCATAACCCATGAGTTGGATAACCCATTTCAGGTGTGCTGGGGAGGAGACCCGTTGTTTCAAAAAAATTTCCAAACTCTAGAGATCAGTCTTGATGTAGAAATAATTCCCTAATAGGGATGGTTTCCACTTCGGTACTGCATGCAAAATAGCCATCATTTCCTGCTGAGATGTAGATGCGGCTAAATGCTTACTGGAAAGGTCTCTTGAAGGAGGAAAACCCACTAGTGTAGCAAAGACACCTACATATCTATCCAAGGAAGTAGTGGAGATCGTTGATGGGTGCATTTGAATGGAATGGAGCTGAGTGATGACACCATGTGAATTCTTCTTAACGATCTTTTCCAGGCGATGTGAACTAATGATGTAGAAAGACCCTAGTTGTAAGCCCGTAAATTTGTGTTGTGTCCCATTGACTGAAAATTGCATCCAAAGTTCAGCAAAATACCATACGATGGGGTCAAGTGTGCATAACCATTGAATGCCCAAAACCACATCACATCCGCCTAAGGACAAGGAAAACATGTTAGAGCGCAGGTTATAATCTTCCAGAGAGATACACACATTGTGACACTTTCCCTTGCAAGGTAAGGTGCCCCCATTAGCAACTATAACTTCAAAGTTGGAGTAAGGATGGACAAAACAATTAGCTTGTTTGGAGATCCGGGGGTCAATGAAGTTATGAGTGCTACCAGAATCAATGAGTATTGTAAGAGGAAGCTCCTTGAAGTAATCCCTGACCCACATTGTTTTGGGGGTGGTGATGTTGGATAAAGCATGGAGAGATATCTCTGGTTGGTCGTCCTGAGATGGGGGGTCAATAGACAGCTCCTGAATGTCGACCTGATCATCCATTGTATCTGGAGCTTCTTCACCAATTTTAGAGGCAGGCGGAGAATCCATATCCAAGAGATAGAGCTTTTATTGAACGAATCTATGTCCCCGAGTGAATTTCTCATCAAAATTATAACAAAGCCCTTTTTCTCTGCGTGCCTGCATCTCTGTTTCAGACAAATGCTTGATAGGAGTTACTTGAGGAGCTAGCGGGATGGGAGGTCATTGAGAACCCATATTTCAAAAGGGGACAGAAGTGGGTTTGAAGCACTGTTGGGCTGCAATCTTGTCTTCTTCCAACTTAGCCAACCCCAGGGCTTCCATCATTGTGTTGGGACAGAACATTTTAACCTCTGAGCAGATTTCATCCTTAAGACCACTGATAAAACAACTCTTGTAGAATTCATCAGACAATCTTTTTGTGTGATTGGCTAGTTTCTTAAATTTTGTCTGATACTCTCTCATAGTTCCAATTTGGTGAAGTTTAGTGAGGGATCCTATGAAGTCATCAAAAGCACTAGGACCAAATCGTTGCAAAATGAGATGGAAAAAATATGGCCATTTTGGCTCTTCATGAGCCTTGATGTACCAATGGTACCATTGAAGAGATTCCTGTTCCAAATGAAATAATGCAAGTGGAATTTTGGTGATATCAAAAGTATTATGCAGACTGAAATACTGTTCTGCACGATAGATCCATCCAGTCGGATCAGTACCATTGAAGCGAGGAAAATCAAGCTTCAGACCACGAAAATTGCTACAAGAAGAGAACCCATTGTCTGATGAAGACTCAGACCGTCGTTTGTTGTTCATGGATGAATGCCCAAGATGGAGGCCGAGAAATTTTTCATCAAGATCCTGGAGTTTGGTTTGGATGGCTACAAGTGCTTCCTCCATGGTTTTTGCTCCTGTGCAGGTGACAACCATAACCAGGAGTTTTTTTTTTTTTTGGGAATGGGTAGAAAAACACAAACATAACCTTATTTAGTAAAGGGAAATTTGGATTTGGGAAAAACTCTAATGGGTAATTGGGGTTTGACTAGGTTTTGGACACTTTCGAATGGACAGGGAAGCAGAAAATGAGGATTTCAGAAGCAAGGTGAAAGAATGGGAAAATTTGTCAGAGATGGACAAAGATGCAGAAATAGGGAATGAACACGGTGGAAAAATTTGAAGGTGATTGGGTGAAAATTAAAGAAGTTATGGCAAACCCTAAAAATAGACAAATGTGAGATTTCTGGCTTTGGGAAGTGGAATTTGGGATAGGGTCCTCAGGAATGAAAGATGCAGAATGAGATTACAGAGGTGTCAGGGAAGTTTCAAGGGAAAGAGAGTGAAAACAAGGGAGATATGGTGAAAAAACAGTTTTTTTTTTTCCAGAATGGATCTACGATGTAGAAGGGACCGAAAATAGATGGATCTGCAACGACGTGGAAGTGATTGGCAACAGATGGATCTGAAACGCTTCCAAATGGATAAAAAATGGTTGGATCTGAAATGGCTCATAATGGATCTAAAACAACTCAGAATGGATCTGAAACAACGCAGAAGTGATCGACAACAGTTTAGCTGAAAATAAATATGGACCCCAGGTATGTTCGGCTTCCTAACAGTTCAAGGGTTTTAGTCGGCCAACAATGCTGTCCGACGGCTTGTGTATTGGGGCAGTACCCCTCACTCCACGACTCAGGTAAAAATGATAACTGCTTTGCCACAAACGACAGCTCTTGGTTTACCTCACGGGTGGGAACTAGTCAATCAGGTAGGAGTCGTTGTCCTTTTCACTGACAGGTCCTCTCAATGGGCCAGCTACTTTGGGGTTCCTGTGGTACTCCTCACAATAAGTTTTAGGGCTTATTCCCAAGTACTTCCCATAGTTAAGCGGATAGGGATTATTCCTAGATCCGAACTTGCAACAGATGCGAATTTTGTTTTTGGGTAGAAATTCCATCCAACAAGCCCAAGAAAATGCTTTGATACCTGATGTGAAGAACCTGCAACAATTAATTAATGAAAATACATGAGATAGTAGAAATAATAGAACTCAGAATCGCTTTTATTGATCGCATACCACTTAGAGGGGGAAACCTCCTTTGAGCAAGCTCAATACAAATAACTTCATGGTACCTTCATTGGTCTCAACAAAAACTTATATAATAAGTCTAGGTGCCAATACCATGGGTCAATACCATGTGTCAATACAAACCATGGGCCAATACAAACTATGGATCAACAATTACTACGAGACGAATTACAAAGCATATGCGTCCAACAACAATAATACAAACTATGGATCAACAAATACTATGGGACGAATTACAAAGCATATGTGTCCAACAACAATATACTAACAAAGTAAATAAAAGGGTTTACATGGGTTCCTAACATGGTGGCCAAGGCCAAACTTAGGGTGTTCTAAGCGAGGCTCCTGCTAGTCACTAGAAACACTTCTTTGCTTGAAATTTTCCTTAATTCAGTATATAACTTGGACTCCTCTGAGGCTGCCCCTGAGTCCACCTTATATTCATCTATCAACTCATCTCTAGTCTTTCTTAAGGCATCAGGCTTAGTGGCTGCTGGGTTAAACACATACTCTTTGATCTCAAATGCTGGTAGCTTATCCACTTGTTTCTTTTTTTCTTTACTAGTCCCCATAGGTACTAGCTAGGCTACCACTTGTTTCTTTTTTCCTTTACTAGTCCCTATAGGTACTAGTTGCTACCCAGATTCCTCAGTTTTCTGCCTCTTTGGGGCTCTCTCAGCTTCCCCTTCTGTGTCCATAGGGACACTGTCATCTTCCTTGCTGGACTTTATTAAGTTGATGGCCATAGGCATGGCTGCTGGCATTGATAGGACTAGGCTAGAAGATCTAGGCAATTGGGGTGTGTTCCTTTGTGTCAACATGGAGGAGCTCTTAGGTGTATCTATTTCCATCCAGATCCTGCTAGGACATTCCAATAAATTTGCAGCTTCCGCCATGCCTAGAATTTTGAAATGCACAAAAGCCTTCCTGTTGCTTTCCTTCCTCCTATTGGAAATGATGTGGTGGGGATCATAGTTTAAGGGTGCTTCTGTTTTGAAACCCATCTCGTTTATCTTGCATTCGATGGATGTAAGAGCTCCTTTTTTTATTATTAAGAATGGACCTACAGTCCATGGAAACACAATATTAGAGCCCTTTCTATGATCTAGAAAGTGCTCAGCTTTTGCCTTCAATTTTTGTCTGATGATCTAGTAACTCCTGCATTTCTGGTAATACTCTAGGCAGCTTCTTTTGAAAAATGACCTGATAAACCTTAGACATGAGCTCATCATGGAACTTGGTGTAATCAGTGTACATCTCCTAAGTAAGTAGTACCTCAAGAATTTGCAATTTTTCCTCATTGAATGCCAGGCACATTTTTAGTAAGTAGGATTGAAATATGAAAATCCTTGTTTCCTGGAAATCCTTTAGCTGGGAGTGTATACTTTCAGCCAAAACTTCATCAAACCATAGGCATGCACATTGGGTAGACTGGCTTGGGTCATTTGATTCCAGGGGCTAGGTTCCTAGGACAAAAAGCAAACTTATTATAGGTTCTATGACATGCATTTCAGAGTCTAGACCTAGGAATTGGCTCATCATGGCGATAACACCTCTGGATTCTTCCGTGAATAGTCTGGATTTAGTTGGGAAAGCCTGCTCTTGTATTTGGATAGTAGGATTTAGACAGGACCTATAGAAATTATGTTTTACTTCAACAAGGGAATGTCTAAAAACCCGATTAGGGATTCCTCGGTATACCCTATAGCTTTCTGGAAAAACTCTTCTGGGACTGACAGGGTTTTTCTAAGGGTTTGGGGATCAATTTTGCTAAGGATTTTGGACTTGGAAGCATCCATGATTGCCCTCTCGGTAGAAGAGTAGTTAGAGGCGCACCATTCAACAAATTTGGGAAAACCATGGGTTTGGCCAATTGTAAACAGATGGAAATAGGACTGGTGGACCTGGTGCATGTCTATACCTCGCTCCCTAACCAGCTTCAGCTTGTTTTTTACAGTTTCCACGGGGTCATCAGTCATCATAGTGTCGTAGACCTGTTGTTGCAGCAACATCCCTCCCCAAAATTTTGTAGATATTGGGGCCCCTTTTTCTTATTTTCCTAAGAAAGTCTGGTTAAAAGAATTAAGCCTCCTTTGGAAAACTTTTTGAACTTAGTTTTGTTTCAACTGGGGAATCTGTTTTAAAATTGAATTTTTTTTCTAAGTCAAAACTCACAATTCTTTCCTGAAACTGCGGAAGAACTCAAATTTCTCTCCCGAAACAGCGGAAGAATTTGGGATGTTCACCCACAATTGTGGAAAGACATAAAGTTTCTCCCCGAAATAGCGAAAGCACTTACATGTTCTTTGAACTTCGGCAGAACTCAAATTTCTCTCCCGAAATGGCGGAAGCACTTGAAAAGTTTCGCTGCAATGGGCGCCCTCTTACTGAGTTCCCAGGCCATCCCCTTTGCGGAAAAGACTTACCAAACTCCTTCGTCATTTGCGGAAGAACTTACCGAGTCTTTCCGCAACGGGGGAACGACTCAAGAAACTCCGCCGCATTAATCTTTCGGGAGAACCAATTTCAAAAGAACTCGCCAAACGTTTCCGCAAAAGCGGAGCATCTTCCCTTTCCTTTCCGCAACAAGCAACCGCGCCCAAACTCATAAAGTCCGTCTGCGTTTCGGAAGAAACTCACGAAATCTGTCTGCAATGGCGGATGAGACTCATCTTTTCCTCCCGGTATTGGCGGCTGCGCATAAATGCCGAAAGTTTGAAAAGACCGCGTCGTACAAATAATCAACCCCATTTTAATGTCGCCACCTACCCAATTAAATGCCCGCATGTATTAAGTTTTATATAAGGGCGGTGGGGTTTTATTGTCCCCGTTAATAGTTTTGGATTTGGAGAACGTTGTTTGAAGCTGCTCGAATCATTTTGCTCCAGCTTAGCTCACTTATCGTCAAACCGACCCCGTTTTCACCGTTATTTCACTGCCAGGTAGGTGCTTAAACCATTAATCTTGTCTTATCTATACGTCGAGGCTTTCTCGGCCGTTCATTGTCTTAATACATGGCTTGTGGGCATTTGTAGAAGACTATTCGTAAAGCTTTGCAGCTGTTGTAGCCCCATAAAATTCTCATTGCTGATAGCTAGGAGTCATAACCATGCCAGTCATTCCCAGTTGGCCCTTTGTCTCTGAGTTGTTCAAACTTGGTTAGGTCCACCGGTCGCATTTCTGTCATGCTCCTACCCAGATATACTCAAATCCAAGTTTTTATGCTGGCTACATGCTGCTTCTCAAATACTATCGAACAAGAAGCAGCATCAGTAATAGCTGGTTGGGATACTCAACTGCTCGCTTGTTTGGCTCAGATACCGATTGTTGAAAAATGGTTTCATTATATGTTTTCAGTTTCCTCATATGTTTTCCCAAACCAAACTAGCCCACCATTCGTGCTTTAGCCATTAGAAGCGCCTATAATTTAGGGAAGCTTATCTTCAAGAGTATGCGTCACCTTTTTCGGAAGCACCTCAAAATGTTCCTTTGCCTCCCTATAACAATCAAGTTTAATGACCATATTTGTTTCCTTGGATAATCTATGTTTGGTTTGTTTCCCCAGCATGCGACTTTATAATTCGTTTATATTTATCATCAGCATGCTAAAACTGTCTTGCCCTATGTTACACTCTCATAATGTGTTACAATTTTATATTCATTCACATATGGTTGCTGACAGGGATAAGCCACGATGCCAAAAGGTGGTGGAAAGAAAGCTAAAATGATGGAGCTAGAGCCAGTGCAACCAAGGACTGAAACTCTTTTTCAAGACACTAAGTGTACCACTGACATTCCTCTCGAGGTCCGGTGGGGAGATGTTTACTAGATGATCAGGGACCAAGATATCCCAGACATGTTATTAGAAGAGGAGCAAATCTACCTCAACATCAGAACTTCCGACATAGCGAGGGATTCTACTCGCCCTGAATTGTTCTCGTGCTCTGAAGTGATTGGGTGGATATTGGAACATGCCAACCCACAAACAAGAGTGTTTCATGACAGCAAGAGAAAGCCATTCACTTCATTCCATCTAGCTTATATTGCAGCAGCCTACAAATTGTCACATCCCCAGCAAGCTCTAAACGATGAATGGTTGGGACAGATGAATAATCTCGAGATGGCTAAGAGGCTATTGATCACAGGCAAGCAGCTGAGGAAGAGAGATAATGATGAATATGACGTTCAGAGCCTAAGACCTCCTTTTAGGTTAATTGCCTTGATGTTAAGAAGAATTTTTGGTATGCCCGATGGCATTGTATATAGGATATAGTGGGCTCCCATAATCCACTTCATAGCATTCAAAGGAACTATGTTTGATTGGGCTACTATACTCTCGGATAGTTTGGCGTCCACGGTGGCCGCAGCTAGAGAAGGTTTGGCCTTAAAAAAGTCATAATTTTACATGTCTTCATATCTTATTGATTGCATTTTGGCCAAGCTCTCTTTCTCCAGGCTAGGTTGCATGTGGGATCAGGCCAACACCTCGGTATACACTTCCTATAAAATAATGTGGGCTCAAAATTATAGAGCAAACTATAAGCTCATCTGCGAAGAGTTCATCATGCCTATGTATGATCATATGTTCAATGAAGAGCCCAATTGCCTATCAGAAAATGCCATGGAAGTCCTGGAAAATTATGGTGATTTTTACTTCTCAGAAGAGGGCACTTACATCAGGATGTTTGGAGGTACCAAAGAACCATACATTTTGCCAAAATATGCCACTAATTATGTAGTCCTGAAGGAAGCAGTCAGGCAAGTTTTCCTTGATGGAATAGGAGGAGTGCTTAATAAGTAGCATAAGGCTTCCTTCCCTCCTTTGCCTTTCTGTATAGGAGCCTATAAATTCTCAGGGGTTGCAACAACCAAGGAGTACATTCAAGAGTTGAAATCTTTCCACTTCGGTGAGGTAATCTTCCATAGAAATGACAGGTGGAGCAAGGTTGCCGAGCATTGCAAGGAGGTATATGCTCATTTTGAGTATGCCCATTACTATGATGCAGAGGAAGAAGTGTTCATGGGCATCAGCGACATGACTGAATTACAGATTTGTCGTCATGGCGGTGGAGCTAGCTCTAGCTCTGCCCTAGCCCGAGAAGCCATCCTCCAGAAAGAAAGGGAAACGGCTGAAGCCCGGGCCCATGAGGAGCAAAGATTGAAGGAAGAAGCAAGGCTACAGAGAGAAGCTGAGGAAGCAAGAAAGCAGAGAGAAGCTGAGGAAGCTAGATTGCAAAGAGAAGCTGAGGAAGCTAGATTGCAGCACGAAGCCCAAGTACAAGAGAAGGGGGATGAAATTGAGAATCAGCAGCAAGATGGGGAGGCATAAGGAAGGCTTAATCCTGAAGGGTAGCAAAACCCTGAAGGAGAGCAAAATCCTGAAGGGGAGCAAAACCCTGAAGGAGAGCAAAATCCTGAAGGAGAGCAAAATCCTTAAGGAGAGCAAAATGGCAAGGGAGAAATTAAAGCCAACGAAGATGCTCAGGCAGGAGGCTTTGGCACCCAAGATGTGGAAATAGACTCATCTCAGGTGGTACAAACCCCACCCGTGGAGGCATGAGTCCATATAAGAGACCTCCCGATTATCCCTTTCACCCCATCCGAAGATCATACTGTGTCTTGATGGGATAAATTTGTGTACTATAAGAAGAGGAAGGCTGTGGTCCTGAAGTCAGACGAGAGAATAAAGAGACTTTTTTAGGTAGACATTGTCACTCAGCGAGAAACCACAGTCATGCAGAATACAAACAAGGCTCCAATAGCCATGGCATCAGTCGCTATGTCAGCAGCAAAAGCAACAGAAGATAATGTGATTGACATGGTCAAAGAGTTTGAGTCAACGAAGAGGGGAGCTCACATGCTGCAGCATACTGTGAGCAATGAGCAGGCTTATAGGGATCTGGTAGTAAACAAATATAATCGATTGTCTGCTGATCATAAGGAGTTGTCGGATAAGTATCGACATTTGGAAGAAGAAAAGGAGCACCTGGAAATTTAGATGATGGTTCTAGAAGTGGAAAAGAATGATTCTCAAGCTAGAGTCTTTCACCTATAAGTAGATAGGAAGGCAATGGTTCAGCAGTTGGAGCAAGTAGAAAGCAGAGCGATAGATATGTCTCCCTTTCATGAACAATCTTGTGACGTCTTAAGCCAAATACATGCCACACAAGAATTGATAATTGAGGAGGTGTGCAGGCTCAAGACCATGATGGTTAGGTTGAAAGAAGTCAATGTAGAAGCCATTAGGATTAAAGAAAAATACACTCAGGTTAAAGAAAACATCCTGATCCAGATGGAGTGGAGAGAAGGGAAGGTTGATTTCCCTAAGCATCTCCCATTCAAATATGTAGATGATTTTAAGGAAGATGTAGCCCTTATGGAGTTTTGCAGGAATTGTGGCCTCAAGCTGATGGCTAAGATCCAGGGAACAATTGAGAAAGGTAACAGCCTGTATCAAAAGATCCATGAAGTGCATGAAAAATGCAAGCTGATTTTTCCTCAGTCCCTCGATGAGTTTCCAAGCAAAGAGCAGCATTTGTCAGACTTGAAGGAAGAGATGGGCATTCAAATAGAATATGTAAAGAAGATTGATGTCCTGGCCACTGATGATCTCCATCACTATATTGGGCTGTCATCAGTATACAGTCATTTTCTTAAAGAGATGCACCAAGCAGCAATTGCATAAATTCATGGTATTGAAGTAGAGCTTGGTAAGCATGTGACTTCCCAGAAGATCTTGATCCCTTCACCAACAAATGTGGTTATCAAGGACATTGGTATCTGGTTCAGTTATATTGCAGAAGAGGAAAAGAAAGCAGTAGCAGCCAGCACAAGCACTTCATTCCCAGCAAAAGCGCCACCCCAAGGATGAACACGCTAGTAATAATGAGTTGTTCTTATTTTGATTTGCTTTCCCTATGTTTAGAGCGTAGAGTCACTAGGACAGCTGTCCTTTTCTATTTTTGAGAAAATTTCTATTATGGGAAAAGGGCCACGAATTGTTTATTTCTGGGAAAAGTCTTTAAAGGAAAAGTGTAAAAGCCAGGTGACAACCCAAGAGGCATTTTGTAAAGATATAAATAGAGGCTTCGGGAATAGTGTTAAGGACTTTTGGCAGGGAAAGGAATTTTCTTAAGCTTGTATGAAATATTTTGCACTTGCTTCTAGAAAGTGAATTTGCCTAATATGAGCCTGGAGAGGACGCATTTTGCCTGGGAATGTGTGTACAATGTCTGTTGGATTCTTTTGGTGACATTTATACGTATTATAGTGAAATCTTTCTCTGTTGTTCGAATTATTTTTGTGCAATGAATGATTTTACTATGCTCTGTGCAATAATGTTTCTCTCATATGAGTAATAGACTGCTTTCACATGTATTAAAAGCTATCTTTTATATTCTTCCTTTCTTGCTGTGGATGTATCTTTATGATTTAATGGTTATCTGTTGATCTTCAGATGCTTCTTTCAACACATTACTCATACTTATAGTTTTGCTCCTTGTAGGGATAGATTAGATTTATTTCAGTTTTAGACACAAATTTGTTTCAATTTCTGCATTTAGATCAAGTTAGATTAGGCACTTGCATATCATCTTAACCATAAAATCAAAAGAATGGTGGATCGGGCCATAACCAGTGTAAAAGAAGCAAATATCTAAAACTAATGGTAGCCGAAACCGCTAACCGGACGGATTCCCCATACCAAACGGTGGACAATCTAATTGGGATAGTCTACTGGGGAGAATCCCTTTCTGCTTGATGCTGCAATCTTCGGGGCATCAACAAGACCTCTGGGTCTCTGTCTATCAACATTGTTTCTATGCTTTGAAGCTCAAAACCAGGGGGTTCTCTATCACTCAATTCAACCATTAAATAGTTTAGTGTAGAGAAGAGAACCTACCTGGTTGGTTGAAGGTTGGCTTGGTCCCCTGGTTGACCTGTCTGTTTATGTACAGCTTGCTCCTGTCACTTTTTGATGCAAAATAGGACAGATGGAATCCAGCTCTTTGTGCATGAGAGTTTTTTATATTATTTATCCTTTGCTATCACCCCTGCATCTCCTGGGGCGTGGAAGCTTCACTGAACGTCTATTTTCCTGATCCGTTTTGGGCCATGGATCGCCGCTGCTTTCTAACTCTATGATCCCTGGTGGCCTTGAATCCCACCACATGTCTCCTTTTCTGCTAGTTAAAACCACAGGAAGTTTCCCACCATTGATCTGGATCTTGCATGAATCCTGGCTGTCAAACGATGCGACTTTTACCAAATTCATTGATTTGTCTTGCGTTGATGTTTCATGCAAGTTAGATCCATGAACAAAACCTCGACCATAGATCTCGGCCTTGTCAGATCCGCGTCGTTCAAACCTGCTGGCCTCTACCAAAAGTTCGTGGATCCAAAAATTTGATTGCTCTGCACCTGTTGTATCGGAGAGGTAGTTTCCGACCATCGATCTGCTCCATTGGTCGTTGATCTACTCCTTAAGATGCTTGTGGGCTAAACCTCCCGCCTTCGTCTAAAAAACCTCACCCTTTTTTTGCGAAGCGTGCTCATGACTGTAGATCTTCACCACCATCGATCTAGACCATTCATTTGCGCAGATATGTAACTGGAGGCGGACCTCTGCAATTTAATTCTCCTTGCAAAGTTTCGGGCTTGGGATTTGATCATTTCACCCTTGAGGCTGTGAATACCTACCTAGATGATTCTATTTTTCTCAGACCATCGAGGCTTTCTCCATTCTTTTTAGAAATTGAACCTCCCACTTTCATCCAGGACAAAGCTAGTGCTAACACTGTTAAGCTAAACGGGAAAGCTAAACTTCATTTAAATCACCCAGTGTAATCTCATCTGTAGGATCAAGACAAATCAATGGTTAAAACGTAAACATGCAGGAAGGAGAATTAAGAGGGTTGGTTATAAGTTGTATCTTTCCTTTTATAAAACTTTGATGAAAATGAAAAAATACAACTTTTTGTTGACCAAGTGGAAATTTAGAAACACAACAATTTTGTTGCTTAAAACTGCCACATAGAGAAATTTAGAAACCAATTTTGTCTACTATCAACCCTTGAGAACATCCATCACTCTGAACACTATTCCCCATAATTTCTCGTTGTGCCTTGACTACTGCAAGGCCCTTCTTGTTTATGCTAATTTTTTCTCCTATCCATCTTTGCCTTGGTGACAATGCCCATATGATGCTATTTAGATCGATCATCATATTTTGTTCTGCACCAACAACCCATTGTTGCTTTCTATCTAAGAATATTTGTACAAGACCTTCAGATCCTTTGATGCTCCTGTTGGCTTCCACCATTGCACCTCTACTTTGTAAGACCCAACAGCACTAGCATCTGACTCCTGATAAATATCACCAATCGCCTTACCCAACCATATTTCACAATCTGGCTCTGGTGATTGCACAATGACCATTTGGCCCTTTACAACATCCACTCTTGGAATGAATTCATCTCTAGGCTTGTTGCATAGTGGTCCAACATAGAAATCCTGCAAAGCAGAAACATTTTCCTTCAAATAAGCATCCATAATTTCATGTTCATATCTTGTAGGTTCACTACTATGAATATCATGGCTTGTCGATGGCCAAAAGTTAGTTGATGACTGATCAACACTCTAGAAGGGACTGTCCAAATCTTTATATACAACCTCCCAATAATTTAACTTGGGACGCCAAAATTGTTCACCTCCCTTCTCAATCCCTCCATTCCAGAATGAAATATATGTTTCTAGTCCTTTTTTATTTCTTCAATGTCCGAAGGTCTTTTTGATTGTAGATTTAATAACTTAGGATGTACAACTGGAAAGTCTATGCTGCCATCTGGGAATGACCGCCATAGATGAATAGGAGAGGACCAAACTTCATCTCTAAGTGATGCTTTCCATTGCATGACTGGAATGTCATATATGAGTTGAAATTTAAAAAATTGGCATTTTTTGATACCGATGATCTTGGCATTTCCATCCAAAAGGTGGGGTTTCAAAAAACTCTTAAAATCGTAAAGTTCATCAATTAGATAAGGGACAAAGGAATTTTGATCTTCACATGTCCTATACGTATCCATAATTTACGAGAGTGAAAATATATCCTTGCGCATTAGCTTTGTTGATAACCTGCCATAAGTTCCATCTATGTCTTCATGGGTGTGTCCAACGGGGAGGAATCCAACTTCAACTATATCGAACACTCTCCTAGCTATTAAAAGAGATACAAAACGGTTTTTTTTATCGCCTGAACAATTATCCATTTTCAACAACAATATGGGTGGTATTTTTCTATTTGGCATGCATTGATTAGTACCATCAACACACATTACATCTTGTCTGTATATCAAACACTTTTCATGAGTCTGATTGTAATACAGCATCATGAAATTGGTGCTTAGATGTTCCGCCTTTGTAAAGAAAATCACCATCTTTATCAACCATTGGTTCTTCAAGACACTACAAGCATTTAGCCAGGGATGTCACAGTGAAATTCGATCCCATCTCTAAAAATGAGAGGCTGAAATGGCCAAAATCCCCAGTCTTGTGCCCATGAGTCAATATTCCAGTCAATGATAGGGGAAGATTCATAACATTACTTAAAGCTTTTTCCTTCTTACCCATCCTTGGAATGGAAGTCTTTGACTTATCCATTTTCTCATGAACAATATTGAGCTAAGTCTTTGGATTTTTCTGTGAAGCTGATCTGTGAGAATAATAGAACTGGCAACAACTTTCGATGTATTTATTATGAGATGCTTGATTTGCTCGCAAATTTTCCACCTCAGCTGGATTAGTGGCCCCCTTAAGCCTATCCTGTATTGTAATGCACTCATTACACCTTGCAAAGGAGTTAGATTTAGAAATTTTAACATCTCAAAATTCTTCTCTCATCACATTGCTAAAGGAGGATTGTGATACAGGAGGCAAACCGATTCTTTCAATTTCATCATTAGACATTTTTTGCAGCAAACCATGGGACATATTACATGGCAATAATTTCAAGCTTGTCCTTGTTCCATCTCCACTGGTTAATCATGTAAGATGTGGATATTTGTATGAATTCTCTTCTACAATTTTATTAATAGTAGCTACCAGTGTAGTAGTGTTCGCCCTAGATTTTTCCAAGCCACTGTTACCATGCACAGCTCTCACATTACCATTCAAGAACATTCTTTTATAATTGAAGAAAGTGCTCTTTTTTATCCCATGGAATTTATACCATGTATTTTGACAGATGTCTATTATGTCTAATCTCATTGTAAACAAGCTTCTTCTTCTATCATCTCCTTCTTTGGCCACAGGAGCATTTGATTCCATAGAATTTATAACATACTGTCTTTTTGAATTTCCATTCATACTATCAAATTTATTCAGGCATTCAACTATCGATTGAAGTGGAATTTTTGATATACAAAAATTTGAGCAACAATGTTCGGTGCCAATGTTTGAAAGGAATGCACCTTGATTTATTGTAGGCCTATAAGGTACCGATCTTGAATTTCTTTCGGAAATTTTAGTTCAAGCTTGCTGCTTTACAGAATTGTATGGACTTGTTTCATTACCTTTAACATTTGTATATTCACAATGGGGAGTACCTGGAAGGATCATCTATAAAGGAAATTCTTTAAATACATTCCAAAAGTTGACCATATCTTCGTCTGCTTTCTTTTTTAGTATAACATCCAAAGGAACATCATCGAGGTCAACCAAATTGTTTGCAGGACATCTTATAAGGGAGCCTTCAAATACACCACAATCCTTGCAATTGCAGAAGACTTTATGAACTAAAATACGAAACTCACCAGCATTTAGTGCTTTGAATTGTACAATGTCTCCCTCAAAAATAGTTGACACTATTCCCCGAGCAACATACCGTGGCTTTAAAGAAAATTGATGTATCAAATTAAATTTCTATCCCACAAACCTGACATTGTGATTTTATCTTAATACTTTCAAAGTAGATTCAGATTGATTATTGTTGAAATTGCTTGCAGCAGAAAGCGATGTTTCTGTATTAAAATCGATGATTCTTTTAATCGGCCATACAACAAAACTTCCATTGCTCAACCCTAGACAACATGCCATACAAGAAAACACCACTTCATCCTCCTGAATACCAAAGGAGAAGTCACCCAAAAATGTTCCCCCAACAAAATCAATCCCACTCACATTTGTTACAAAACCTATGGAAATGCAATCCTTTCTTTCTGAAAACTTATGTAACAACTTAAATTTTCTCATAATAAAAGAAGATTTATTCTCAGTTGTTATGCTATGTGCTACACTCGTCAAAGTAGAAGCTGGTATATCATTCACCTCATTCTCAGTTGTTATGATATGTGCTATACTCGTTGAAGTAGAAGCTAGTATATCATTCACCTCATTCTCATGAAGAGCAGACCCA
Source organism: Larix kaempferi (assembly GCA_027924585.1). NCBI lineage: Eukaryota > Viridiplantae > Streptophyta > Pinopsida > Pinales > Pinaceae > Larix > Larix kaempferi. The sequence goes on along the minus strand of BSBM01001191.1, from coordinate 10,836,197 downwards.
ATCTGGTTAACGATCTCAGATACAGGCCATTGAATATAACCACCAATAGCCTCTAACAATGTATCTACACCTTCTGATCGATAGGGAAATGGAAGACTTTCATTTAAAGTCTTGGTAACATTTAAAATTATACATCCGTCATTAATGCTGATATTATGCAAAAATTTTCTTTCTGGAAAAGAGATTCCCTCAGCAAATTTCAATCCATTCAAAAGCAGGTCCACACATTGTTGAGTAGCAAAATCCATTTAATAAACGATATCTGAAATATAAAATAGCAGGACACATTGTTCAGAACCAAAATCCAATTCAGAAGCGTTTTATGAAATATAAAATAACAGAAGCACATTAAAATCATATTTATTTTATACAAAGATATAGCATAAGTTATAATATATAAAAAAATGTCTATTTGGACTTCCAATTTTCCGAATGGAAGGATCGACCACCCCTTCTTGTAGAAGAAGCGAACACAATAAGGATCAAACGATCCTTCTTGCAGTCTAAAAAGATTACAAAAAGAATATTGTGTAGAAGAAGCGTCTCCCTCCCGTTCATTTATGACGAAATATTACAAATGTTCAACCTACGAATGCTAGGACGTTAATACATGTATTTCCAAAATTGTGAACAAGGGAAGAATACTAAGCACAACAAGGGTCGGTTGACCCTTCACTTACGATATAAATTTAATTATATTTAATCTATGAAGGCTATGTCGACAATTCCCAACTTCCGACTTCCGCTGTAAATAGTAGGGACCTGGACATCATCTAAGCTATAACATATAAAAATGTTTGTCTCGACTTCCATTTTCTGAAGAGAAGGATTGGCCGCCCCGTTGTTTAGGAGATAATTGTGAACAACTATATCCAACAATTCACCTATATCCAGAATGGCGAAAGAAAGAAGGTTGACCAACCCTTCTTGAATTCTAGAACTATTATGAATACAATACTGGGCAGAAGAAGGGTCGATCGCCCCTTCATTTATGAGGAAATTGTAAAATTATTCAACCTACGAAGGCTAGTACGTCAATTCATCTATATCTAAAATACTGAACACCGGAATAATATTCAGCACATCTAAGTTACAACATATAAAATTGTTTTCCCCGACTTCTGTTTTCCGAGAAGGAGGATCAGACGCCTCTTCGTTTAGTAGATAATTGTGAAAACCTTTATCTAGAAATTGAACGATATCCAGAATGGCGAAGAAGGATCGACCGACCCTTCTTATAGTCTCAAGCTATAATGAAAAGAATATTGGGAAGAAGAAGGATCATACGCCCCTTCTTTTATGAGGGAATTGTAAAAATAGAACTTGGAGAAAGAGCGACCGATCTTTCTCTGTGGATATTTCCACTTTCTAGCAAAATTTGCGAAGCAATGTTCCTATGAAATATGTGTTTAGAGTGCCAATATCTACTTTAGCTACTCCGAAAAACTCATCCCTAGAGGAAGGAGAGGATGCTCTTTCTCCTCAGCATCTACTTCCAACACTCTGAAGTGGAACAACCCGACGAAAGAGCGACCTCGCTTTCTTTGACAAAATTTCGACTTGAAAACAAACTCTTTGTAGCAAAACGTATGTAAATTTTGTTGTTCAAATGTCGAAATCTAGTCTCCAGGGTGACACATGTTACACCTAAAATCTTACCATCATGAGACTCAGTTTAAACATCCCTAAAGTTTCCTTGACTAAGTCATTAACTTGGAAGAGATGCAAACCCTTTTATATTAGGTTTTGAGAGGTTGTCGCAGGTTGTCCTCATGCAACTTGCGACGTCGAAGGTTGTCCTCTTACAGACTGCGACGATGTCAGTTAATGGACTAAAATAGCTTATTCAAGCCCATTCTCGAAGCTAACTGATGTGTATCCATATCCTTAGCCTTTGGGGAAGCTAGCATTCAGATCCTAACCTCTTGGAAGGATCCTCTATCTCTCTCCTACCATATCTCAACCTACCCTATCCACTTAGTCCTATATAAATGAAGCTCACTCCCATTCCAAAAAGAGGAAGTCTATAGTATTTAATTGCTGGTGAAATTAGATTAGGAGAGATCTCTACTCATCCTTGAGAGATCCATCATCCCTTTGGAGGCTTTGGCATTGGCTTGATCGGAGAAGGATTGCTACGTTAAGTCATTGGTTGTAATCTCTTCATCCTATATATTTCCCTTTTAATATAGTAATATAAGTGCTTTCCACCAAATCTCATTGTGTTAATGATATCTTGTGTAGTTTGCTTACTTAACTGCTTACTTAGATCTATAATTGTGTAGGTGCATTTTACTACTTGCTTGTTGTGTTGTCTTGACAGGTGTTAACACCCAAAAAGTGCTCACTAGCTCATTTCCTTATTCACATGACCCATTGGTCCACTTTTTCACCATTTGAGCCTCTAAAGCCATCAAAAGGTTACCAAAAGACCTTAATACACCCCTTTTTCCACTCAAAATGAATATTTTTTCTCAAAAAGCATAAAAAACCCTAAAAAAGGGTCCAGAATTCCCAAAAATATTAAAAAGGGAATAAAAATATTAAAAATATTCAAAAAAGGAAAGAGGAGGGAAAAGGTACCTAAACCATGTTGGTCAATACCATTGGTTTCCTCAAAACCATAATGGTATTCCCCACCACCAAAAACTATAAAAAGGTGGTAGGGGCTCGTCACTTTCCATCTATCCATCATCCTATCCTCATGCTGTCAAAATCTCTCATGAGCTTTTGACCATTGTAGCTATCTTGGAGAAGGGACTTTTGGAGCTTGGAGCTACTCACCTCGGAAGTTGCTCAACAATCTTCACCACTTGGAGGTATCACCATTGCAAGCACTTGCTTGCCCCTATTCTTAATACAAAATCATTTTTTACATATTGTCAATTGTTTTGCTTTCAATAATATTTCCATTGTTTGCTTATCTATTTCACATAGATCTATGATTAATGTAGTTTAAAGTAGTTTGTTATTTATTTCTATTGAGACTGCTGCTATTAGTTAGCAGGTGCCCATTGCACTAAGCTTGGTTGCAAAACCAAGCCAACAGTTTTTGGTGACTCCGCTGGCTTCGAATTCTTAGATTTCAGTTTTTTGCTTTAGATCTTAGTTTTTGTTAGTTTTAATCAGTTTATTTCATAGATCTGCCATCCTAGACAGCAGATTTTTTGTTGTTCTAGATCTTGGCCCTTTCTATTGCCATTAACAGCCCAAAATTTCCATTTTCGGGTTCGTTTTTCGGCGTCCGTTTTCGGCTTTCGCCTCGCGGTTTTTTGCCTGACAGTTGCGCAGCTCATTGCGACCTTGCGGCTTTTTTTTGCGCGGCTCGCCGCGGCTTCGTGGCCAATTTACGCGCTGGACATCACGGTTTTGTGACCATTTTCCACACTGCACATCGCGACTGTGTGACCAAAACCCGTGCTGCACATCGCGGCTGAAACCCGCGCTGCCCATCGTGACTGTGTGATAGGAATCCACGCTGCACATCGCGGCTGAAACCCGCGCGGCACATCGCGGCTGTTTTCCCTAAACCCGCGATGCAAGTTTTTTCAATTCGGCCAATTTTTTGAAAAATATTTTTTGTTGTATTTTCTGCCCATTTAGCATATTTTACAGTATTAAATTTCCTGCATTTTTACAGCCATAAGAAATCGTTTACTATTTAGAATGCTTCATTAAAAGTCTTTTTACAAAATTTTTCGAAATTGAAAGAGAGATTTTTCTGCATTTTATCTAGATCAAGGTTTTACTGTTTATTTGCTCGATACTTTGCCCAAGCAATTTTTAAGAGATCCATTTATTTCTTGAAGTATTCATGTTATTTGCTTTCCTTCGAATTATTTCAAAAATCCATTATTTTTGAATAATTTTTTCAAGCATTTACATTTCAAAAATGCCTTTATTTTTTGCAAAACTGGAAGCGTCTTTTCTTTCATTTGTAAAATCACCGAAGCGAGGCAAATCAATTTCAGTTTAAATACCACACTTGCACCCACTCTGCCACATAATTTAAACCGAGCCTTAAAATTTACCTTAAACTCAACCAACTTTTAACCCCACTTGGGGAGCACTTAAAAGAATTTTGTAGTTAGGTAGAATTGAGGGGATAGGTGTTCCAATAACACCCCTCAATTATTACATTTGAGACATAGCTGTTGTCCATTAGGGAACCAAAATCCCCTAGTATTTTTTGGCATGGTCACAACCAGTTTATCAGAAGGCCTCTCCCCTAGGAGGGTTGAAGTCACCAGATTGGTTCCAAAGGCCTGAGTGGAATACTGAAATCCATTCAGTAACCGAAGGCTACCTCTCGCAGTTCTCAGGGTATCCCTGTATGGGGATACTGCGGTAAAAGGACCAAACGGCAGATTCACCTTTTCTGGATGTGTCATGAACGGGGTATCCTAGTTGCCACTCTTTAGGATTGTCTACCCGGTGTCCCTCCCGGTAGGGGGATATCTAGCTGTTGATTCAACACTCTATATTGTCTGACTTGGCTTTCATCACCTTGTAGAGAATATCGTTTGTTGACTCACAATACTTCTAGTTAGGTGTTTGCATGATACATTACCCACCTTTGGTTTAGTAGCACCTATTTTTTCTAGAAACTGTTTGACTGTTGGTATTCTGACCAATTTTGTTGCATCCCTCCACTTATTATAGCACAACTGCTATAATAAGTGCTTTTTGAGGTTGATTTTTGGCTTGAGAGCCTTTATTTTCACTCCCCTTTTTTTTTGCACTCTTGGTTACATTAGGGTTTCGAGTTTTTTACATTACCACCTTACACTGAAATTTTTTATTTCTCACCATTGAGAATTTTAGACGATCTCGTCGTCTTCAGGGTGAACCCCCTGAGTTTAGTCTACTTGGCTCTCCACGTCACCGACGTCGAGCCTTATCCCTTGACTCGACACGTCATCGGCCAAACATACAGTCATCTGATTCTGACACGCCTCACTTCACATCTGATTCTGAGGCTGAATCCGAAAACCCTACTGAACTATTACCAGCCAACCTCATGGCTGGAACACAATACGACCCACTTTTTACCAGTACTATTGGAGATATGTCCACAAACCCTTCTACTACCGTGCCATCCATGGTAACAACAACCCCCCTAGGCATGCCTAATATGGGGGATACTCCACCTTTAGGTATGCCCAACATAGGACTACCTCCTATTATGGGTATGCCAAACATAAGAATCATACCACCTATCATTACCACAACCCAGATCCCAGGAATTCCTGGCACTATTCCTAACCCTGGTGTAACCCATGTTGCACTTGGAAACGCTGGTCCATACCAAACCACAGCAGTTGGAGGACACATACCTTCAATACCTATCATACCCTTAGGGGCTACTGGAGCACTACATAATGCCACCATGAATAGTTATGTCCCAGTCACTACGCCACACCCATCTGCTAGTTTACCTTACATGGCTAGTCAAAACTTACCAGACTTAGCCAGGCTAGCCAACGATCCTATCAGGCACAACCCTACATGGCCACCCATGCCTACGAAGTTCCCCTCGGACATACCCAAGTTTGAAGGAAAACCTGGGGAGGACCCTCAAAACCACATAATGTCTTTTCACCTATGGTGTTCATCTAACTCCGTAGTGGATGAATCCATTTGTCTAAGACTATTGCAACGAACGTTCACTGGCTCTGCAACCGAGTGGTACATCGAACAACCACATGGGACCCACCAGACTTTTACGTCTCTCGCATCCACTTTCCTTCAGTTTTTTTAGCTACCTATACATTACGATGCAGGAGTTGAAATATTGTTGTCTTGCAGACAAAACACAGCTACCCACATCATGGACCACATCCATGAGTGGCGCAAGCGTCGTAGCCTCTGTAAAATTAAACTGGATGACCGTATATTTTTGGACTGGTTCCTTAAATCACTCCTACCCCTCATAGAAAAAGATGTTGCTTCCGAACGACCCCAGTCAGAGGAAGAAGCTATCCTAAAAGCTCAGCAATTCGACCTAATTTATGCCCAATCAGGCTATCTCTACACTATCATACCAGACGCCCCACGAGGTGATTCTTCATGTGGTGACACGCCGGGGGCATCACATGCCGCTGATGGTATTATTGGCCAGTCACACCGCACATTAAACCTTTTAGCATGGTGAGCACCATAAATGCCCCAGACCTCTCTAGGGCTACATCTAATTCTGGAGCGACAACTTCCTACACTCCAACGAATCAGACTCATCACACTCATGGAACCTCTTGTCCACAACATTGCTATGGGAAAGCGCCATCGGCATATGTACCTCCCACATACTTTAACCAACCTGCCACCCAGAACCCAATTCAGTTCCCGCCACAACCAATGTATTACCCACAGCAAGCTACAACAGCTAACCCAACACCTCCAATAGCTCAGAGTTACCAACAACCCCAATAGGTAACTGGACCACCTCCAGCCCCACGAGCTTATTATCCATCGCAACCTGCTCCCGCATCTGTGGCAAACCAAAATCCTCCCACTGCTCAAGGGAAAGTGTACACACAACACAATCAGCCCCAACATCAAAACAACCAACACAACCAAGGTGGACAACAAAACTATGGAAGAGGATGTAACCGCGGCAACAACCAACAACATCATCAAGGTCCACCACCTCCCAATCCTCCACATAATAACAACGCTGCTCCTCCCAACCAGAATCCAGATTGTCATCCCAAGCAGCCTAAAAACAATAACCTCAGAACAAACCATCCTTTTTCTATTTGCGGGGTCTATGGCCACTACACACATGCTTTCCCACATTTGGAGTGAGCTCGGCAACTCTGGACTGATGATGCCCATCGTCAAGGGAAAGCGACTCCTCAGGCGCCACCCAACCCTCCACCACCTCAGCATCAACCTTTGGTGCTGCAAAACCTCTTACCAACCCAAGGTGTAGTGAACACTCATCCATTAGCCCCCCCTCAAGGCAACGTGCCACCGCAACAATAGATCACTTATGCCGCTCCTGATCAACCCATGTTCGATTCAGGTGCCCACCACATGTTAATGATGTCATCCACTGATGTCAACCTCAAAACCCATCGAAACCAATATGGATCCACCCCTGAAGACCCTCCCACCGACAAAAACACTAACGCTCATCCCACTGATCAGACGTTACGTATACCTCCGGCTCCACTCAATGGCACCTCTATAGCACCTCGCTTCCCACTTCGTCGCATCAACAATAACCCCAATGCTCGTGCTGTGTCGAATTACAACATTGTAGACGACTTAGCCCAGTCTCCTGCAGCCATGTCTGCTTTAGAAGTCTTAAAAAACTATCCTTCACAATGCAAGACTTTGCTCTCTGCCATTGGTGCTATTGACCCCAATGATTCACAACTGATGGCATTCGATTCGGACCAATCCGAACCATGCCTACCGTCCACTTTATCATTCCAAGTTTCTGTTTCCATTCAGAATCTTGTCATCCATCGGTGCATTATCGATGAAGGTGCCTCTACATGCGTTATGTCCACATTCGTTTGGCAGAATTTGGGATCCCCTACTCTCCAACAGTCCACTACTGCGTTGCGAGCCTACAATGGCCGTTCGGCTCAACCCCAAGGTCTCTTAGCTAATGTCCCTGTCCAGCTGGCTGGTAAAACCGTGCTCATTGACATAGAGGTCATCAATTCCCAACTTGATTATAACCTCTTACTTGGTCGCAGCTACATGTATGCCATGCGGGCGGTTGCCTCATCCATTTTTCATACCATGATGTTCCCCCATGACGGATGCATGGTCAAGGTCGACCAACTCACCTATTACGATCCCAAGGCCCCCGCTGCACCCGAAAATGTTCTCCCCATGGTTGAACAATCTATTTGTGGTGCTACTACCTCGTTTGTTTTCTCTGTGGGACTCGGACTTTACTCCGACACGTCGATGACTTCTACATTCCAATCCATTCCACCCGCGTCACCAGCGCCCAAAGTATCTGACCTATGTACCCTGTCCCACAATACACAAACACCCAACAATCAACCGCCCTTCTTACATAAACCACCATTGGTCCCTAGTCACATTGGTGTTACACCCATCCACACAATCCCCTTTCTATTCCCTCCCTCAGGCGTAGTAAGCGCTCCGGTTATGGCTACCCTTAGTCTTCCCGGGTTAACCTTGGGATTACCCGTGTGGTATATTTTGCCTCCCGTTCCCCCACTGACACCTAATGTTGTCCTGCAACTGGTGCAACCCATTGTCACTACTACTCAACCACCTCCCGGTGTCACTACCCCTTCATGTTCTACGAATCCCCCTCCTTTTATCAAGCCCACTGGGGGCAGAGGCCCACAACCATACACTGCGGTACCTCCTCCCAAAGCAGTTAAACCTCCCCCCGTGTTTCATGCTCCTCCTAAATGCTCATTGTGTGATGAGTTAGGCCATCCAACTCATCAATGTCCACAATTACTCGCATTACAGGAACACATGCAAATGCTTGACGACGACCCCAACATCCTGGTTGTTAAAATCGACCCAAACACCAAGCCTCGTGATAAATCACTGTGTACCAACCACCCTTGTGCGATATGCGGTATTTACGGCCATTGCTCACATCATTGTCCTGATATCCCAGATTACAGAGCAGCTCTCTACAAGATGAATAATTTGGACCTTGAGACGGCGCCCCCCACAATTGAAGAGATCTACCCTCCCGTATCATCCCCATCCGGAGAGATTAACACCATTTATATGATCTCTTCGACTACCACTAACTCGGTAACCGATTTGACCACTCAAAATTTCCGCAATGATGAGGAGATTCTAGAGGCTCTCACTGCCCCGGATTATCCCTGGGACGACATGCACCATCGTTCCTATTTCCTCCTAGAAGAATCCTCCTCTACCACTGCTACCCAGTTCGCGGTTGAGTCCAAAGATTTCCTTCCTACTAAAGTCGACTGGTTTAAGGATCCAATTCCTGCTCCTGATGCCTTTGAGGAAGGTAACATAGCCAATATCTCACCCGTCATCCACATCGATATCTCTGACCCACCTAGTGCCCTTGAAATCATTACCTTAGGAGCCTCCTGCCGTGAGCATGAGATTGGAGAATACAAAAAACTTTTCCAAGAATTCCGTGATGTCTTTGCCTGGTCCTATACCGAAATGCCTAGCCTTGACCCTGCCATTATAGAGCACCACATTGACACATCGCCTGATGTACCCCCCGTTCGTCAGAAACAGCGATCCGTTCATCCTTCCAAGCTCCCCGCTGTTAAAGCCGAGGTTGAGAAACTTCAAAAAGCAGGATTCGTTTATCCTATTGCTTATACCACCTGGGTTTCAAACCCCGTTCCCGTTAACAAAAAGCAAGGCACCCTTAGAGTATGCGTTGACTTCCACGATTTAAACCAAGCTTGTCCCAAGGACAACTTCCCCACGCCATTTATTAACCAACTCATCGATGCGTGTGCGGGGCATGAAGTCCTCTATTTCATGGATGGTTTTTCCGGATACAACCAAATTCAGATCCGTAAGGAGGAACAGTACAAGACTGCCTTTACCACCCCATGGGGCACCTTTTCCTTTCGCGTCATGCCTTTCAGCCTCAAAAATGCTGGTGCCACCTTCCAGCGGGCCATGACCTATTGTTTTCACGACTTGGTCCATATCCTGCTAGTCTATCTTGATGACCTTACAGCTCGTTCCCAGAAACGATCAGACCACCTTAACAACCTCCGGCAAGTTTTCTTGCGTTGTCGCAAATATAAAATCCGCTTGAACCCACACAAGTGTGTCTTTTGTGTTCCAGCAGGCCAGTTGTTGGGTTTCATTGTTTCCTAGAACGGAATTACTGTGGATCCCTTGAAATTCAAAGCCATCTTAGACCTTCCCTCTCCTCGCACGCTTTGGCAACTCCAGAGTCTGCAGGGGCGGTCCAATTTCCTTCGTCGCTTCATTCCTGATTACGCCACCAAAGTCCATGCATTCTTACACCTGCTTCGTACCCACATACCCTTTGTTTGGGATGAGCAAGAAGAAGCGGCATTCGAAGCCCTCAAGAAAGCTCTCACACAAGCCCCCTTGATCTCTCCTCCGAATTTCTCTCAGGACTTCATCCTTTACGTCTTGGCATCCGAACATGCCGTGTCTGGAGTCTTGGTTCAAGAAGATGCCTCTCACCAAGAGCATGTCATTTATTACGTCAGCCAGACCTTGTCTGGCCCACCCCTACGTTACCCATACGAGGAAAGATTAGCCCTAGCTGTAGTCTTTTCCGTCCAAAAATTGCGACACTACATTCTGCTCAGTCATACCACAGTTGTCGCCAATTCCAACCCTATGGTCTATCTCCTAAACTGGCGGCTCCTACAAGGTCATGTTTCTAAATGGGTCATTATCCTCCAGGAATATGACCTCACTTTCCGAACCCCTAAGAGCACTAAAGCCCTCGCGCATGCCCAGCTCATCACCGATCTCCCCGCAATTCTACCATCCCCACAAATCTCCGATGAGTTACCCGACAATCACTTATTCATCATCTCGTCTGATGACCCATGGTACGGTGATATTTTGCTATACCTTCGCACACAGAAGTTCAGACCCCACATCAATCATGACGGACACCGTCGTATCCGACACCACGCCCCCCGATACCTCTTGTTAGGGGATGTACTTTATCGACGCGGCATTGATACCATCTTACGATGCTGCCTATCCCATAGCGAGGCAGAACAAGTCCTTAATGATTGCCATAATGGTGCCTGAGGAGGCCATTTCTCCGGCATGGCCACCGCCCAAAAGATCATTCGCGCAGGTTACTTTTGGCCGTCATTATTTACTGATTGCATCACCGCAGTCAAACATTGTCAAAACTATGAACTTTTTGCCCCAAAAGAAAGAACCCCACCCGCCCCCCTTCATCCAGTCGTCATTGCTAGACCATTCTGCAAATGGGTCATCGACTTCATCGATTGCAATCCCACGTCTACCGGTGGTCACAGACACATTGTGGCCGTGGATTATTTCACCAAGTGGGCGGAGGCCATGCCAAATTACAATTGCAAGGCCGACACCGCAACACAGTTTTTTCTCAACCATGTTATCACTCGTTTTGGAGTGCCAAAACAACTCGTCTCAGACCACAGCTCTCACTTCGAAGACGCCATCTGGAGAGAACTGTCAACCTTACTGAAATTTGAACACCATTTCTCCTCCGCCTACTACCCCCAAGGAAATGGCCAAGTCGAAGCGATCAACAAAATTTTGAAAACCATCCTCCAGTGCACTGTAGACGAACACAAGTCAAATTGGCACCACATGCTCTTCCCGACACTATGGGCATACCACATGTCAACCAAAACCGCCACCGGTTTTACCCCTTTCCACTTAGTTCACGGTGTCGAGTCTATCCTCCCCATTGAGTGCCAGATTCCAACCCTACATATGGCCGTTGAACTCCTACCGGACATTGCCCCAATTGAGCAATGCTTACTACTCCTGGAGCAGGCTGATGAAGATCAGCGCACAACCCTTCAAACCATGGAAGCAGCCAAGAACCAATCCAAACTGGGTTATGATAAACATGTCCACCCAAGAACTTTTACTGAAGGTGACCTTGTCCTCTCCTACGATCAAGCTCATGAAAAAACCGGGAAAGGAAAGTTTGTGTCCATGTGGCAAGGCCCATACATTATACACACTTGCCTCGGACAGGGGGCATACATTCTGACCGATTCAGAAGGCAACCCCCCACACAACCCATGCAACGGGCTGTACCTCAAGCGATTTTACCCATAGTAAACCTAATGGACACCACCGTCCATTATTGTACAATATTATTTTCTTTTTCCACAAAAAATTCAAAAAACCTAAATATTTGTTTTCTCTACATGACCACAAATGGATCCTGTTCCACTCTGCTACGTCGGTTTCGCTGATGGTGCAAGCCATTGGTCCCCCAATCTGGCCTCTGCAACTTGGGTAATATATTCCCCTTCACATGATTTGATCCACATCGACGGAGTGTGTTTAGGTGCTGCCACCAACAACCAAGCTGAATACAATTCCATGACCGGTCTCTTGGCCGCAGCTCTCCAAATGAGCATACGTCACCTCAACGTTTTCTTGGACTCACAACTCCTCGTTTCCCAGCTCAATAATGATTACCAGGTACGTGATCCCTGTCTTTTTAGAAAAAGTTTGTGCACTAAACAAATGGTTTGACAGTTTGAATCCATTTCATTTACACATGTCCCAAGAAACCTCAATAGTGTAGCAGACCATATGGCCAACAACATTCTTGACTGACACACCAATCAAATCATATCATAAACAAATAATGCATCCACGTGCATAACATGTGCCTCCATGAGCATATATCAAAATCAAAATAATGCATCCACGTGCATAACATGTGCCTCCACGGGCATATATACATCAACATGACAATATTGCATCCACGTGCAAAACATGTGCCTCCACGGGCATACAGAAAATCAAACATGCCTAAACAGGCGAACAAAAAGACAATGAATGCATCCATGTGCATACACGACTATATACCAACATCATATATATATATATCATCATAATATAGTCAAAACATGTCATAGGTGCCCTCAGCACCCAAGATACAAAAATACATCAGCCGTACAAAAAGTGCTTCCCCATATGCTGATCAGCATTTGGGGGCAGATACAATATCATCTAATCATCACGGTCCCTAGGCTCCTCTGGCGCCTCCTCCGCTGGCCCCGTGGGATCATGCCGAGCCCAAACTCTCCTCTCCGCCGGTCCTGCTGGAGCATCTCATAAACAAATCCTCCCCTCCACTGGCCCTACCTGATCCTGTCGAGCCCCCTCCCTCCACTCAGCCGCCAACAACGCTGCTCTCAGCAGGATTGAGCGCCACTCACGAGGCGCATCGAAACATCGCTCAACGATGTCCCGATCCAGATCCCTCCCCCCATCCTCTGGGAATCCTGCTAGAATCATATCAAGTGTCTCTCGGACACCCTCCACCACATTGTCTCGAGGGCCAGCCCCTCGACCGCGATCCCCAAATATCGACCATGCGGCGACGGTACCGCTACAGGAGGTGGAGCAACCACCATCACCCGTCCCCTACGATCCACATAGTCAGCTGGTGGTACAAGACCAACATCTGCACAATCACACAAGTATCCATCATATAAATATCTAACTATAGTCATAACAAACACATCGAAAAAATGATATAGTAGAGAACAAAACACAAAACATACCATCTAAACCCCAGGCCTGTCCCTAGGCTCGAGGCATCTCCGGATCTCCTCGATAATCCATACCAGCATATGGATAGTCCTCAATCAGCAGAGGGATCTGCTACCACTACTCGTACATCTTTTGCGAAAAGAACCCGCGGATACCACCACCACCATGAGGCATCATCTGCCCCCACCGCACCATGCGCGGCTCGCTCACCAAACCATCCCGAACCGACACCCGTGGCCGCAAAGTTGGTACCCGCTCAAGGAAAAAACAACACAAAAATGAGGCATAGCAGAACTCTCCCCCCTCCCGACTGACCTTGTCCAGATCTCTCCGGACACCAGCCAAAAACATCTGATCCCATGCATAGTAGGTCCCCCTCAGCACAGAATCCACCATCATAGTTTGTCCCCCCGACAAACGATGTGGCGCCGCGGCACCCAACACCCGCAGAACACAAGCCCCGACAAACCGCATGTCCCACTCCCGCAATGATCTCAGACTCAGAGCGCTATTCTGCATAATCGCCCCAGGAACACAGAAGGTCTCTAGGAGATCCTCCATGTCCACACCTGTCGGGATCCTCGACAGAAGATCCCCCACCTCCCCTAAGCGAGGTAACCCGGTAAGAAAATATACATCAGTAAGGGTGATCTCCAACCTCTCACCCCCAACAATAAACGCACTCTCTGCAGGAACCCACCAACTCACCAATTTGTTCAGTAGCAGTCCTACTGAACGCATTGGTGGAATCTGAGCAAACTTTAGGAGTCCACTCATCGCCAGAGCCTCCCAGATCCCCTGATCAGTCCGAATCTGAACCATCAAATCCTCCTCCATCTCTCGCTCTCGCCATGACACCAATGGCCTCCTTAACATCCTGCCAAAAAACAAAGAAACTTTTAGCACCATAATTTTTTTTTCAAAATATACCATCGCGGCTTTTCCATCAAAAGCCGCAATGAACATCTCGACTGTCCGCCTCAAACCCGTGATGTCCATCGCGGCAAAAGGGACGAAACCAGTGATATTCCACGTTGGAAGGCCAACATGGAATTTCGCAGCCTTCGGGGGCCCGCCGCTAACCAAAAAAGACATAATTGAAAAGGCTAAGGAAAATAGGGTTACCTGAAACTCGCAGAATCGAAAACAAACGGTCAAATCTCTCGAAAATCAAGAAAGAGCTCTGATTGCTCTGCCAAACTCACACGTAACAATGAAACGTCATATGGGCCCCATGCCCTATTTATAGAAATTCCACCATTTTTCAAACAACCATTCTGGTGTCATACGACGTCCGTTCCTTAAACCGTTGGTACCATTGGAATCAGCACATCGAGAACTTCATGACAGTTCTTTCCTTTCCCTGTTTTCACCAGGTCCATTTTTTGACCATTTTTTACACACCCTCGTTGCCTCGGTTTGCGTGCCACATCGGTCGTTCTCCATTTTTGACGAGTCATATATCGCCGGATTCAGTTTTCCATGCTCGTGATGATGCTTGAGATCATTTCTCGCTCTCACGCCCAGATTTTTCGGGCATTTTTCCCATGCCCCCTCGTCACCTCAGTTTGCGTGCCACATTAGCCGTCCTATGTTTTTGACAAGTCTTATATTGCTGGATTTATTTTTTCGCGCTCGTGATGATGCTTGAGATCATTTCTCACTCTCACCCCCTCATTTTTTGGGCATTTTTACCATGCCCACCCATCACCTCGGTTTGCATGCCACATTGACCGTTGCCCCTTTTTGACAATCTTTATGTCATCGGATCCAGTATTCCACACATGATGATGCTTTAGACCTTTTCTCGCTCTCATCAATCCCTTTTTGTTCAGTATAGTTTTACCCCTTTTTTGGGTCGAGCAATCCCTTTTACGAAAAAGGCACTTAGGGAGTTTCTGTTAAGCTCTTTTCTGACTCCTAAAACAATGAAAAGATCGTTGAGCAACCTTGCTTCCTTTCATGCTCGCTAAACGTATCTGAAAGGGAATCTACCTGGTATAAGTTTACCCCTTTTCCAGACCTTGTAGACTAATTACGAAAAATGAATACTCTAGTCACATCGGCTAGAAGAGTTCTCCATTTGCATCATTTTATGCTTTTTCAGGCCTTGGAGACTAACTTAGGAAAAAGAACAGCAATGGAGTCCACTTATCGCTTTTAGACTCTTTAAACATGAAAGCGACCATGAGCAATCACCATCCTGGGCTCGTAAAAACCCATAGGACGGTACTCATAACCACTGCAGAGTCTTCTTATTGTTTTCAGACTCCTTAAAAATGAAAGCACTCATGAGCACGAATAGTCCTGGGCTCACAAAATCCACATGACAGTACCATTTCAGAGCACACTTTTATCCCTTCTTGGAGCTCATTAAAACTATGAAGAAGGACCCAATGGTGCTTCTTGGCGCCACAACAGATCACGTCTACTCATATGGCAACTTCCCCATTTTGGTCGCCTTTGTTCAAAGTATTCTACAGTATGTCACCCTAAGAATCCCTTGACAACACCCATCAGCTTGACCCCCCAGAGTCAATACATACCCTTCAGTCCCTAAAAGCTATGATCCCCGCACCTACAAGTCAGTTCCCAATGCTGCCAGGTCAACCATGTCATCATGCTCTGAACAAAGGAAGTTTGAGTCTACCCACTATATGACCCCAATTACTTCCCATCCCCACAAGTATGTCAGTCCTACCATCAGTACTACCACACTTCAGTTCTACACCTCGCGCTCCTATCAAGGAAACACCATTGCCTTTTTAGTTGTTGGTCTCCCTCTGTTGACGACAACCAAATTTATTCCAGAGGATAGACCTAGAGGTCTGTTAACACCCAAAAAGTGCTCACTAGCTCATTTCCCTATTCACATGACCCATTTATCCACTTTTTCACCATCAGAGCCTCTGAAACCAACAAAAGGTCACCAAAAGACCTTATTACACCCCTTTTTCCATTAAAAAAGATTATTTTTCCCAAAAAAGCATAAAAAACCCTCAAAAAGGGTCCAAATTCCCAAAAATATTAAAAAGGGAATTAAAATATTATTTTTATTCAAAAAAGGAAAAAAGGAGGGAAAAGTACCTAAACCATGTTGGTCAATACCATTTGGTTTCCACAAAACCACAAATGGTATTTCCCACCACCAAAACCTATAAAAATGTGGTAGGGGCTCCTCATTTCCCATCCATCCATTATCTCATCCTTATGCTGCTGAAATCTCCCTTGAGCATTTTAGCCATTGCAAACCACATTGGAGAAGAGACCTTTGGAGATTGGAGTTGCTCATCCTTGGAGCCATTCAACCTCACCATTAGAGGTATTGATTCCGCAAGCACTTGCTTGCCCCATTCTTTCAATACAAATTCATTATTTTACATTATCTTGTTCTTGATTTTAAATTATTTTTGTTATTTGCTTAATATCTTTGCATAGATCCATGGTTAGTCTTGTTTAGTTAGTTTGTTCTTTGCTTTTATTTGAAACTGCTGCTACTAGTTAGCAGGTGCCCATAGCACTAAGCCTGGTTGCAAAATCGGGCCAACAAGGTCCCTGTGTCTTGTACTCATCGCCATTTATGATGAGTGCCTACGAATCATTTCGAGAAGAGTCCTTAGTGCCTCTCCAAATGGTTGTTTCTCACATGCTCGACTTCAACACCTTGATCGCATCGTTGAGACTCGCACAGGGTATTGGTCCTTTCAGTTATTAGTCAAAGACCTCGGATACCACCTGACTCTTCCACATTTGAGAGTCTACTTATGGAAACAACCAGTTACATTTTTTCTATAGATATCCGGGTTGCGCATGGCGACAATATTCAGATGTACCCTAGTTTTATACTCCCTCGAGTATACAGTTACATGTATTTTTCAGAGATGACTCACAGTCATTAAGTCTCTACAGATGTTAGACACCTTCAGTTTCAGCAGTTCATCAAACCTTCTGAAACCTTATTCTAGTGTATCAGTTATTGAGATTAGTCATGTTATGATCATGAGTACGTCCCAAAATAGTGTCCCCTTTGGACCATTATGATGTACTAGCATATTTTTTATGTATTTTTCAGGTCCCCCTTCTTCGGACTAATGGTTATGTATATGTCTTGATACGAGCATGGGTATGCCCGCCTCGTCCATTATAAGAGATTATTCCTCATTCATATTGAGGCCATGTAATATTGTTTATTTTGCAGCTTCCAAGGGCCGTGGATCCAGTCTCCAATCGGTCTCTTCTCTTCCCCAAACCCCAGAAAAAAGACAAAAGAACTATGATGTCTATCGACCATACGATGAGCTCCTGCCCTCACACATCAAGGGGCAATCTGTTAACACCCAAAAAGTGCTCACTAGCTCATTTCCTTATTCACATGACCCATTTGTCCACTTTTTCACCATTTGAGCCTCTAAAGCCATCAAAAGGTCACCAAAAGACCTTAATACACCCCTTTTTCCACTCAAAATGAATATTTTTCCTTAAAAAGCATAAAAACCCTCAAAAAGGGTCCAAAATTCCCAAAAATATTAAAAAGGGAATAAAAATATTCAAAATATTCAAAAAAGGAAAAAGGAGGGAAAAGGTACCTAAACCATGTTGATCAATACCATTGGTTTCCTCAAAACCATAATGGTATTCCCCACCACCAAAAACTATAAAAAGGTGGTAGGGGCTCGTCACTTTCCATCCATCCATCATCCTATCCTCATGCTGTCAAAATCTCTCATGAGATTTTGACCATTGTAGGTATCTTGGAGAAGGGACCTTTGGAGCTTGGAGCTACTCACCTTGGAAGTTGCTCAACAATATTCACCACTTGGAGGTATCACCATTGCAAGCACTTGCTTGCCCCTATTCTTAATACAAAATCATTTTTTACATATTGTCAATTGTTTTGCTTTCAATAATATTTTCATTGTTTGCTTATCTATTTCACATAGATCTATGATTAATGTAGTTTAAAGTAGTTTGTTATTTATTTCTATTGATACTGCTGCTACTAGTTAGCAGGTGCCCATTGCACTAAGCTTGGTTGCAAAACCAAGCCAACAATAGGTTTTGCAGCTTGCATCTGAAGACCATCAAGCTTGGAGCAGCATTCAAGGAAAAAAGATCAATGATTCATAAGGTAATAGCATCTAGTTCCTTGATCTCTAATTAGATCTAGGGGAGTTATTTGTGTTATGTCTTTATTTTTTCTAGACTTGCGTTGAGCTAGGGATATTAGACCTCGAGTCCTCTCTTGGTAGATTGTTCGTCAAATAAATATCGCAACTACATTGGGGAATACATTGTTTGTAGTTTTCAATTTGAATTCCATTTTCAGTTGATTTCTTTTGCAAGCCATCTTTTTTGCCTCCTAAGTCTTTTTCACCATCAGATCTTCACTTTGAAGAGTCTGTAGTACTCCTATGAGTCTGTAATCACTATTTTCAAACCATTTCATTGCTCATTATTTGGAGATTTGTTCATTCTTGAACTTGGATCTTGCCCGTCGCACCTGGGTAGTGCAACCAGAGCGTTGATTTGACCTCTATTCTCTGTCTTTTGGCCTGTCGTCGCAACCTATACACTAGTGTCCTACAACATCGTCGCAATTCCCGCACTGGTGACCTGTGATGGTCACTCTGTGTATGCACACAGACTGCGCCGATCTGCTAGAATCGATATAAGGGCATCCCCCCTCCAGTTTTTTTTATTTGAGTTTTGATTTTGTGTGCAGACTCCTCTACACTGCACCTTCTAGGAAGAGACATTTTTATTCAACATTGTTTGCATTTGGTTTGCTTATGTTGGACTTTTGGGTCCTTTTGAGATTTGGATCCATGTTTGGCCCTTTGAGTAAAAATTAACGTTTTGCTTGCAATTTTTAGCGAAATGGGTTCTATTTTTGAAAAAAAATTCCCATATTAAGGGGGGGCCATGAATCATGCATCCTACAGTCGTTTTGACCCATATTAAGGTTTTGAGATAATTTTTGGTTTAGCGTGATTGGCTTGTTTTAAAGACTTGAAGAGTGTCGGATATCCATGTCTTTTTGAGCCTCTTTTTCTTGGGTTATGCATCTTGTTTCCTTTACATGCTAAGCTATCTAATGATTATTGGAAAAGATTGATTCTTTGTCTCCACTTTAGTTTAAAAAAAAGCTTGATTTTGTCACTCTTTTGCTATATTCATGAAATTGGAAAACATAAGTATTCTTCTTGCTTTAGTTTGATCATTTGGCATTTTTGGTCTTACACTCATAGGAAGAAGAAAATGTTTGTTTTAGTTTTGTGTACATTTGAGTTAGACATGATTATTAAGTGCTTTTCTTTGTCTTGCATTTGATTGGAAAAGTTTGTGGAATCCTTCTTTCCGTAGCTTAGATGTGTCTTTTTCGAAGTGTAAAAAGATAGGAAATGGATTAGAATTATTGCATTTGGTAGATTTTGAGCCTTTCTTGAGTGCTTTTGAGTTGTTTGGGTGGTTGTCATTTTTCTTTGGGAATTTCTGAATGATTAGAGTGTTGTATATATTCTCTCACTTTGTGTATATAGATATGAAAAGCGTTTCGTTATCAAGTTCCATTTTTGATACATGCATTTGAAAATTGAAAGTGCTTCATTATTTTGTCTTATAGATTGTTAAGATCCATTGCATCTTTCATTTTCTTTGCGCTTTTTGGCTTATTATTGCGGAAAGTTAGAGTTATTACATTCTAGGTAGGAATTCTTAATTTCATTACTGCTTAAGGTCATTTTGATTATAAAAGAGAAAAAGATATCTCCTTACCTTAAGTGGGTTTCATCGAAAGACAAAGGAAAACGTGCATTGTCATGTAGTTAGGATTTGCATTATTTTTACATTTCCTGTCTACACCTCATGCATCCACCTAACCGCACAAGATAAAATTAACGCTATCTTAGGTTAAAATCATTTAGTAACCGTGTGTAAGTTAGTGACGTGTTCCGGCGTTGTAAAACGTGGCAGCTGTCATTACTTTCCAACAATGTATTTGTAAGTTTTAAACCTTAACAGTGAAGTACAAACTTATATCGATTCTTAAGCATTCATAGAAAATACACAATGGCACACACATTACACAGAGATTTTCACTTGGAAACCCTTAACCGGGAAAAAACCAGCCAAACTTAGAGCCGCATAGCTCCTTTTTCATTATATGTTTATTTTACATGTACAATACAATAAATGGTATTCTGCAGCATCTAAAACCCTAATTCGTTTACCCGAATTAGGTTACAACCCTAATTCCTTTTACCGGAATTAGATAGAGTACAATGGGTCGAAAATCGCGAAAAAGCAAAAAGCAACCCAAAAAATTTTGCGCTCCGCGCGGACTCCGGGGGCCTAACGGCCCCCTTCGTGTCGTTTCAGAACCTAACGGTCCGAAACGAAGGGGGTGGGCCCTGTCGGGCTACCCCCCCCTCTAAACCCCCCCCTCCAGACGCGCCCGGCGCAGGGATCATGTTGTACACGCAGCGACCATGTGAAGAGATATAACATACCCAACAGTATTCTGGGGGTATTGTAGTCTTCCATGTACTTATCTGTATATCAAAGCTCTTTCACGTACCAACCAGGTATATCAAAGCTCTCTCACGTACCCACCAAGTACTTCATGTACTTGGCATATATCGAAAGGTGTTTCACATACTTGGCATATATAGAAAGGTATTTCACGTACTTGGTAGTATATAGGAAGGTCTCATGCCGTACGGTTGTGAATTAGATAGCACCACTACGGATTTGAGATCCCACGTACCTTGAGTATATCGAGAGACACCATTAGGATTCTTGAAACTAACTGAGTTAACCTTTTGGCTGTCTTGGCAGAGTAATACACCGAGAACAACACTCGGGGATATTACTACGCACATACTGTCCAGGTAGTCAGGTATTCAGGAAAGGGTACGGTCCCAATCCTTGTCGCGTTTTACTGTTGGACCCTACAGTATATAGCGATTTGAGAAGCCTTGAAAACCCCGTGAGGTTCCAGAATTTGAATCCAGTTCTATTCACACAGTTTGCTTGTTGATTTTTGACTTGAGTAGTGTTTGATTTGTGTGGTACTTTAGAGACTCTTAGGAATTTTAGATATGGAAGACTCTTTCGGGACTACCAACCAACAAGCCCCTTTCCAGGGTATGCCATTTGTTATTCCCCCTTGTGGAACTGTTGGTCCTCCCTCTATGGATATGTTGAGTCTTCCTGGATTGACGATAAGATTACCAGTATGGTTATTCTCCAATCTGGTTACACCAAGTGCACCAATTGTGTCGAACCTAGATCCTTCACCACATGAGGATCAATCTCATGGTGACCCTTCTCCTTCTTCGTTGAAAGTTGAATCAGCTCCCGTCTCTTCCTCTTCTCCTACTGAAAACTCTGATGTTAGTAAGAAGGCAAAGAAGAAGAAGAATAAGAAAGGGAAGATAAAGAAGAAGAAGGATAAGAAAGGGACCGAGCGTCAACCATATACCTTTGATGGCACTCATTCTATGAGAACACCTTGTAAGCCCAAGTTCCCTTGCAAACTTTTCAAGGGTGATCACCTTCTCAAGGATTGTCCCGGTCTTTCCCGTGTGTTAGAAGTGTGGTCTAAAATCCCCAAACCGCTTGTATCGTCAAACTCTGACCATCATGTTGATGACACTCACTCGACCAGTGATCCATTGGTGAAGGGTCGGAAGGGGAAAGTCCTGTGTCCCTGTTTGATATGAAAGGGTATACACCGTACTTTCCTTTGTCCAAGCATGGATGAAGCTTCACGGTGGTTGGAAGATATTACTAGTCCTCAAAAGGTGCTTCAAACAAGTGATAGTAATTTGTCCCTCGACCCCCTGTTGGTTGACCAAGTGAGAAATTCAGTTTCATCTGTAATTGATCCCACTCTTCCTTCCGAGAGTGAAGTGATTGAGTCGCTGTCATCTCCACTCAATCCCACTCTTCTATCAGAGAGCATTCAGACTGCAACTGTCACCTTGACACAATATTCATCTCATCCTACTCTCCCCGATGAGAGTGGATTGATAACCACTGATGTTTTTCTAGTCAGTTCCGATCATGGGGGGAAAGAGTCTGTTTTCACGGGACCCCCTCCAAGTACTGAGGTTATTTCATTTGATTGGAATAGTCTAGCAGAATCTTGTCTCCCCTCAAATGTTCCTTTCCAGATATCTGTAGGTGTTGCCGATAAGGAAATATTTCGCACTGTAGTTGACGAGGGAGATTCTATTAGTATTTTATCCTCAACTGCTTGGCAAGCTATAAGATCTTCTCAGCTTGTGCTGGTTACCGGCCAGATTTTGGATTTTAATAGAAGGCCTACTGGACCTTTAGGGATTCTTCCGCAGTTACCTATCACCATGGGAGGTAAAATTGTTTGTGTTGATGTCATGGTTGTCCAAGGTCCTTTAGATTTCAATCTAATCCTTGGACGTGATTATGTCTATGCTATGAAATCCGTCATGTCCACACTCTTTCGAGTGATGTATTTTCCCTATGATAGGAGGATTATGACCGTTGAACAACTTTCCTTCGTGACACCCAATCATTGTATGACTGCCATTCAACAAACTTCCCTGAACGTTCCACACGTATTAGTGGTTTCTTCCCCTTAAGCATGAGGGGCGTATCTACAACGTCTAGACATCATGCTAGGGGGCACACTACCAACCTCTGGATAGGTGCCAGTAGTTTTTGTAGAGTTTACCTTTGGCTTCAAACCCGCTAAGAAATGAAACCAATAGTGCGAGTAGAGTTTACCTTTGGCTTCCAGCTCGTTAAAAAATGAAACCAGTAGTTTGAGTAGAGTTCCCTTTCTTTTTCAAGCTCGTTAAAAAATGAAACAAGTATTATGAGCAGAGTTCTTTTCCTGTGTCAAGCTCGTTAAAAAATGAAACAACTCCTTTCCCTTTGAGTTGAGTCTTCTTGTAGACTTAGTACCTGAACTTCTTTCATCCACCTAGGGGTAGCTTAGGTGAATGCAATGAAGCTTGGGGGTCATGTATTCAACCTATGGAAGTTACTTCGAAGTCAACTCGATTGCCTCTCCACATCATGTTGGGGATAAGTCACATACTCCTAGAAATCATGCTGGGGGCATGTACCAACCTTTGGATATCATGATGGGAAGAGTCCACCAATGGGAACATTTTTCGAGCATACTTTCCTTTTTGGTTTTCGAGCTCATTAAACCATGAAAGTAATCCCGAACTTTTCTTGTATCAAGCTCGCTAAAAAATGAAATAGTACCTATAGAAATCATACTAGAAATAAGCCATCAGTTTCTTGTGCTGAGGGCAAACTTTCCAATCTCTATCCATCATGTTGGGAAGAAACCTGCCAATGGGCATTATCCCGAGCATAGTTCATTTTCTATTACAAGCTTGTTAAAAAATGAAGCAGACATCATGAGAATTCTTCCAACCTATCTTCAAGCTTGTTAAAAACAGTAAGATAGTATTTGAGCTTACTTTTTCACTTTTTTTGTGCTCTGGTTAAAACATGAAAAACGGTTTGAGCTTACTTTTCACTTTTTTTGTGCTCTGGTTAAAACATGAAAAGTGGTTTGAGCTTAGTTTTTACTTTTTCGTGCTCTGGTTCAAACATGAAAAAGATTCTGAGTGCTTTTGATACCATTGTCGTGCTCGTTAAAAATTTGAGTAAAAAGGTGTGTCTACAGAGTATAGGTTTATCACTTTATCCAGCCTCGCTAGACTATTTACGGAAAAGGAACTGTGCCGAGTTTACTTTTTCCTTTGTCATACTCTATCATCAACCATGGAAAGGTTGTCCATGGAGTCTTCTTTAAGCTCTTGTCAGACTCCCTAAATAGGAAAAGATCACCAAGCAAACTTGATGTGTTCACACTTGTAAAAGCATTTGAATGATCGTCTTTCTGGTGATAGTTTACCCCTTTTTCGGACCAGGAGGTACTTTTTACGAAAAAGGAGCACTCCAGCCAATCATTATTGGAAGAGTCCTCTCTCGTGTTGTTTTACCCTTTTTCGAGCGACGAGGCTAACTTTACGAAAAAGGGCCATTAGAGTCTTCTTTAGGTCTTTTCAGACTCTCTAAATATGAAATGACGACCGAGTTTACCTTCTATGGACTCGTTAAAATCTAACATTGAAGGGCCCGCTATGGGACAAACCTTTCCTTTCCCAGGTTCGGAAAACATTTGGGATTGGACTCATCTATGAGATGAGCTATACCAAGCATTTGGTTACCCTCATCAAGCTTGTAAAAAACACATGAGGCACTCATCATTCATGATGGGGAAAAAAGGAAAGCTTTTATGTTAAACCCTTTATCTGTGGCAATACCTAGTCGTTCTTGAACATGGCACTCATTTTCATTTGCATACTGTACTTGGATCATCTGTTTGTCCTCGAGTCTTACCTACTTCATGAGTCTAGTCACTCCTTTGAGTCATTCAAAGAATGCTTCCATCATTAGTTGCATTAAGAATTTAGTGTCGTACTCGTCATGTCAATAATGCCAAGTCATGCCATGCCCATGTTCAAGAATATTTTCACCATTGATTATCTGCAGTCAGTACGCCTTCCACCATGTCGGTCTATTCTGAGTCATTCCTGAATGTTATTGTACCATCCGATCTACTCCAAATATCTATTGTCGTGTTTCGTGTCGATGATGGGGAATTCATCAGGGCCCTCCTTCGATGGATTCATCCTTGTTGACTTCAAATCATTATCCAAGAATTGAATCTAGACACCAATCGAGTACCTTGGGCCTACATGCCTCAATGGTAGGTTACCTCGCTTTTGACATGAGTTTACATCATTGACTCTTGATTGAAAAATTTCATTAAGCATTTGACTTCAACTCATTTGTTCATGCTTGAAGATATGTACTATACCTTGGGGATCATTGACATTAATGGTGATTTCCCTCGCACTTGTTAATGGTATATATCAATGACTGGTAATCAAGTGGTTTCTACCATGTTCAACGTCAAGACATTTGTAATCACATTGATAGATTCGTATCATTGCAGGTTTGGATTGAAGACCCTGGGAAGTCATGTTTTACCAAGGTTACGATGGAGATTGTTTTGAGTCATATTACACGGATCCACTTTTGTATTGGTCGTGGTGGTGTTATCATCTCATTATGGATCTACGCTTGTGTCTAGTAGCCATGATTGTGTTCAGTTAGTCATTACTACCATGGATCTACAATGTATTGTTTGGTAACCATGTTGTATGCCATATGAGACTATGTATTCAGAGTTAGTTGTACTACAACAGTGTCCTTCGTCCGATGAGCCATTTCCATTCCTTCTGTCAAAGCATTTCACTTGTCCAGTTTTAAACAACTTCATGCTTTGGGGGGAATTCTATTACACCTAAAATCTTACCATCATGAGACTCAGTGTAAACATCCCTAAATTTTCCTTGACTAAGTCATTAACATGGAAGAGATGCAAACCCTTTTATACTAGGTTTTGAGAGGTTGTCGCAGGTTGTCCTCATGCAACCTACAATGTTGTAGTTTGTCCTCTTCCAGACTGTGACGATGTCAGTTAATGGAATAAAATAGATTCTTCGAGCCCATTCTCAAATCTAGCTTATGTGTATCCCTATCCCTATCCTTTGGGGAAGCTGTCATTCGGTTCCTAACCTCTTGTAAGGATCCCCTATCTCTCTCCTACCATATCTCAACCTACCCTATCCACTTAGTCCTATATAAATGAAGCTCACTCCCATTCCAAAAAGAGGAAGTCTATAGTATCTAATTGCTGGTGAAATTAGCTTAGGAGAGATCTCTACTCATCCTTGAGAGATCCATCATCCCTTTGGAGGATTTGTAATTGGCTTGATCGGAGAAGGATTGCTACGTTAAGTAATTGGTTGTAATCTCTTCATCCTATGTATTTCCCTTTTAATACAGTAATATAAGTGCTTTCCACCAAATCTCATTGTGTTAATGATATCTTGTGTAGTTTGCTTACTTAACTGCTTACTTAGATCTATTATTATGTAGGTACATTTTACTACTTGCTTTGTTGTGTTGTCTTGACAGGTTTTGTAGCTTGGATCTGAAGACCATCAAGCTTGGAGCAACATTCAAAGAAAAAGGATTAGCTATTCATAAGGTAATAGCATCTAGTTCCTTGATCTCTAATTAGATCTAGGAGAGTTATTTGTGTTATGTCTTTATTTGTTCTAGACTCATGTTGATCTAGGGAGATCAGGCCTCGAGTCCGCTCTTGGTAGATTGTCCGTAAAAAAACATGTGGAATGCTCAGATTGTTCCACATGGCTTTGATTATTCCAGAATTGATCTGTGCTACACTTGACGAAGTAGAAGCTGCTATATCATTGACCTCATTCTCGGGAAGAGCAGACCTAAAAGTATATTGTTTCAATTTTTTTTTTAAAAGAAAAAAGAAAGAATGTTTCTATCTAATTAATCGCAGTCAGAATCATTTCAACTGATGGCATCGCTATCTGCATTGTCGTCACTGTTAAATTCCTTTTCCAACACGGTATCCTGCTTAAATTTTAATTAGCATTATGGTGTGTCTGGGAAGGCATGCATGTGTTGCTTAGAATGTGTTGAATATAATTGTACCACTGATGAAAAAACTATTCATTAAAGATAGTCTGTAAATTTCATCCCTTTCTCTGTTAATTGTTATTTCCAGTAAATCTTTTCCATTGTGTTATTCTTCATGCTTGGATGAAAGTAATATTAAATCATAATTCATATGTTTATGCTCTGGTTTACTGCATCTAAGTATTCACCAATTTTATGCTAAAATTGATATTGGATTCATTTATGACCAATGCTCAATATTAATGGACTATTTTCTTTTCTTCATTATCAACCTGCAAATTAAGACAGACAAGGGTATTCACAAATTTTCACCAATTTTCTGCTAAAATTCACTTAATTTTAAGAACATTTTGTTGATGTATATGTAACTTTGGAATGTATTTCATCTGTGTATTATATATATATTTATTGTACCCTTATAAGAGATGTGTTATTCCTCTATAAGGAAGTGTCGTCATGTGTATTGACAAGTGTCGCAAGTGTGTGTACTTGCCGATGGGTTATTAGACCACCTTATGGGGTCGGCCCTAATTAATATATAATATAATGTGGATGTATCCAAGTAGACAAGTCGGCCCCAGTAGGTCACTGGGAAAAAAGGTGAGTATAAATAGAGATAGGAGATCTCTATTTTACTCACTCGGAAAAGCAACTATCTCTCTCTCTGAAAAGTGGCGCACTAGTGAGGAGGAGGAGGATAATCTTCTAGGAGACTATCTCAGTATTATTTGGTTGTATTTTGGTTGAGCCATTGCTCTCTCTATCTCTGAGGAAGTTGTGGGGTTTTTCACCTTAGGGTTTTCCCCACGGAAACTCTGTGTCTCTTGTCTCTATGCTTTTGATTCTTGTGATGCTTGTGATGCTTGTCATATTATGATTGTCATGCATTGATATACTGTAGATGTTATTCTCTCAGCAAAGATCCTATAGTATTGTGATTTAATACTAAAAATTTAACATGGTATCAGAGCTTAACTGAGAAGAAGACATTTTGCAGTGACGAAAGCTTGTATTCCTTGTTTATTGGGTTTCTCTCCACAGATTTTTGAAATTCAGTATAGTAGATTGGATCTACTCATCAAGGCGCATCTATCTGTCCAATCAGAATTCAGTTCCGAGCATTTTCAGATTTGGCCCTAAAAAATTAGGGTTTCCACAAAAATAGGAATTTCTGGAAACTGAAGGTACAGCTGGAAGATCCTTGCAAAAATCGAAGGTTTGAGCTTTGGATCGAGATTTTTGGCTGGGTAGATCTCCGGGAAACTCAAACCCTAATTCAGGGCTCTCCCGAGTGAACCCGGGAGGACAAAAAGGAAATTTTGAAGGGCAAGACCTTGCTGATATCAAATTCTGAATGTACTAGGCTGATCAGCTCTCCAGGGCGCATCTTTCTATCCTTTCGGAATTTTGAAATTCACATTTTGAATTTTTAGGGTTTCTCTGACAAACCCTAATCGGGGACCAGATCCAGTTTTCAGCACTTCAAGTGGTAAGTTCTAAATCTTTTCTATTTCCATTTGAAGTACTCTTAAAGATGTCTCTTCACACCAAGCTTGAGGATAAGCTTGAAGGGGCTGATAACTTCCGAGCCTGGAAGTATAGGATTGGGTTAATCCTGGAAGAGAATGAGTTGGACTCATATGTGAAAGAAGACATCCCTATCCCAGAGGATGAAGAAGCCAAGGCATTGCACAAGAAGAACTTGGTCAAGGCAAAGAGAATCATTGCTGATTCCATCAAAGACCATCTCATACCCCATGTGTCTTCTCTTTAGACACCCAAAGAGATGTTTGAATCTTTAACCAAGCTATTTGAAGGAAAGAACATAAATCGGAAGATGACCCTGCGGAACCAATTGAAAGCAATGAAGTTTCAGAATGGAGAAACCATTCAATCTTACTTTTCAAGGGTCTCTCAGATCAAGGAACAATTAGAAGCAGTAGATGAAATGGTAGAGAATGGTGAGGTGGTGATGACTACTCTAAATGGCCTACCCAAGTCATGGGATTCCTTTATTCAAGGAATTTGTGCAAGGAAGAAGTTGATCTCCTTCAGTAGACTTCGGGAAGAATGTTCTCAAGAAGAAGCTAGACTTATAGCTCGTGAGGAAAAGATGGGAGGAGAAGATCAAGCTCTTGCAGCTCACACCAAAAGAAGCAAAACCAAGAAGGATCACTCTCACCACAAAAGAACTCATCAAAGGAACAAGAAGGACCTAAGATGCTTTACATGCAATGAGAAGGGTCACTATGCTTCAGATTGTCCCAAGAACAAAAGGGATAATAACAACAACTTCAGTAAGAAGAAGAAGGGCAGCGAAAGAAGATTTCATGCTCATGCTGCCGAAGATGATGAACCCCCAAAGAAGAAGGCTAGGGCAGAAAGTGATAGTGATGATGACTCATCAAGTGAAGAAGAGTATGTTCTGATCTTTGCTCTTACAGGTACCATCTCCCATGGATGTAATGATTGGTTAATTGATAGTGGGGCCTCCAAACACATGACTGGGTTCAAGGAATCTTTTGTGAACCTTTTTGAACATGAATCACCCCATAAGGTGAAACTTGGGGATGATTATCAATACCCAATCAAAGGAAGTGGTGAAGCCTCCTACAATCTAGATTCTGGAAAATCATTGAAGATGAAAGAAGTACTGTATGTTCCTGGACTCAAGAAGAACTTACTCTCCATCTCTGCATTAGATGCAAAAGGTATGAGGGTTGCATTTGTGGATGGCCAAGTCCTAATGTGGCCAAAGGGAAAGAACATAGATGATGCAGTAGTGATTGGAGAGCAAGAGGGAGGCTTGTATAAATTGAAGGGACAACCTGAACATGCCATGGTACATGACTCCATGGAGCCAAGTGAACTTTGGCACAGAAGACTTGCTCACATGCACTATAGGGCACTTCCAATTGCAAGCAAGGCAGTAGAAGGTCTTCCTGAAATCAAGACCAAACATGAAGGTGTTTGCAAAGGATGTGCAAAAGGAAAGAACACTAAGAAGGCTTTCCCAAGCAGTGAAAGCAAGGCAAAAGACATTCTGGAAATCATCCACTCAGATGTATGTGGCCCCATGTCATCCAGTTCCCTAAGTGGGTATGTTTACTATGTATCATTTATTGATGACTTCTCCAGGAAGACTTGGGTATACTTCTTGAAAAGAAAAGATGAGGTGCTTGACAAATTCAAGGAATTCAAAAACTTGATGGAGAATCAAACTGACAAGAAGATCAAAACATTCAGATCCGACAATGGTGGAGAATTCACCTCAAATGACTTCAAGAAACTTTGCAGTGATTTAGGGATTAAGAGGGAGTTGACTGCTCCTTATAATCCTCAACAGAATGGAGTTACAGAAAGGAAGAATAGAACTATCATGGAAGCAGCAAGGGCAATGTTGCATGATCAAGATCTTCCTATGCATCTATGGGCAGAAGTAGCCAGAACAGCTGTATATGTGCAGAACAGAACACCCCACAAGATATTGGACAACAAGACACCAGAAGAGGTCTTTTCTGGTAAGAAACCTGAAGTCAGCCATCTCAGAATATTTGGTTGTCCAGTATATACTCATGTCCCAAAAGAAAAGAGGACTAAACTAGATCCTTCAGGAAAGAAGGGCATCTTTGTGGGTTATAGTGAAAGCTCGAAGGCTTACAGAATATACTTTCCAGGATTCAAGAAGATTGATGTCAGCAGGGATGTAACATTTGATGAAAACTCAGCATTCATCAAATCAAGGAAGGCACCTACCGAAGTTTATGAAGAACCTAAGGAAACAAGATTTCAGGACACTACCATGACTGAAGCAGTTCCAGAAGTTGTTCATGAGTTTGAAGATCCACAAGAACCTGTAGATCCACCCCGTGAGGATAAATCTCACAAGAGGAAACCTGTATGGGCTAGAGAGCTCATTCATGATGCAGAAAGATTTGGCATTCCAGAAGAAGAACACAGAGCAAAGAAGAGAACCAGATCACACACCAGTTATGTTGCCTTACTCTGTGACATTATGAACAAAGAGCCTTCTAGTTATGAAGAGGCAGCAGAAAAGAAAGAATGGAAGGATGCTATGGTTGAGGAATACCAATCAATAATGAAGAATGATGTTTGGGATGTTGTCCCAAGACCTAAAGAGAAGTCTGTTGTGACTTCCAAGTGGATCTACAAAATCAAGCATGCTGTAGATGGCAGTGTGGAAAAATACAAAGCAAGATTCGTAGCTCGTGGTTTCTCTCAAAAAGAAGGAATAGATTATGAAGAAACCTTTGCACCTGTAGCCAGGTATACTTCCATCAGAACAGTGCTTGCCCTGGCTGCAGCAATGAAATGGAAAATACACCAGATGGATGTCAAGACTGCTTTCCTGAATGGTGTAGTAGAAGAGGAAGTATATGTGGAACAGCCACTCGGTTTTGAAATACATGACAGGGAATCATATGTATGCAGATTGAAGAAAGCCTTATATGGCTTGAAGCAAGCTCCCAGAACCTGGTATGGTAGGATGGACAGTTTCCTATCTAGTTTGGGCTTTACCAAGACTAAAGCGGATTCCAATCTTTACTACAAGGTTGAGGAAGGGAATCCTATGATTCTACTACTGTATGTGGATGACCTATTTGTGACAGGAGATGACAGACTGATTACAGATACTAAAAGGAAGCTTGCAGCTGAATTCGACATGAAATATTTGGGAATGATGCACTATTTCCTAGGTATGGAGGTGTGGCAGAGTGCAAGTGGGATCTTCCTTGGTCAAAGGAAGTACACAGTAGATATCCTGAAGAGATTTGGGATGATGGATTGCAAGGCCATGGCCACACCTATGGCATCGAATCTGAAGCTTCTATGTGATGCTTCATCTGAGCCGGTTGATATCACTATGTATCGTCAGATGATTGGGTCCTTGATGTACCTGAAGAACACGAGACCAGACATTTGCTTTGCTGTGAACACATTGAGTCAGTTCCTGACGGATCCGAGGAGTGTTCACCTGGTTGCTGTAAAGCATGTTCTGAGGTACCTGAAGGGTATAGTGGATTATGGGCTCAAGTATGAAGCAAATCAAAAGTTTAACCTACAGGGTTATGTTGATTCAGATTAGGCTGGCAGTGCTGCAGATAGGAAGAGCACATCTGGGTGCTGCTTCAGTATGGGATCAGGTGTGATCTCTTCGTTTAGCAGGAAGCAGTCCTGCGTAGCACTGAGTACAGCTGAGGCAGAATATGTTGCAGCCTGCTCAGCTAGTTGCGAGGCAGTATGGCTACGGAAGCTACTGTCTGAGTTATTTGATCTCCCGTTGGAGGCTACTGGTATCTTCTGTGATAACCAGAGTTGTGTGAAGTTGTCCGAGAACCCAGTGTTTCATGACAGGTCGAAACACATAGAGATCAAATATCACTATATCAGGGATATGGTGCAGACAGGAGCTGTGAAGCTCCTGTATGTTGCGACAGACGAGCAGATTGCAGATGTGCTGACGAAGCCACTAGCCAGAGTGAAGTTTGAGTACTTCAGAGAGAGGCTTGGCGTTCTTCAGATCAAGGACACTTCGAGGAAGAAGTGATGGACACATTTGCTGAAGCCATTCCAAGCATGTTGGAAGGAGGATCCTTCACATGGCTATGGATGTAAGCGCTGGATGATGAGCATCAGGATGATGTTCTGTTGGATATGATCAGTTGGATCATTTTTATGTATGTATGTACGCATCATGTTGGATGCTGGATATGATCAGTTGGATCATGTGTACGTATTTTGTATATGCATCATGTTGGATGCTTGGACCATGTATCTGTATATGTATCAGGTGGATACATTGTATGATCAGGTGGATCATGTATGATGATATGTATCAGGTAGATACTTGGTATGCATCAGGTAGATGCATTGATGATCAGGAGGATCATGTATGATGATATGTATCAGGTAGATACTTGGTATGCATCAGGTAGATGCATTGATGATCAGGTGGATCATGCAGCAGGATGTTGCAGTGATGATCAGGATGATCATAGATGACGAGCTTCAGGATGTTGCTCTAGATGACATGCAGCAGGATGTTGCAGTGATGATCAGGATGACCATAGATGACGAGCTTCAGGATGTTGCTCCAGATGACATGCAACAGGATGTTGCAGTGATGATCAGGATGATCATGGATGACGAGCTTCAGGATGTTGCTTCAGATGACATGCAGCAGGATGTTGCAGTGATGATCAGGATGATCATGGATGACGAGCTTCAGGATGTTGCTCCAGATGACATGCAGCAGGACGTTGCAGTGATGATGATCAGGATGATCATGGATACATCAGGATGATGTATGGTGAGTATCAGGTTGATACTCTATAGCCGTGGATCAGGTTATGCAGATGAGCATGTAATAGTGCCCTGGGAGATTTGCAGATGGTCTTTCGAGGTTTTGCCTATGGCATGTAATATCGGTGCCCTGTGACATCTGGCAAATGCTCTTTCGAGGTTTTGCTCTGGGAGGACATGTAATAGTGCCCTGGGAGATCTGCAGATAGTCTTTCGAGGTTTTTCCTATGGCATGTAATAGCGCCCTGGGATATCTGGCAGATGCTCTTGCGAGGTTTTGTCCTATGGCATGTAATAGCGCCCTGGGAGATCCGATAGGTTGGGCTGTGTGCCCGTAATCAGTCCTGGGATGCTCTTGCGAGGTTTTGCCATGACCACATGTAATAGCGCCCTGGGAGATTTCAGGTCAGAGTTGTGTACCCGTAACATCCTGATATGCTCTTGCGAGGTTTTGTGGTGGACCACATGTAATAGCGCCCTGGGAGATTTCAGGTCGGAGTTGTGTACCCGTAACATCCTGAGATGCTCTTGCGAGGTTTTGTGGTGGGGTCACATGTAATAGCGCCCTGGGAGATCCTATAGGTAGAGCTGTGTGCTCGTAACAGCCTGGGATGCTCTTTCGAGGTTTTGTGACGCACGTAAAAGTCCTGAGGATTCCACAGTATGGCCAGTGATGACGAAGACCTGCAGGTGGTGGGCCTACATCCAGTATGAAAAAGGACTGGCTCTGTAGAACTTCCTATGACGAGTAGAGACAGAGATTGGTTGAGATAGTAGCAGCAGTGACGATGATGATGACGATGCATCGATGATGATGATCCAGAGAAGAAGACTTGTCTAGCAGATCTGTGTCGAGAAATACCTTCCTAGTTAAGAGGGAGTGTTGATGTATATGTAACTTCGGAATGTATTTCATCTGTGTATTATATATATATTTATTGTACCCTTATAAGAGATGTGTTATTCCTCTATAAGGAAGTGTCGTCATGTGGATTGACAAGTGTCGCAAGTGTGTGTACTTGCCGATGGGTTATTAGACCACCTTATGGGGTCGGCCCTAATTAATATATAATATAATGTGGATGTATCCAAGTAGACAAGTCGGCCCCAGTAGGTCACTGGGAAAAAAGGTGAGTATAAATAGAGATAGGAGATCTCTATTTTACTCACTCGAAAAAGCAACTATCTCTCTCTCTGAAAAGTGGCGCACTAGTGAGGAGGAGGAGGATCATCTGCTAGGAGACTATCTCAGTATTATTTGGTTGTATTTTGGTTGAGCCATTGCTCTCTTTATCTCTGAGGATGTTGTGGGGTTTTTCACCTTAGGGTTTTCCCCACGGAAACTCTGTGTCTCTTGTCTCTATGCTTTTGATTCTTGTGATGCTTGTGATGCTTGTCATATTATGATTGTCATGCATTGATATACCATAGATGTTATTCTCTCAGCAAAGATCCTATAGTATTGTGATTTAATACTAAAAATTTAACACATTTTTATCAGCTTTATCTCTTAAACTAAATGCCTTGGTATCGTATGCAAGAATCACATGTGTTCTCATTTGTAATATCCTTGGGAAGATTCGACCAAGATATTAACTCTAACTTCAGATTTTTAGTAAAATTCACTGGTTAAATTTTTGACAATTTCTTCGAACAAAGCCGGAAGTAAGTGACGGGGACTGAGGCAGGATATGAGGATGGTAGGATGAACATTCAATTCTGGAATTTGTATGAGGTGTGTGAAGCAGCAGCAAATCAGATCATAGTGAGAGTCCTAAGCACAAAGCACTGGGGCCATTTATGTTTCGAGCTTCAGCCAAGCTGAAGTGTACTCCAAAGCTTCCTGGGCACACCAGCATATGCTTACTAGACTGGGTGGGTTCCTGAGAGTTCAATGCTGAGTTATGAAAGTCAAATAATTTCAATGGATACACTGGGAAGCATTCAAAAATATTTGGAAAGAGTGGGAAAGATTTGGGAGTCTTGAGTCAATTGGGGATTGCTGAGCTAGTTAATTTCCAATCTTTACAAATAGGGGTTAAATGCTTTCAAATTATTAAAGTATGGACTGATATGGAAAAAAGTATAGTATTATTAACCTCCTACAACTTACAAAAAGAAAATATGACGTTCAGAATGAATTTGGAAGTCATTTCAGTAAAACTAGTCACAAAATAGTGCTCAATGAGCTAGTCTTTCAATCTGGGTTACTAAATGAATTTCATTAACTGAAATACTATGTTATGAAGTATTATAATGCTCTGATATAATATATTCAACAGCAGCAAGTTGAAATATAACTCACTAAACCAATTTTGTACTCATTTAATGGCTCTTCAACAATATAGTGTCTTATAGACTAGAAAATCCCCACATAGGGCCACCAGAGAGCTGTAAGAAGAGGTGGGATGATTAAATCTCTGATATGAAAGTGTAATTTGGTCTAAAACAGGTATGAAATAGAGTATGAGGGCACACTGAGCTTCCTAAGCTTTCCTGGGCTCATTCAGTGAACTGGAACTCCACACGTGTGCTCCTTAACACATGAAACTTTGGCTCTGGTGAAAATGGGTGTATCTTGGTCATTCAGACACCTTTTTCGATGAGAAAAAAAGTGTTTCTACTGGAAACGGCCTTCCAGATGCAATGGAATGGGTCTCGCAACCCAAAAATGATTAGAAGTGTTGAACCCGAAACCTCCATTTCGGCCTTTCAATGTTGTCTCCTTTGAATGTACCCTATATGATGATAAATCCTTGTAAGATTGGGTTATTCTTAGTATTGGAGTATATGGACCTGCATATTAGATCTCCATGGCTGCAAATCCTAAGAGAATATTAGAGAAGAGAAGTAGAATAGAAGAATGGGGCACATCACCCATTGATTGGCTTAGGCACATCACCAAACCATGAGAAGCTAAAATGCTTCACTCATAAACTCACAATGACAAAAGTTCTGAAATGGAGTTGGTTGGATTCTTTTATAAACTTCAGTATGACCTGCTGAACAAGTTACTTGGCTTGGTGACCTATGAGAATAGTTCACCCATGAGTGGACATACTTTCCTTAATTTTTCTTTACAAGCTCTCTCCTTTAGAAACTGCGCCCTCCTTGACCTTAGATGTTTACTTCTTGCATTAGCACTTTCTTTCCTAGTGAACTAGGTATTGAAATGGAAACTACACATTCAGGATGTTTCCTTTTTGGTAAACTAGACTGTTTTTTGGCAAGTGTTGGGCCTAGCCCAACAGGGCCATTTTTGGTGACATTTTTGATGATGAATGGACCTGAGCTGTGCGTAGTTCAGAATATCAAATTTTGCCTAAGTATTTGGAGTGCTGCGAAGATGTGCGCAGTACCAAGTTTTGAATGATGCTGCGAGGATCAGTGTTGTGCAGGTTCAGTGCTGCGAAGTTAGTAGGCCATGTGGAACCAGTAAAGTTGTGTATTGGACAAAGGATGGCTAGATATAGTGGATAGACCAGCGATGGTCTACTTTTGGTAAGACTGTTGAAAAGATGCCGAGTTGCGGGCATAAGCAAATCAGGAAGGCAGCCAACTGTACGAGTCCGTTAAGCAGAGGACGGGTCGAGAAAGTGACAGTTTGGTGTACAGCAGGGTACGTGACTATTAAGAGGAAAACAGTAGACAGAAAGCGACTGGGAGCTAGGCCAATTGTACGTGGCCGTTAAGGGACGGACGACCTGCAGAGAAAGCAACTAGGAGTTGAGCCAGTCGCACGAGTAGGCTAGTGGAAGGGTAGCTCGAAGTGGATGACCAGTTGGTGTGCGCACAATAGGAAGGCTGAAAGTGACGGATCTAAGGTGTGGAGGACTTCCACGATAGCAGAATCGTTATCAGAAGCCGGCATGACGGTTCAAAGGGACCGTAGTGGTTTGGAAACCCTAAGGGTTTCAGTCTTCAATGTTGTAAAGACACGACCTTCGGGTGTGGTCTATTTAAGAAGACCATTTTTGTATAGGAAGGGGTGCTGAAGATGAGAGAGGCAGATCATTGTGATCATATTGTATTGTAATATTTTTTGAGTCAAGAATACATTGTAAAGGCTCTGCATTTGAGTGCGTAGAGACCTATCTGAGCAAGAAGAGAGCTGCAGCTGAGTGCACGGTTAAGAACTATGACCCTTCCTTAAAAGAAATATCAAACACAGTTCTTGTGGACGTAGCTTCCCATCCGGGGGAGTGAACCACATTAAATAGTGTATTGTGTGACTGAATGCTTATATATGTGTTTATATTTATCTGTTTCTGTAGTTGAATGTCTGGATATTTGCTTACAGTTTGTTATGAGAAGGCTTTAATATGCATTCGCCATCAAGAGAGTATGGAATGATATGTTAAGTTTGCATGAATAGATGTATGGTTAATATTAGCTTTGCTTCTAAGGACAGTGAATCTATCGTCTGCTTGAGCATAGAGGGAGTTGTTCACATATCTGAATGGTTGCAGTCGACGAATGTATAACAGTTAGTCCGCACCTGAGGGTTATGCTTAAAATAGTAACATACTAAGTGTGTGAGGGAACATTAAGTAGTAAGTTAGTTAAGTGTATGACTGAATGGATGAATGATATTCAGCTCATTTCCTTAAGCATTTTGCAAATAGTCCAAGTGTAGGGAGTCAAGCAGCAGTGCTCACAGTGTAGCATTAAGTCTCGCAGTAAGGTAGAAGATAATGGTGCAGACCATGGTGTTGACCATCGCCACGCAGTCTTACCCTCGCAGCATACAGGCGGTGCATTGCCGTGAACTTTGTCACAGTCATCAACTCGTCACTCACTAGAGACATCTGAGTCCGTAGTGCCCCATTAGAAACACCTCGGGTGATACCTCAGCCTGCTCGCAAGCTGTTGCTGAAAGGGCCGGTGTGAAGGGGTTTTGTTGGTTTAAGGTAACCACACAGAACCTAGGTCTTCATAAAACCTATGGTCAACATTTGATAGCCAACAAATGGTTCCGTTGCCGTGCTAGAATCCATGATGAGTTCTAGTCGTGATGAGTGACGAAGAGTCTGAGCTCCTGGAAAGTGCATTGAACTGGCATCCTAAGAAGACAGAAATCCAAGCTTGGTGGGATAAGACCATAAGATATTTTAAAAGACAAGAGAATAGACATCCACGTCCAAGCGACACACAGTGGTCGGATAGATATCTATTGGACGACATTCATGAAATTTTTTGGGCTACATTTCTGGATGAGTTGCACACGTGGATATCGCGGCTCGCCGAAAAGAAAACCTATTTTCAAGGAGGCGTTCCTACAGAGTGGAATCTTAAGCTCATATCACAGCTCAAAGTGATAGACAGTCCACTGACGCGCGCAGTTGACTTTTGGGTCAATCATATGCTAGAAGGATTTGTCACAGAGTTTGCTGTGGATATGCTCAAATCCTATAGCCAAGCAGAGGCACACTTTTTCGGAGGTTTCCAAGGTAAGTTCCTGAACAATCTCAGTCTATACATTAAGATGTTGTTAGCTGAGAAAGGTGTTTTAAGAATGCAGTAATCTTTTCAAGTTGTCATGGTAAATAGCATTTATAGCAATTTTGATGAAGATACTCACAACTTAAGAAGTGGGAAAAGATACAAGTTCAATAAGAATCTTGTTGGCTCTGGACTCCATGTAGATACTGAGATTCCTTCTGATATTGAAAATGAAGTCGCACCCCCATTTACCCCCCAGAATCCTCCACTTGCAGAGCCCACCCCACCGAATACACAGCCTAGTACATCTACCCCTGTACGCCCATTTGTTTTTACTGCACAAAGTCATTTACGACACCCTAGCACCCCTCAGGGCACACCTCAAGGTGTCCCTTTGAGTGCTATACCTCCCCCTAGAGCCATGGCCCATACAGATATGAAGATACCTATATTCAAAGGGACGGGTCTAGAAGATCCTGATCAACATTGGTTCCTTTGTGAAGCTGTCTGGAGTGTCAGACAGATCCAAGATGATGATGAGAAGAAAGCCCAGCTTATTACCACATTCAGAGATAAAGCGCTGCACTGGTTCATGAAGTATTCTACCACGCAGCCCAGGACCCTAGCAGAGATTAAAGCTGCACTGATAGTAGAATTCAAGAAACCAAAGTCCGAGTCTCAGTGTATAACTGAGCTGAAGGAAATAAAGCAGAGACCAAGAGAATCGGTCTAGGAGTTTGATCAGAAGTTCAAGACCCTATTAGACCAAGTAAGCTTTGTTATAGCTCCAAATCAGCACAAGGAATGGTTCATTGCTACGTTGTTGCCGCACATTAGGTTACCATTAATGCAGCAGAAGATTACATCCCAGGAAGAGGCCTTGGAAATCGCGATGAAGTTGGAGGCTTCGCCGATCGGCAAGTCTAGTTCTGGGATGACGCAGATTCAGAACCAGCTTACCACCCTGACACTGGAGCTGTAGAGCATGAAGAATGGAAAATAACAGTGATATGAACCTTGTCACGAGATCTGGTGCATGAGTTGCAAAGGAGAAGGCCATGACCGCGAACATTGTCCTCTATACCATGACTATCTCGGCAGTGGTGTGCCTAACCCCATCAATCAGAACCAAGCACCCTGGTGTGAGATCTGTAGAACTACTGGTCATAGACCTGAAGATTGTTACCTAATATAGAAATATGTGAAGACGCCTAAGAACCTATATTGTAATTTTTGTAAATCAGTTGGACATGATGAATCCAACTGCCACGCCTATGAACTAATGAATGAAATAAAGCGCGACATGGATTCAATGAGAGGCGCTGGCTTGTACAGAGTGCAAGAAGATAACCAGCCAAAGCAAGAAAACACGCATTATGATCAATCTGTCTACAGAGGCCGTGGTGGTTGATACCGCGGTAGAGGAAGAAATACCAGCTCGGCACAAGGAAGAGGCCGCGGCGGGGTCATCTGCTATAACTATGGCCAGCTAGGTCATGTATCCAGAGACTGTGTAAACCCATGCACCACCTGTAATTATTGTAAATCATTTGAACACGTGATAGAAGATTGCCCGGTGCTAGAGGTAGAGATGCAGAAAAGAAGAAGGACAAACGTGCCAGCCCCGAACATCCAATGGATCGCAATAGAGAAGAGACCCGCGGATCCTACCATTAAAGTAGTCACACGCAGTGGCATGGAGACAGGCCGTGATAGGGGAGCAGAGGCTTCCACTTTAGGAGAGACTCATGCGAAGCAGAACCCTCTCGAAACATTATGGGTAAGAAAAGCCCCAAGAAAGATGCCTGCTCTAGATCTGAAGAAGAACAAAGAAGCTTTTGTTAACGCGCGAGATACCTTCAAAGAACCAGCACCTAAATCGCCAAGGATCCTGCTGCACAGCGAAGTGCCATGTGTTGAAGACACACCTGTTGTGTATGACAAGACAAGACACACAGAGGATGTTAGCACCTCTATTGCGCAGTTCCTAAGAAGCTGCATGAAGCTACTAAAAAATGAAAACGTGATAGCAGAGCTAGAGAAGCTCATAAATCTATACAAACCACAGACAGAAGCAGAAACTTCTGATGGTGCACTACATCATATAAAGAAACCGAAGAGGTCAGGCTGAGAAATGAGGCTCACTGCACAGATAGGAGACTTTGAGATGGACGAAGTTATCCTTGATCTGGGATCAGAAGTAAATGTCTTGACCAAGAAGACATGGCAGCAGATGGGTCGACCAAAGCTATCGTGGTCACCTATCAAGTTGAGAATGGCCAACCAAGAGAAAGTTATACCATTTGTCTTATTAGCCAATGTTGTGGTTGATATTGATGGAGTACAAAGCCATGCGGACTTTGAAGTCATCGAGATTGTTGACGATAACCAGCCCTTTCCTACGCTATTAGGAATTGACTGGGCTATTGAAAATTTGGCCATTATAAATTTGAAAACAAAGAAGATGATATTCAAAGGCAAGCATCTATGGGTTATCACACAATTGGATCCTGCAGATGGGGATAGATATAGCGAGCCGATTCAGGAGGAATCTAAGGCCCAGGATTTGGACCGACTGTACCAGATGACTACGAACCAGGAGGATTACATTAATCCTATCGCGGACGGTGCACTTAGCTGGAGATGCGATAGCTCCTGCATTTCTGACTCCGATGCTGGACTGGAAAATTGGCAGAATCGCATGCATGAAGTGTCATCTAGAAGGTGTGCGCAGGTCACGAAATCACTGTGTTGGATTGGAAAGGAGGTAAGTTCGATCCCTACATTTGATGGTTCTGCTAACGTTTATACTTTTATTCAAGACTATACTGCAGTAGTTCTAGAAGAGCACAGGTTACCAGCATTGGATATGGCACTCTGTGGCATACCTGCCCGATGGTGGGCTTCGCACAAACACATATTGATCACTTGGGATCAATGCAGAACAAAGATGTAGATTCGGTTCGTGGAAAGGGTTACCTTACCCTTTGAGAAGTTCAACGGGTAGACAGATCCTAGCCAGCATGTGGAAGTCTGTTTGCAGACATGGGAAGAAAGGCCACATGAAGAGTGGGTGCACTTGTTTGTGCATACTTTGGAAGAGGATATTCCAAAGAAATAGTATCTAGACCTAGAGTTATGCATGGAAACCTCAGATTGGGAAACATTAACTACGAACTTTCAGAGAGATTTCAGCTTCGAGGATGAGAACCCTTTGATACATGAGGCATTGCAGATAATCAAGGAACGTGTAATCAGAACAGATTATCCTTGTGAAGATATGTCAAGGGAAGAATTCTTCGGCATAGATGATAGTCCTGTGAATATACACTCAGAATGGAGAGAACATGAAGAACATCCGATAGACTATTATAATTTAGCTGAGGATGATGAGCATGGAAGACAAGAAGATGAAGATGATCCATGCAATATCAATATACCAGAGTCAGAAGGTGCGCATGATATAGAAGGACCGCCAATGGAAATCTCGGAAATGAGTGGACCGGTCAAGACACAGAAGGTGAACATTGGCACGAGTGAAGAGCCGAAGTTCGCATCTATTGGAGACTACTGGGTTGATCAGACTGTCGCGGAGATTGCAGACACTTTGCACAAATATCAGGAGCTATTTCCGACCAAGTTTACAGAAATGAAAGGAATATTGGGTGACTTAGGAGTCATGAAAATCCCTTTGAAGCTAGGTGCTAAGCCTGTGAAGCAGCGACCGTATAGACTGAATCCACGGTACAAAGAGAGAGTCTGCGTAGAGTTGGACAAAATGTTAGAGGCAGGAATTATTGAACCTGTTGAGGAATCTGAATGGATCAGTCCTATGGTTTTCCAGGACAAGAAGCCGAAGGGTGAGATCAGGATATGTGTTAATCTCAGAAAACATAATGATGCCTCTATGCATGACCCATTCCCTACTCCTTTTATTGATGAAGTACTTGACAATTTTGGAGGGAATGAGGCCTATTCCTTTACTGATGGGTTCTCCGGTTATCATAAGATCAGGATTCATCCCGCAGACAGGAATAAGATGAGATTTTCTACGGAATGGGGCTCGTTCCAGTATACAGTCATGTCGTTTGGTCTGAAGAACGCACTTGCCATCTTCTCCAGAGTTGTCATCACGGCGTTCAAAGATTTCATGCATAAGTTTCTGGAAGCATATTTTGATGACTGGACTGTCTTTGGTTGGCTGAAAAACCATTGTGAAAATATGAGAATGATGCTTGAAAAATGTAGACAACATCAGATCTCGTTGAATCTGAAGAAGTGCATCTTCTGTGTTCCATACAAAATCTTACTGGGACATATTGTCTGTAAGCAGGGCTTGATGGTGGACCCTGCGAAGATTGCCATTATTGTGAATTTACCTACACCAACTTCAGTTAAGATGCTACGCTCTACCTTGTGTCATATGGGTTATTACAGGAAGTTCATTAAAGGTTACACACAAATAACAACAGCAATGGAGAAGTTGCTGAAGAAGGACGTGCCGTTCGTTTGGAACGAAGAGTGCGAACAAGGTTTTGACACCCTTAAGGAAAAGATGGTTACCGCGCCGATCCTAGTCTTTTCAGACTGGGCAAAGCCATTTCATGTTCATGTGGATGCATCATGCATTGCCCTAGGCATTGTGTTAGCTAAGCCAGGAGAAGGGGGTATTGACCACCCTATTGCATTTTCTAGTAGGAAGCTATCGACAACAG
This sequence comes from Larix kaempferi, assembly GCA_027924585.1. NCBI lineage: Eukaryota > Viridiplantae > Streptophyta > Pinopsida > Pinales > Pinaceae > Larix > Larix kaempferi. The sequence continues at coordinate 10,792,878 of BSBM01001191.1, read as the reverse complement.
AGAAGAACTATATCACTACTGAGCGGGAAGGACTTGCGATGGTATATGCCCTTCAGAAGTTTAGACATTATCTACTTGGTGTGCACTTCCTCATGTTCACTGATCATTCTGCATTGAAATACTTGGTCAATAATCCAGTGTTAGGGGGGCGTATATGCAGATGGTTGTTGCTGTTCCAGGAGTACGACTTTGAGATCATTGTTAAACCTAGCAGGCTGAATTTGGGACCTGACCACCTGTCTAGAATAGAGTCAGGAGAGGAGCCAACGAACATTGAAGACATTCTGCTCGATGCACAACTATTTGCTATACATGTTGTAGATGATTACTATAAGGATATCATTGATTTTCTGACAACAGGGCTAGCACTGCAAGAAATTTCTGTTCAGCAGAAGAAGCAACTAGTAGTACGTGCCGCAAATTTCACTATCATTGCAGGTCAGTTATACAAAGTTGGACCAGATGAAGTGTTGCGCAGATGTGTACTTGATCACGAGAAACCATATATACTAGCAGATGCGCATTTAGGGATCGCGGGAGGTCATTATGTAGGAAGAGCTACTGTGTAGAAGATATTGCACGCAGGGCTGTGGTGGCTACCATACACAAAGATTCTAAGGAATACTATAGGAACTGCGATGTCTGTCAGAGGACAGGGAAACCGTCGTGGAGAGACAAAATGCCATTGAACCCACAGTTGACTTTACAGGCTTTTGAGAAGTGGGAAATTGATTTTGTGGGACCTATAAACCCACCGAGAAAGAGAACGGGTGCAAGGTATATTATTACTGCCACAGATTACCTCACCAGATGGGAAGAAGCTAAACCAGTGAAGGACTGCAGTGCAGTTCATTTTTGAGGAAATTTTGTCAAGATTCGACTGTCCGAAAATTTTGATGAGTGATCAGGGCACTCACTTTATGAATAGGACCATAGAGGCCTTGATAGAGGAGTTCCACATTCGGCATCACCGCAGTACGCCATATCATCCGCAGGAAAATGGAACTGTTGAAGCTTTCAATAAGATACTGGAAAATGTGCTGACGAAGGTGTGCAATGTAAACAGGGATGATTGGGACCAGCGCATCTCGTCTGTGCTTTGGGCATACAAGACAACTTGTAAGAAATTGATGGGACATACACCTTTTCGGTTGGCTTATGGGAAGGAGGCCATAATGCCAATGGAGTACATTGTCCCTAGTTTGAGGATTGCTGTGTTCACCGAAATGGCAGATCGCAAAGCATTAGATGAATGATTGCTACAATTAGTCGGCTTGGAAGAGGATCGCTTCATTGCAGGATTTCAATAGCAAGTCCAGAAGGATCATGAAAAGGCATGGCATGATCGCCATATCAAGAACAAATGCTTTCAGGTAGGTGACTTAGTCCTCCTGTATGATAGCAAATTCATGAAATTTCCTAGCAAGTTTAAAATACATTGGCTTGGTCCATATATTGTTATGCATGTCACTAATAGTGGTGTAGTTCCGTTAGCCACTTTAGTTGGTGATACCCTACCCACTATGATAAACGGAAGCAAAATTAAGTTATATCGCGATAGTCCTACTTCGCAGCATGCAGAAAAATAAACATGGGAGAAATTTCTAAGTGTCAAGTATAGTTGAAATTGGGCACTAGAAATATATAGAGTCTGTACATGTAACATAAAGGAAGAATGTATGAGTAGCGCAGCACTTCGGGAGATGCGCAAGAACGAAGAAGAGAATAGTGAATAAATGGCTGTGCAGTTCAAAGATCAGTACCGTGAAGGCACTGCATAGGAGTCGGAATTTCTTGCCACGCAGTTCGGCGCAGCAATCATAGAAAATAGCCATTGCATGCCTTTTGAGAAAATAGTCGTTAAAATGACCGTTGCAGCAACTGCTTTAGCATTTAAAGGGAAGATAGTCGTTCTGGATAGACTGATGGATGAAAAGATTGAAAGATCCGTTGGATTTGGCTACCATAGGTTGAATTTAATGCCTATCTAGCCGTTGAAAGGCGCGGAAGGGGGTCTGCTATGCCTATAAATAACACTGTTTGGAGACTCGCGGGCATTACCGAACACTTAGTATTTTCTTGTGATTAACCCCCCGAGCTAGTAGTCATCTGTATTCTGTCTTCCATAGCCGCTATCTCATCAAGTGAATGTCCGAACCACTTTACGCAGAGTAAGAGCTTACTATTGAAGAAACATTGAGAATCTTTCAGCATGGAGGGATTCAGTAGTTAATGAAAACTCCATTTAAGAAAGTTGTCATAGAACAAGGTCAAAGATCCCGCAAATCACCAAGGATTAATCCGACAATGCAGGATAAGGGAAAGGACACAGTAAGTGCACCTCGATCAAAGCATTCCAGGCCGTGTTCAGCGGGCACAAGGAAACCCATATTCACCAAGGAAATTGCACTCAAGATGACACCAGATTATATCTCGCCGCAGGTGCTAGATGCCCCTATGTATAAGCTCGTAAAGAATGCCAAGTATGATATCCCCCCGTTTCCAGTGCCTAAGCACGTAAAAATTATGACAAACCTATTGGGAAAGATCCCAGACTGCAAATGGGAGGATTATGACCTCTTGGGAGTGAAGAAGGATGAGCCGCATGATCCCAAGTACCCAGATTTTCAACTAGACCATTATATGTGCTGGAAAAAGTATGCAAAAGGAGAACTGAATCTGGTGGCCGAAAGCTGGATAACACCGGTGGTGCAGTCAGGACTGCTAAACCTGCTGCGACTACCCCATTTTGAAAGGTCGACCGAACTAAACATCATGGTTCGCACCTTGATGGCGCGAATCCACCAAGGTTATTTATGGATGGAAAGGCCCATAGACATCAGTATTGACTTAATCCATGCCATTACAGGATTGAGTAAGTGTGGCGAGGATCCGAAGTAGTTCTTCCAAGGGAAGAGCAAGGAAAAAGAGGCCATGGCAAATATGAAGAAGAGCCACGCGCTGGTGAAGGGAAAACAGGGTTTTCCTACTGACGAGATTGACGATCAAGCAATAAGGTTCATTACACAGATGCTTGCAACAAAGGTATTGAGAATAGCAAGACCCATCGAGGTGCTTGCGGGCGCGGTACTACTTGGTGCCGCAGTAGTAGAAGGCACAGAGTTTAATTGGTGCCAATACCTATTGAATGAGTTCATGGAGGAACTCAATGATATTCAACAGAACGGGGGAAACTTCCATTTTACATGGCTGATTGTCCTCATCGCATTCATCGGTTGGAAGGAGCTGAAGGAATTTTTCGGCATCAGTTTTGATCGATTTGAACCCAAAGGAATTAGGTTCATGAACCTATGGGAAAATATAAATCCGCAACGCCAGCATTCTACCCAAGAATTCTTCTATCAATATTACACACAGTTGCGCAAGATGATCATGCGCACACCAAGAATAACGAAGCAGGTAACAAGAAAGTACATAGGCATTGTCAATTTTACTACTGACATGTGTTGTGTGTTTATCTCTCCAAAGGAAATGATGAAGAAGCCGCAGTGGTTCCCTGGGTGCTACCACATGACAAAAGAAGATATAGAGCTCATTATGAAAGAATGGCCCGCTGACTACTGCGTCGAAGTTCTGAACGTCCCGACAGACTCAGAAGATGATGAGCTGATTCCTCCACCATGTCTGATCACTGAAGAGAAAGAGACAGAGAAGGGCAAGAGAAAAGAGCTAGAAAGCCCATTCCAGCCGAAGGCAAGAAAGAAGCAAAAGGCGACGAAAAATTCCGCGGATACAGTTTTGAAAGAGGATGACTTTGACATGATTGCGGACAAAGTGACTGAGACCCTTGGATAATTCATGTCTAAAAAAGAGAAACACGATAAGGCCATCTAGGATGACCTTAAGAGAAACTGGATCGCAATGCAAGGGCTCATGCAGAAAATGGAGGATGTCCACAAGAGCCTACCGTTGCCGCGCGTCGCGGGGGCTGCAGGAGCTTTGCAACAGGCACCATCCCCACTTGTTGTCGCGCTACCAGTAAGAACGATACTTTTCCGTCTCGACCCGATGGCCATAACATTTCCTATGTCGGAGGACATGGTTCTAGACACAACAAATGTCGATGCAGTTGAGCTCGACTTGGCTAAGATTCCACTACCTAGTTTTCATTACTTGCACACATAGGTGGGTGATGAGATGCGTGACAGAGCCACAATGCTTATGAGAGCAGAAGCTCAGTTGCAAGTCGCGAATAGGCAACTTGAGGAGTTAAGCACGCAGACCTTGCTAATGATGGGAGATGAACAACAACGCCAACAGAAGTTGGAGGCTACAATGAATTCTATTGCGGTAGAGATTGAAGGAGTCCAGATCCAAGATAATCCCGACGATACAGTCCATAGAATAGCGGATAGGGTGCAGACCCTAAAGTCAGAAATGGAGGACAAGATAGTCCTATATGAGGCAGATATCAATCCACTCAAAGAAAAACTGAAACCACAGAATTAGTTAACTGATAAGTAGCAAAGAGAAGCTGAAGTAAGGACTGCAGCAGAGAGCATCGCAATAGAGGTTGCGAAGTGCCAGCAATTACTTGATTAGTCCTTGAAGGCATTCATAGACCTTGAGGAAAATCCAGGGCTGCAACAGACAAAGACCACGGTGAAGGAGAAACAGACCGCATTGGAAGCCATGCAGGTAGAGGTAAAGACTCTGCCACCACGAGACAGACTACAGAAGTTCAGAGAAATATCTGCCCTGAAAAAGGAAGTATAGATCTTACGAGAAAAAGAGACTACACTGGACAATCAGTCGTAGCCACTCCTCGAAGATGCCTCTGAGGTGTCATAGTGCATAGAGAATAAATTGAAAGAGCTATGAGCCAACCAAGAAGCGGTTGCAGCCCAAGTTGGCGAGGAGACAACACCTCAAGAGCTTGAGACCGTCAAACAATTGGAGCAGGAGGTCAGAGAAATAGTGAAGGAGCTGACGGACACTTATAATGAGTTCGCAGCCAAGCTGAACACTCAGATTGGTGAGCAGACTCCTGTACTAGATGTTGAAAGTGGCTCGAGGATGAGCCACATGTAAGTGTTAGGGGCATGTTGGGCCTGGCTCAACAGGGCCATTTTTGGTGACATTTTTGTTGATGAATGGACTTGAGCTTTGCGTAGTTAAGAATATCGAATTTTTCCTAAGTATTGGGAGTGCTGTAAAGATGTGCGCAGTACCAAGTTTTGAAGGATGTCTCGAGGATCAGTGCTACGCAGGTTTAGTGCTGCAAAGGTAGTAGGCCACGTGGAACCAGTAAAGTTGTTTACTGGACAGAGGATGGCCAGATATAGCGGATAGACTAGTGGTGGTCTACTTTTGGTAAGACTGCTGAAAAGATGTCGAGTTACAGGCATAAGCAGATTGGGAAGGCGGCCAACTGTACGAGTCCGTTAAGCAGAAGACGGGTCGGGAAAGTGACGGTTTGGCATGCAGTAGGGTACGTGACGGTTAAGAGGAAAATGGTGAATGAAAAGCAACTGGGAGCTGAGCCAGTTGTATGTGGTCGTTAAGGGACAGACAGCCTGTAGAGAAAGCGACCGGGAGTGGATGACCTGTTGGTGTGCGCACAACAAGAAGGTTGAAAGCGGTGGATCTAAGGCATGGAGGACTACCACGACAACATAATTGCTATTAGAAGCCGGCATGACGGTTCAGAGGGACCATAGTGGTTTGGAAACCCTAAGGGTTTTGGTCTTCAATGTTGTAAAGACATGACCTTCGGGCATGGTCTATTTAAGAAGACCATTTTTTGTATAGGAAGGGTTTCTCAAGATGAGAGAGGTGGATCATTGTGATTATATTGTATTGTAATATCTTTTGAGTCAAGAATACATTGTAAAGGCTTTGCAGCTGAGTGCGTAGAGACCTATTTGAGCAAGAAGAGAGCCGTAGCTGAGTGCGCGGATAAGAACTGTGACCCTTCCTAAAAAGAAATATCAAGCACAGTTCTTGTGGACGTAGCTTCCCATCTGGGGGAGTGAACCACGTTACATAGTGTGTTGTGTGACTGAATGCTTATATATGTGTTTATATTTATCTGTTTCTATAGTTGAATGTCTGGATATTTGCTTACAGTCTGTTATGAGAAGGCTTTAATATGCATTCGTCATCAAGAGAGTATGGAATGATATGTTAAGTTTGCATGAATAGATGTATGGTTAATATTAGCTTTGCTTCTAAGGACAGTGAATCTATCATCTGCTTGAGCATAGAGGGAGTTGTTCACATATCTGAATGGTTGCAGTTGACGAATGTATAACAGTTAGTCTGCACCTGCGGGTTATGCTTAAAATAGTAACATACTAAGTGTGTGAGGGAGCATTAAGTAGTAAGTTAGTTAAGTGTATGACTGAATGGATGAATGATATTCATCTCATTGCCTTAAGCATTTTGCAAATAGTCCAAGTGGAGGGAGTAAAGCAGCGGTGCTCACAGTGTAGCATTAAGTCTCGCAGTAAGGTCGAAGATAGTGGTGCGGGCCGTGGTGTTGACCATCACTGCGCAGTCTGACTCTTGCAGCGTACAACCAGTGCACTGCCGTGAACTTTGTCACAGTCATCAACTCGTCACTCACTGTAGACATCTAAGTCTGCAGTGCCCCATTAGAAACACCTCAGGTGAGACCTCATCCTGCTCGCAGGTTGTTGCCGAAAGGGCCAGTGCGAAGGGGTTTTGTTGGTTTAAGGTAACCACGCAGAACCTGGGTCTTCATAAAACCTCTGGTCAACATTTGATATCCAACAACAAGTGCACCCTCCTTAGATTTTTCTAGTTGTTTCTTTTTTCTGATTTGGAAACCTTATCTCCACCTTCCTTCTCTTCATATTTTTTCCATATATTCACCCCTTAATCCATTTTGGCAACATCTTCCACATGGACACCCTCTTGTCCCACTTTCTCATTATCCATTAATTTTATTTATCAATATTAACTTTAATAAATAAATTTGCCAATTTGTGAGACTTAGGCTAAAATTAATTCTAAGCAAATAGAATTAATACAATTTAATTCCCTTAGGGGCTGATCTTGTCCCCTTTCACCCATGGTACTGGAAGAACCAAAATTGGGGACATGACATCATTGCATCCAACAATTTGAGTCATACACCACATCCAACTACCCAATACATGGGACGTTTCTAGCCAAGATACTGTTTTGGCAAACAATTATACGTTAATATCGTTTAAAGCTATTTGATTGCTTAATTTTATTCAATTAAATTTAATACGTAAATTATATATATTTATAAAAGAAATGTAATCAATATTATATAAATTAAGACATAAATTATCAATTTCAACTATTTCAAATAAAGTATAACGTTTACATAGATCAGTATACTATAGTGAATATTAACTGCAAAATGATATTACAAAGAAAAAACATGTTTCAATTTTCTGAGTTCATTTGTCGTTATCTTTTTTCAACAAACCTAGCCAAATGCTAGAGGATTTGCAGAAAACAATATGGAATATATGAAAATAATACACTACATCACGAGACAGAAAACGTATGCAAGCTGGCGACAATTGACATTAAACCTGTTAATTTAGCCCAATAATGAGTAATGCACGATTTTGCAAATATAATGATGTGAATTCATATTAATGGACTGTAAGAAGATAACTACCCAGAAGGAAATAAATTCTGGAAATCTGAAGAAGATAGACAAGGGTGGAAGGAAATCTGAAGAATCTAAAACGTTCAGCAACTTTAAATTACTGTGAACTTGAAACTGTCATTGCATTGATTTTTGACAACCATGGAAGATATGGATTTTTAGCCTGGAGGCTGAATAAGCATGCTCTGTTACAGATTTAGATTTATGGTTTGAATAATATAAATACATGCCAATTGAAAAACTAGTAGTCGATTCTTCAAGCCAATCTTACTGCTCTACCCACCCAACACTCTTCTCAATTCCACCTCAACAAAAGCAAACCTCGGTCCTCAGAGAAAAAAAGATCCAAATTGGCAAACATAGAGAGTTTGAAATTTAAGTTTCAATGTAGGCAGTGGGCGGATAGAGCAGTGTGGCGGGATATCATCACAGTATCAATGCAGAAAAGTTTGTGACATTCATTATCACAGTGTGGAGGGATATCATCTGTACATCGTGACAAGACATAAACACAATCCATCATAAACGTGATGAGATTATTCACACGAGTGATACAATCCATCATTTACCATTAGCCCTGTCATGATCACCGCCATGCCAATGTACAAACCATTTTAAATGGCAGAAAAGATCAACGGTTGTTGATCGAGCGGCGAAATATCAACGGCCCCATGTTTGTTCCACATCCCCAACATGCACACTAGGACGGAGGGATGGGTGGTTGCGGAATCTGAAACTGCTCTCCATGTGGCAGCACCACATGATTTCGCAAGTTGGAAGGGCAGTAAGGAAAACCACCTTCCTCCATTTGTGAAACCATCTTCACCCATCCTTCACAGTTGCTGGCATGTGTGTATATGATGTTTTCGGTCCACATCACACCTTCTTCCCACGCAACTCCTCCACGTCAACCTGCACATGCACAATGGAAAACACCTTTCAATTACACAATCACAACATAATTAAAAACCTTTCAATTACACAATCAAAACATACAAGAATGAAATAAAAACGCACCAAAATCAAACGCATAATGTTACTTATCTTTATCCAACACAGATCCAAGCAACTGGCTGTGTAAGAGCGCTTTTCCACTTAGCATCAATATAAATGTGTGTCTGTTTATGAGTTGCAAAAATAGATAAAATGAGTTAAATAAAGAAATTCATTTAACACATAATAACACATGAATCGTATATTAATAGAAATCCAACCTACAGATCGATGCATTCATTAAATTGGCAACATAAAACATAGTTCATAGAAATTTGACAAATTATCCAAACAAGATGGCCAAGAGAAACCGATTGAATTTCATTAATTATGCAAAAAATTACAATGACTCAATACATAAACATTAGAATAAATTTACCTAATACATAATAACATCCAAACCAACAAATCAGATGCATTCATAAATTGCAAAGACAACACATAATTGTTTCAATACACGAAGTGAAGGAAATCAGAAATTTATCAAAGAAATTTGATAAATCAAACAAAAGAGATAGCTACTCATAACAGAGGAGTGGAAATGCTTTTCAAATAATTCAGAACAGAGGAAGGGTTGCTGCTAATTTATAGTCAAAGAGATTTTTTTCTGATGATAAGGAATAAAGTAAGAACAATCCATCAACATAGAGTATTATTAAATGAATTCTGCATTAACTTTAGTAGAAAATGGTTTGTGGATGCTTGGAATCAAAGAAACAGAGCATAATCATATGAATTCTGCCTCAATATACACTTATCCAAACATGAAAGAGAACATGATGAAGTAGATAAATTGCCCTGATATTCTTCCTGTGTCCTCATGGTGCCATCCTCCTCCCAAAAGAGAGGAAGTCCCTTCTTGAATAATGGATCAAACATTTCTTTGAATATTTTTACTTGATGTGCTAAAATGTCTATCCTTTCCTGAATTGTGTTCATATGGTGATACTTATTCACCACCTTCTTTGCCCAAATAATAGTAGACACTCTATCCTTTATGCTGGTTGTTTTCACCTCATCCTCTGTGAGCCCATTCAGAAATTCTATGGCCTTTTCTACACACTCCATGGGCTTCTTGTTCAACTTTTTCTTGACTGTTGTTATGCTTTTCCTGGCTAACTTTATTACAGCCTCTTTGTCCAGAATGCAATCGATATATGGCCTCAATTTCTCTGCCTATGCAATAATGTCATCCCAAATGACTTGATTTGCTTTTTGCAGAGAGGTCTCACCTGTAACCTGATTTATTAATTCATCATATTTTACATGTAGCCCTAGGTACTTAGCCTCCCAAGCCTTTCCCTCCTTCTCTTCTTTCGAGACTCTGCTCCTTAGCTCTTTGTTCTGCTTTTGCAACCTTTCCACTTCTAAGTCTTTTAGGCTTGCCGGTGGCATAACCTGCACAATGGAGAAATCACCCGATTCTATGGAGGAGGGTGTGGCCATGTTGTCCAACTCTTTTCTCTTCTCCTACAGTTGCCTTTCAAGGTCTTCAGACTTAGCTTTCCACTTCTTTTCACTTTCCACCATGAGAGCCATATCACTCAGCCACAGCTTCTCCTTCTCTTCAAACTTCAACAGCCTAGCTTTGCAGTCTGTTAGTTCCTCTTGTATCTTTTCTCTCTTCTCCTTTAGCTCTGCCAATTCAAAAGCTTCTGCCAGCTGGATGGAGGGGATCTTTAGCTTCTTTTTTAATGAATGAATGGTGATGTCTTTGTCATCCAACATCTTTTGTATACTAGCCTTCTTGTCTTCTTGGATTTTAGTATCCAACAATGCATTTTGCAAATTTTTTATTTGTGTCTTGTGGGATTTGTTCTCCACTCTCTCTAGTCTAAGCTGATTTTGAACCTTACCCTTACTAACTTGCAATTTTGACAGTTCTAGGGAAGCCTTTAGCAGTTCGACATAGATAACCTCCCCATTTTCCTTGTGCAAGTTGATCATATCAGGAACAAGAATATCTTCTAAGTTCACTTTCAGTTTAGTGGCTTTGCTTTTGGTAGCCAAGGCCAAGTTCAAGATGTTTTGGGCATAACTCCTCCAAGGATACTTATGTGGTCTCTTTTTACTCATTCAGTATCTCTGCTCTACTCTTGCTAGGTGCAGCAGGTTCAGTGGATGTTTGAATGAATACATATTCTTTGACCTCAAAAGTGTTGATGTATATGTAACTTCGGAATGTATTTCACATATATGTATATTTTATTCCTATAGAGATGTTATTATTCCTCTATATGGAAGTGTTTGTATTCCTATAGAGATGTTATTATTCATGTATACGGAAGTGTCGTCATTTATATTGTAGGTGTTGTAACTTATACTTGATGGGTTATTAGACCACCTTGTTGGGGTCGGCCCTGTATAAGTCATGTGGGTCAAAGAGTTATTAGACCACCCTATTGGGGGTCAGCCCAGTCAGCATTATGTTATGTTGTTAAGTTAAGGCCGACCTAGTAAAGGTTATTAGACAAGTCAAGTCAAGTATAAATAGAGTGCGGGAGGCACTCGATTTCATCATTCTATTCTCCCACACACTCTTTGGAGAGTGGCACACTTGTGGAGGAGGAGAATATGCTGCTAGGAGATGTCTATCTCTTATGCTTGGGTTGTATCATTGCTCTATCTATCTCTGAGGAAGTTATTGGGGTTTTTCACCTTTATGGTTTTCCCCAAGTAAACTCTGTGTCTCTTGTGTGCTTGCATTATTGTGTCCATGATTGATATGCTGTAGATATGTTGTACATGTTGTTCTCTCAGTTAATATCCTAGATCAGATTGAAGTAAATTCTGAAAAACTAACATGGTATCAGAGATAGCCTGAAAGAAGGCATGGTATGGCATGTATGACACTTGTTGCACTTGCGATGCTAGAGCTTGATATAGCAAAAACCAATCATCATAGAACGTTCTCTATACATCCATTTTGGAGAAGTTTTTGGATTTTAAAATTTTATAGGTCGAATATTAGATCCCCATGTACGTTGTGTCCAAAGGAAAATTTCTAATTTGTTGCACTTTGTGTTTTATGATCTGTACAATCTAGGGTTTCTGCCTCTTCCAGATCTGAGTCATAAATAGGTGACCTAGGAAAAAAGGTCATAACTTGGGATAGGAAGCTCCAAATGAAATTTCATAAAAAGTAACAGGTATTGCACGGACTGTACTTTCTCAGGTAACTTTTTTGGAGGCTGAAACAAAACCAGTAACACGTGGCACGCCGTACAAGTTCGCTCTCCTGTTTTATACCATAAATAGGTCACGTTGCGACACTTGGCATAAATCTCTCTCAGAGAATCCATTTGAGCTCAGACCTATGGGGTTGGAATGATGACAGGTCAGGGTAACATAGAAAAAATTTCCAGGTCCTGTGGATCAGAAAGTTTGGAGTTAAACCAGAAACAATCAGGTGCATATTTATGTCAAAACATAATTGGATTTTGAGCACCTTCGTTCATGGCTCCGGGAATTAGGGTTTCAAAGGGAGTTGGTATTTTTGTAATTGGAGACCATGGATGAATGCTACTCATCAAAATCAAAATTTAGAGACCAATATCAAATTTTTTGGTTGGGTAGAAGGCTGGGCTTGATCAAACCCTAGTTTGGGACTTTGATCGAAAAAGTGGAAAATTAGGGCTTCTGCAAAAGTTGGAATTTTTGAAGTATGTGACCACGGCTAGAATCTCTACAGAAAAATTGAAGTTTAGAGCTTTGGATTGAACCTTTTGGTTGGGAAGGAGGGTGGGATTTATCAAACCCTAGTTCGGGATCCTATCCAAAAGATCTAGAAGTCTCAAAGGCAATTTTGAGGGGTGAAACTTTGCAGTTTTCAAATTCTGAGTGTACCAGGTTGATCAACTCATCAAGGCGCATATTTCTATCCTTTCAGAAGTTTGAAATTCAAAGTGTTAATTTTTAGGGTTTCCCTAACAAACTCCAATCCAGCTCCAGATCCAGTTTCTACAAATCAAGTGGATTGGGTTAATCCTAGAAGAAAATGGATTGGTGACCTGCATAAGTGAAGAAGTTCCTGTTTCAGAGGGAGATGAGGCTAAGGCCTTACATAAGAAGATTACAAGCAATCTTGATAGGTATGTTTCGAATTCTATTCATGGTTAAGTTTATGATATGTTTGTCTTCATATCATTAGGATTAGTACAATCTTGATTAATTACTAGACTTGTCGTATCACCTTAATAAAATTATGAATACATGATATAAGATATTCATTGATTAGGGTGTTGACACTTATGATTGTACTAATGCATTATGGTGTTGTATGAGGTTTATGTTGTCCGCTAACATGAAAAGTACACCAAGAAAGACAAATCATGTTCTAGTTCAAGAACATATGATCATGGTGACATGAAGACAAAGACTCATCCATTGTCATGTATCACATATAACATCTATTTACAAGGTATGTATAACTTGGTTCTATAATGGTTAACTTATGAGATATGCAGGTTACTAGCACAAGTCATTGAAGAGAACAAGAAGACATCATGTGGGTATGTTAGACATAACTAGCTAACATACTAATCCAGGTATGTTTTTCCTATATCAAGTTAGAATCCTACCTTGTGATAGGATCTCTTATATAAGTATACATGGCATGATTGATAATGATTATTCATAGGTTTGAATAATCATGGGTGTATGCATATTATGTTTCTTACCTTAATTGATGATATGACCAGAAGAGTCATGAAAGTATAGGTTTGAGTCATCACGGGTTTAGGCATATTATGTTTCTTACTTAATTTATGATATGAGTGTTAGTTTTTCAGAATTTACTTCAATCTGATCTAGGATCTTAATTGAGAGAACAACATGTACAACATATCTATAGTATATCAATCATGGACACAATAATGCAAGCACACAATAGACACAGAGTTTACTTGGGGAAAACCATAAAGGTGAAAAACCCCAATGACTTCCTAAGAGATAAATAGAGCAATGATACAACCCAAGCATATGAGATAGACATCTCCTAGTAGCAGCTTCTCCTCCTCCACAAGTGCGCCAATCTCCAAAGTGTGTGAGAGAATAGAATGATGAAATAGAGTGCCTCTCACACTCTATTTGTACTTGAATTGACTTGCCTAATAACCTTTACTAGGTCGGCCTCAACTTAACCACATAACACAAAGCTGATTGGGCCGACACCCAATAGGGTGGTCTAATAACCCTTTGACCCACATAGATTATACAGGGCCGACACCAACAAGGTGGTCTAATAACCCATCAAGTATAAGTTACGACACTTACAATATAAATGACAACACTTTCGTATAGAGGAATAATAACATCTCTATAGGAATACAAACACATCCGTATAAAGGAATAATACCATCTCTATAGGAGTAAAATATACATATATGAAATACATTCTGAAGTTACATATACATAAACACTCCCTCTTAAATAGGAAGGTATTTCTCGACACAGGTCTTCTAGCACAAGTCTTCTTCTCTGGATCATCGTCATTGGATAATCCTCATCGAGTCATCGTCATCGTCACTGCTTCTACTATCTCAATCAATCTCTGAATCTACTCGTCATAGGAATTTCTACAGAGCCAGTCATTTTTCATACTGGATGTAGGCCCACCATCTGCAGGTCTTCATCATCACTAGCCATACTGTGGAATCCTCGAGACTTATTACGTGCGTCACAAAACCTCGCAAGAGCATCCCAAGATTGATTACGGGCACACAGACCAAACTATCGGATCTCCCAAGGAGCTATTACATGTGACTGTCACAAAACCTTAAAAGAGTCTCTTGACTAGCAAGAACCCTAAAGAGCATATGAGGCCTTTTTCATCCTATCTAGATCTCCAGGACTTATTACATGTGACCCCCACCACAAAACCTTAAAAGAGTGTCTTGTCAAGCAAGAACCCTAAAGAGCATCTGAGGCCTTTTTCATCCTGTCCAGATATCCAGGACTTATTACATGTGGTCATGGCAATGCCTCGAAAGAGCATCTCAGGCCTTTTTCATCCTGTCTAGATCTCCCAGGTCTACTTACATGCCATAGGACAAAACCTCAAAAGAGCATTTGCCAGATCTCCCAGGGAGCTATTATATGCCAGTGGCAAAACCTAGTAAGAGAATCTACAAACCTCCTAGGGCGCTATTATATGTCCTCCCAAAGCAAAACTTCGAAAGAGCATTTGCCAGATCTCCCAGGGAGCTATTATATGCCAGTGGAAAAACCTAGCAAGAGAATCTGCAAACCTCCCAGGGCGCTATTATATGCTTATCTGCACAACATGTCCACGGACACAAAGTATCAACCTGATACTCACCATACATCATCTTGATGTACACATGATCATCCTGATCATCATCACTGCATCGTCCTAATGCATGTCATCTAGAGAAACATCCTGAAGCTCATCATCCATGATCATCCTAATCATACAATGCATCCACTTGATGCATACACAGTATCTGCCTGATACATATCATCATACATGATCTACTTGATCATACAATGTATCCACCTGATACATATACAAATACATGATCCATCTGATCATACCTGATACATATCAACATACATGATCTACCTGATCATACAATGTATCCACCTGATACATACACATGATCCAACTGATCATATCCATCATCCAACATGATGCATACGTATGTAAATGATCCAACTAATCATATCCAGCATCCAACATGATGCATACATACATAAATGATCCAACTAATCATATCCAGCATCCAACATGATGCATACAAATATACAGAGCAGTAACTGGATCATCATCCTGATGCTCATCATCTAGCGCTTACATCCACAGCCATGTGAAGGATCCTCCTCTCACCATGCTTGGAATGGCTCCATAAAATGTCTCCATCACTTCTTCCTCGAAGTGTCATCAATCTGAAGAACACCAAGCCTCTCTCTAAAGTACTCGAACTTCACTCTGGCTAGTGGTTTCATCAGCACATCTGCAACCTGCTCATTCGTCGCAATATACAGGAGCTTCACTGCTCCTCTCTGCACCATATCCTTGATATAGTGATATTTGATCTCAATGTGTTTCGACCTGTCGTGGAACACTGGTTCTCAGATAGCTTCACACAACTCTGGTTGTCACAAAGGATACCAGTATCCTACAGCGGGAGATCAAATAACTCAGATAATAGCTTCCGGAGCCATACTACCTCACAACTAGCCGAACAAGCTGCAACATACTCTGCTTCGATTGTACTCAGTGCTACGTAGGATTGCTTCCTGCTAAACCAAGATATCACACCTGATCCCATACTGAAGCAGCACCCAGAAGTGCTCTTCCTATCTATAGCACTGCCTGCCCAATATGAATCAACATAACCCTGCAGGTTAAACTTTTTATTCGCATCATACTTGAGCCCATAGTCAACCGTACCCTTCAGGTACCTCAGAATATGCTTTACAGCAACCAAGTGAACACCTCTGGGATCCGTCAGGAATTGGCTCAATGTGTTCACCGCAAAGCAAATATCTGGTCTTGTGTTCATTAGGTACATCAAGGACCCAATCATCTGACGATACACAGTGACATCAACCGGATCAGATGAAGCATCACACAGAAGCTTCAGGTTCGATGCCATAGGTGTGGCCATGGCCTTGCAATCCATCATTCTGAACCTCTTTAGGATCTCTACTGCATACTTCCCTTGTCCAAGGAAGCTTCCATCTACACTCTGCCACACCTCCATACCTAGAAAGTAGTGCATCATCCCTAAGTCCTTCATCTTGAACTCGGCAGCAAGCTTCTGCTGCATGTCGGCAATCAATCTATTCTCACCTGTAACAAACAGGTTATCCACATACAAAAGTAGTATCATTGGATTGCCTTCCTCAACATTGTAATAAAGGTTGGAATCCGCTTTACTCTTGGTAAAGCCCAAACTGGATAGAAAGCTGTCTATCCTACCATACCAAGTTTTGCACATATATGACTCAAACCCGAGTGGCTGCTCCACATACACTTCCTCTTCGACTACACCATTCAAGAAAGTTGTCTTGAAATCCATCTGGTGTATCTTACATTTTATCACTGCAGCCAGAGAAAGTACTGATATGATGGAAGTGTACCTGGCTACGGGAGCAAAAGTTTCTTCATAGTCTATCCCCTCTTTCTGGGAGAAGCCACGAGCTACAAATATCACTTTGTATTTATCTATGATACCATCTGCAGCATGCTTGATCTTATAGATCCATTTGGAAGTCACAACAGACTTCCCTTCAGGTCTTGGGACCACATCCCAACCATCATTCTTCATGATCGACTGGTACTCCTCGATCATGGAATTCTTTTCGAATCCTGGAAACTTCAATATTTTTAATATCTTCAATAGATAACTTTGTTGTTGAACAAATGTTGTAGTCCTTCTTTTGTAGGTGATGATATATGATCTTTCCTACAAAACAAGTTAAATTGCATGATTAGAAAACATCTCATAGTTTTCAGAACAAATTATTACACATAAATAAATATGTCATATAGTCATGCAATTATTTTAGCCAATGCTTCAATACAACATTTATCCATATCCCGTAACTTTCTAGATGCCTTCCAATCTCTACCAGAACATTGTTAAGAGTGTGCACAACTTCCAACATGTTAGCAAAGAGGTTTCATTCTAGATAAGTAGCAATGGAATGTTGTATAGTTCCATAGGCCACTTACCCATGTATATTAGTAGTATATTGTTCATCAATGCAACTATGCACAACCTAATTATAGGAACATTAGTATATACATTATTGAATAGTATTATTTAAATAATTAAATATGCAAGAAATGATAATTCAAATACTTATCTTTGTTTGTTTGTTGGGTTGACTCCCTCTTAGTCTTTGCTTCCTTTCTGTAACTCCAGTCTTTGCTTGCTTCCTAGATTACATGTCCTTGAACTTATATCCATCCTTAGTCACTATGCATGCTTATTAGTATCATCATTGTGTTATCCTCGAGGTCTCATACATAATCACACATTCATTAGTATAATCTTAATACTATCAAAACACAATAATATTAAACATGTATAGTCATGATCATTTCAAACATAGATAATAAACATTAGTATTCAAGGTTTCAGGGAAGACTTCTTTTACTCATGCATATTCTTATTTGATCATAGGACTCTTCTGGTTAGTCAAATCATCAATCAAGATAAGAGACATAATATGCATAAACCCTTGATTACTTACATTTCTAACTTTATGAATAAACATAACCAATCATACCAAGTATACTTATATAAGGAATCCTAACACAAGGTAAGATTCTAACTTGATATAGGAAAAACATACTTGGATTACTATGTTAGCTAGTTATGTCTAACATACCCTCATGATGTCTTTTGGTTCTCTTCAATGACTTGTGCTAGTAACCTGCATGTCTCATAAGTTAACCATTGTAGAACCAAGTTATACATACCTCGTAAGTAGATCTTCTATGTGATCCATGATAATGGATGAATATTTGTCTTCATTAGTACAATCATAAGTGTCAAAACCTTAATCAATGAATATCTTCTATCATGTATTCATAATTTTATTAAGGTGATACGACAAGTCTAGTAATTAATCAAGATTGTACTAACTGTAATGATATGAAGACAAACATATCATAAAATTAACCATGAACAGAATTCAAAACATACCTGTAAGTCATACCTGTCGAGATTGCTTGTAATCTTCTTATGTAAGGCCTTAGCCTCATCTCCCTCTAAAACAGGAACTTCTTCACTTATGCAGGTGACCAATCCATTTTCTTCTAGGATTAACCCAATCCACTTGATTTGCAGGAACTGGATATGGAGCTGGATTAGGGTTTGTCAGAGAAACCCTAAAAATTCAAAGTTTGAAATTCAAACTTCTGAAAGGATAGAAATATTGGCCTTGATGAGCTGATCAATCCAGTATACTCAGAATTTGAAAACTGCAAAGTTTCACCCCTCAAAATTGCCTTTGAAACTTCCGGATCTTCTAGACAGGATCCTAAACTAGGGTTTGATAAAGCCCACCCTTCTTCCCAACCAAAAGGTTCAATCCAAATCTTTAAACTTTGATTTTTCTGAGGAGCTTCCAGCCGTGGTCACAGACTTCCAAAATTCCAACTTTTGCAGAAGCCCTAATTTTCCATCTTTCCGATCAAAGTCCCGAACTGGGGTTTCATCAAGCTTAGTCTTCTTCCCAACCAAAAAATCTGATCTTGGTCTCTAAATTTATATTTTTATGAGTAGCACCCAATCGTGGTCTCTGATTACAAAAATTCCAACTTTCTCCGAAACCCTAAATTCCTGAAGCCATGAATGAAGGTGCTCAAAAATAATTTTGTTTTGACAGAAATATGCACCTGATTGTTTCTGGTGTAACTATGACCTTTCCAATCTACAGGGTCTGAAAATTCTACCTGTGGTAGCTCGACCCGTCATATTTCCAACCCCATAGGTATTCTCTCAATTGAATTCTCTGAGAGAGAGTTATTCCAAGTGTCGCAACATGACCTGTTTATGGGATAAAACAGGAGATCGAACTTGTACGGCTTGCCACATGTCACTGGTTCTATTTCGGACTCTGAAAAAGTTAGATGAGAATGTACAGTCCATGCAATACCTGTAATGTTTTATGAAATTTAATTTGGAGCTTCCTAGCCCAAGTTATGACCTTTTTTCCTAGGTCACCTGTTTATGACTCAGATCTGGAAGAGGCAGAAACCCTAGATTGTCTAGATCATAAAACACAAAGTAAAACGAATTAGAAGTTGTCCTTTGGACACAAGGTACACGGGGATCTGATCTTCTCCCTCTAAAATTTTTAGATCCGAAAACTTTGCCAAAATGGATTTATAGCGAAATTTGTATGATGACTATTTTTTGCTATATCAAGCCCTAGCATCGCAAGTGCAACAAGTGTCATACATGCCATACCATGCCTTCTTTCAGGATAGCTTTGATACCATGTTAGATTTTTAGAATTTACTTCAATCTGATCTAGGATCTTAACTGAGAGAACAACATGTACAACGTATCTACAGTATATCAATCATGGACACAATAATGCAAGCACACAAGAGACACAGAGTTTACTTGGGGAAAACCATAAAGGTGAAAAACCCCAATAACTTCCTCAGAGATAGATAGAGCAATGATATAACCCAAGCATACGAGATAGACATCTCCTAGCAGCAGCTTCTCCTTCTCCACAAGTGTGCCACTCTCCAAAGTGTCTGAGAGAATAGAATGATGAAATAGAGTGCCTCCCGCACTTTATTTATACTTGACTTGACTTGCCTAATAACCTTTACTAGGTTGGCCTCAACTTAACCACATAACACAAAGCTGTCTGGGACGACACCCAATAGGGTGGTCTAATAACCCTTTGACCCACATGTACGACCCCCAATAGGGTGGTATAATAACCCTTTGACTCACATGACTTATACAGGGCCGACCCCAACAAGGTGGTATAATAACCCATCAAGTATAAGTTATGGCACTTACAATATAAATAACGACACTTCTGTATAGAGGAATAATAACATCTCTATAGGAATACAAACACATCCGTATAGAGGAATAATACCAACTCGATAGGAGTACAATATACATATATGAAATACATTCCAAAGTTACATATACATCAACAATGACTAACCATAAGAGTCCTTGAATACTAATGCTTATTATTTCCGTTTGAAATGATCATGACTATACATGCTTAAGATTATTGTATTTTGATAGTATTAAGAATATACTAATAAATGTATGATTATGTATGAGATCTCGAGGATATCACAATAATGATACTTGTAAGCATGCATAGTGATTGAGGATGGATATAAGTTCAAGGAAATGTAATCTAGGAAGCAAAGATCAAGAGGGAGCACACTCCAGTAGTTTCTGCAAGGATGCAGATATTCAAAGGGAGTCGACTACTTCTCACAATCCACATCAGAATGGAGTTGCAAAGATTCAGAGGGAGTCCATCCAACAACCAAACAAAGATAAGTATTTGAATTGTCATTTCTTACATATTTGTTTGTTTAAATAATGTTGTTCAATGATGTATATGCTTATGTTCCTAGACTTAGGTTGTGTATTATGCATATTAGAATAATTGCATTAATGAACAGTATACTACTAATATGCATGTGATGGGTAAGTGGCCTATGGCACTGTACAACATTCCATTGCTGCTTATCTAGAATGAAACCTCTTTGCTGACATGTTGGGAGTATTGCAGAATCTTAACAATGTTCTGGTAGAGATTGGAAGGCATCTAGAAAGTTACAGGATATGGATGAATGTTTTATTGAAGCATTGGCTAAAATAATTTCATGACTGTATGACATATTTCTTTATGTGTAAGAATTTGTTCTGAAAACTATGAGATGTTTCTAATCATGCAATTTAACTTGTTTTGTAAGAAAGATCGTATAACTTCACCTACAAAAGAAAGACTACAACATTTGTTCCAACAACAAAGATATCTATTGAAGATATTGAAGATATTGAAGTTCCCAGGATCTGGGATGAAGTAATGGAAGAATGTCATGATCCGTCGATCATGAAGAATGATGGTTGGGATGTGGTCCCAAACCAGAAGGGAAGTCTACCGTGACTTCCAAGTGGATCTATAAGATCAAGCATGCTGCAGATGGTAGCATGGAGAAATACAAAGCGAGGTTTGTATCTCGTGGCTTCTCCCAGAAAGAGGGATTGACTATGAAGAGAATTTTGCTCATGTAGCTAGATACACTTCCATCAGAATAGTACTTGCTCTGGCTGCAGTGATGAAATGGAAGATACACCAGATGGATGTCAAGACAACCTTCTTGAATGGTGTAGTTGAAGAGGAAGTGTATGTGTAGCAGCCACTTGGTTTTGAGACACATGACGAGAAGTCATATATGTGCAGAACCTGGTATGGTAGGATAGATGGATTTCTATCCAGTTTGGGCTTTACCAAAAGTAAAGAGAATTCGAACCTTTACTACAAGGTTAAGGAAGGCAATCCAGTGATACTACTTTTGTATGCATATAATCTGTTTGTTACAGGTGAGGATAGATTGATTGCCGACACGCAACGGAAGCTTGCTGCCGAGTTCGAGATGAAGAACTTGTGGATGATGCACTAATTTCTAGGTATGGAGGTGTGGCAAAGTGCAGATGGAATCTTCCTTGGACAAGGGAAGTTTGTAGTAGAGATCTTGAAGAGGTTCGGGATGATGGACTGCAAGGACATGGCCACACCTATGGCATCAAACCTGAAGCTTCTGTGTGATGCTTCATCTCATCCGGTTGATGTCACGATGTATCGTCAGATGATTGGGTCCTTGATGTACCTGACGAACAGGAGACCAGATATTTGCTTTGCGGTGAACACATTGAGCCAGTTCCTGACGGATCTAAGGAGTGTTCACCTAGTTGTTGTAAAGCATATTCTAAGGTACCTGAAGGGTACAGTTGACTATGGGCTCAAGTATGATGCGAATCAAAAGTTTAACCTGTAGGGTTATGTTGATTCAGATTGGGAAGGAAGTGTTGCAGATAGGAAGAGCACTTTGGCACTACTACATATGGCTCAAAAGTCCCACGAAAGTTTGCCACGAAATAGTTAAAATTGATGTTTTCGTGGAAAAACTGTTTAAATTCTTGGAAAAAAATTGAAAATCCCCCCGACGATCGTGGCTATAGCCACGAACGTACTTTTTGTGGCTATAGCCACGAAAGGTATGTTCATGGCTATAGCCACAAAAAGTATGTTCGTCTCTATAGCCACGAAATGCTGAAAATATTTTTTTTTAGCATTCCATCCATATCAACATGCCATGTATATCAATGTGCCACCCAGATTTCCATTTGGGCATAGCATAATACTTAGCTTATCACCCTTACATATACACCATAAATCAAAACCATAAGCATATTATTATGAAAGGTGAATTGTATCCCCAATGTTTCCGAGTTTAAGAATGACATCATACAAAATGTTGTTGGAAAGTAGTAGAACTAGCTCTAGTGAGGTGCAATATTGAGGCTACTATGTGCCTAATATCCAAAAAATGAGAAATATTTGTGTGCTAGGAACATGATAACTATGTAGAATGGTCCTCATGATATCCATGTAGATACATGAAGCTCAAATTTGAATGATGTACATTGCATGATCTATATGAAGTAAGAATCAACTGGCTTGAGAGGAATAGTGAGGGATCTTAAAAGTCCTCAATGTGTAGCTAGGCCAAAAAAGGACCACCGACAGTCTACTTCCTCCATGTTTTCTTGAAGAAAATTTATGTTCATATCAAAATTTATTGGAAAAAATGATTTCCCATACCAATAAGAATATGGCCTATAATGTTTGTGTGATAGAGTAGGATGGTAGTGAAGGTAAATCACCTAATGTGAGAAAGACCTAATACTTTCCTATAGTTCTAGTTACACTGGAGGGGATGGATGATGTTGAAATCGCTAGTACCTAAAGATGCTAATTATGAGAAATATGTGAGGCACTCTATAAAGCTTGGTGATGCAAAATTTCTAGGAATGTTTGGGATACGATCAATGTGTGGAAAACTAATTGAAGAGTGTACAACCTACTAATAAAGATAGTGGAGTCTAGTAAATACAAATTTGAATTATTTAGTGTTGAGACAATTACGGAAAACCCAATTGGAGAGGGATAGGAACTAGTGCACTAGAGCTAGCAATCCCATTGGAGTGAATTTGCTTGTTGTTGAGATGTAATGGTTGGGGCTGATTTAGGTGGAAGTGTTGGGTTTCCATGGAACAGTTCCACATAAACAATATACTTCCCCATATGATAATTCCATTTCAATGTTGAACCAAAGTCGGGGAGAGCCTTATAGTAGGTGTCAATGTATATTTGGGTGGGAAGGCACACTCTAATGAAACATTTATGGAATTCTTCTTCTAAATAATTAATTAGCTGAGAGAGTTGTTGAACATATAATTCTGACAGAGATAATGTCCTATACCAATGATCCAATACCATTTGGTTTATTTCTAATCTATATAACCTATAAAAAATAGTTTAGAGAGGGAGTGCACCAGCTAAAGGAGAAATAACCTAGATAATATTCAATATTAATAAGAACAATAAAGAGCACACTAATTATATTTGGAAAGAAAATGGATTAATATTTTCTTGGAATACCAACTAGTATTATATAGAAATACAAAGTGTTCACACAAGGTGAGAAAATATTAAAATACTAATGCATGAATCCCTAGAGCTGGGAAGATACATTTATATGTCCACAAACAATTACATTGAAGTCAAACATGAATTGAGAATGAGGAACCCTCAACAATTGCTTCAATAATCTAGATAATGATGCATAGGTGAATGCATCCTCCTTGGGGAGGAAGGGTTCTTACATGGTAACATGGGATGGACGTGGCCTTTTGGAATAGAGCAAGCATCTTGGGGAAGGCACCTATTAAGCACATGCAAGAAGAATATAATCTCAATTTGGTTGGCATTAAAGATACATAAATACAAGATAATATGAGGTACTCAAGAATTTCATTGTTAGATCAAGTTAATATTTGAGTGCTTTATCTTAACCTTTTTCCCTTGCATAAGACATCATTTAACATATTGTTAGAGAAATCTTACCAAACCTTCATAGGTCCCATTTGACTCTTAGCCGCACTGTTCTACGAGTGATGTCCCATTACATTTTATAGATCCTATATACTTAGAATATATGTCTTTCAATAATGCATCCTTACAAAATGTAGTTTGGTTCATTGTCCCCAAGCCTTTTCCTCAAACAACCTTTAGTTATCACCAATTCTATACTTTGCTTGATATTCTATGTGAACACTTTCAAAAGTGTTATCTGATGGTTATTCGAGACTCAAGGTTTGGTGATTACTATGTGACATATATAATTTTTTGTCCTTGGGTTAACATCCATTTTGGAGTTGAATAAAATGCCTTGTGTCCATATCCAATGGCTCTTCTAGTAAGTTTTAGTAAGTTTTCATTTGTTTGATACAATAAAATATAGGGTCTCTTTTCTACACCTTCACTGACCTTCCATATGACCACTTTTATTTCATGATCCCGCATGCACATTGGGAATACACTCCCGCGTTCACATCCATAGCTCGATTTAGCAAATATTTTGTGGTTTATATTCCAAAAAAAAATTACTCCCGCGTGCACATCCAGAGAGCCGAGTGAGCAGAGACGTGTAGAGCTGAGTGAGCAGAGACTAGTGTAAAGGAGGAAGGCAAGACCACTGAGAGAGCCAAGACCTCCAAGAACATTGTAGAGGAGGGATTCCAGACTAAGAGATCAACACCATTGTAGAGGAGGCCGTCGAGATGTCGTCAGTAAGTCTGAAATGCACATTTTGTACACCAGGGTTGGGGGTTTGGAAATGAACTGTTTGTTAATGGGGTCATGTGTGTGCCTGTGTGTGTGAAATTTTTTTGAAAATTTGTCATATATGTTCCCCTCCTCATATCTGTATTTGTTCCCATATCTGGGCTATTGCAGAATTATCACGCTGATCTAATTCTTGGATCTATTTGCTATTTCCTGCTGGAATGATCTAACCTCTTAATATGCGGTGTGTACACTTTTCAATCTAAAAGTAGCACACCATTTCACAACATTAGTGTTTTTCTGGAGTAGAGTAGAGAAGAGTCATGTGATAGTTGTAGTGTGATCAATGTGTGAAGCAATATTGTCTAGGAGGAGTGCTTTTGCATTGTGAGCTTTTTAGATGCTGTGTATGTAATCTTCTTTTTCTAGAAACAAAAAGATATGTGATTGCTGGTGAAAAGTGTGTTTGCTGATCTGATTAATCTTCATAGTGTTTGGCTGTTAGAGATTTAGTACACTGCCCTGATATGTTCCAGATCTCTCTTTTCATTGAGCTGTTACTTATTTTACTGCTGGGCTGTTGCAGATTAATCATGTTGATCTGATTTTCAGATTCTAATTTTCTTAGACCTATTCATTGTTTGCCACTGGAATGATCTAACCTCTTGATATGTGATGTCTACACCCTTGAATCATCCATGTAGTGTTTTAATTTATGCATATCTGAATATTTTATAGGGGTTTTTGATGTTTTCACTTTTAGTTGTAGGGTTAAAATTCTATGATTGTGGATCTGCTGTCATGAGATGCAATTTTAACATGACTGCAATGGCTTCCCCATACAATATAGGCCAGAATTGTTAACATGCCATATTTAGCTCTTGGATGCAGAGAGTCTACATCTTTGTCGATGATATCAGACCTATTTGAAATCTAGTCTGCTAGCTTAGCCTAAAAGGCCACAAATTCTCCAAAAATGAACCTGCTTTTGTTCTGATAACCACTCCTCTGCAAGAAATAAATGCTCAATGCTAGTGAGGCATATGGTCTCCTCAAGCTTTCTTTTGTGTCATTTAATAATATAATGATCTCCAAATATTATAAGCTCTATCAAAATCATTTTTGGGAAATAACTTCTCTGTGCTTCCTAGCCCTCTCAATACTTTGTCAAGCCATGATCAATAACATTCCTTGTAGTCACCTCCCCCAACCTGAGGGATGAGTTTTGTACACCTACATGTTAGGGATGGGGGTACAACTTGTGGATGTCCCAAAGATGCCCTATTTCCAATTCAAGCATTCCTTAGGTGTTGTTGTAACTTGTGAGTGTGCTAGCACCCAGGATTAGACCCATTGTAATACTGGTGCCAAGTTTGATGCCAACACTTGCATCCAATAGTTGATAGCAGTGAGGATTATATGGAGGTTTCTGTGATACATTAGTGCAATGCATATTTCAAGGGACCATGTTCATCATCTTCACTGGGAGTCTAGTGTGGTTACATACATGGCATTCTTTTAGGTTTACTATTTTTTGGTAGATGCATGTGCCCATTGCATGCGAGATTTGGTAGTTAAGATATGATTCTCAGTGCATGCATTATTGGCAGTGAAAGTTTTAGGAGCATGCAGAGATAGTTGCATGAAACATGGAAATGATTATGGGTTTCGGAAACAAGAATGCAGAGGAAACATAACTGCCCCCCCCTTCCCCCACCCAAATATACATTGACAGAAACACTATATTGCCATGAAATCAAATTCCAGGCACCTAGTGAGAAGTCTTGCTTAAACATTGCCATGAAATCAAATTCCTTTCTTGGGAGGTCATGCAATGCCCTTGCAGGTCCAATGCAATATATGGGGAAAATTCATAAAAAACATATAAAAAATAAAATGTGTCTTTACATAGAGAATCTTCCCATGCCCTCCTTCTTTATCAAAACTATTGATAAAGAAAATTTCCTCTTTGCCAATACTCAAGGTTCAACCTAGTGAGAAGTCTTGCTTAAACATTTCACCATTTAGAGTAGAGAACCCATCTAGATTCTAGCCCACAAACCATTACTAATTTGGGTTTTACCAATTGTGAATCAATCCACATTTAGATTTTTAGATAATGAAAAAAACAAAACGCACCTAATCTAATATGTGAAATACAAAATGAATGATAATTCTAGTCTACATGCAAAATGCAAATCTAATCTAGAGTTCCAAGCTAAGAACAAGTAACTTAAGACAACTTTGTAGTGAACAAGGATTAAGAGAAGATGCACACAAATACAGGAATTAGGTAGTCATTATGAAATAAAATAAGCATTTTAAATTGGGTATTAACTCTTTTAAGTAGCAAAATAGAGGACAAAAACCAATGAAACACATGCAATAACACATACCAGATATCCTGGAAACATGGTATGAATCTTGAGTGTTTCCCATTTTTCTATGCTTCCATTGAGAGTGGAGGGTCCATTGCTTGTCAATAGGACCCCAAAATCTACGGCAATAGCAACGGCCATAGTTGCATCAGCTGCAGTTGCTGTAGAAGCATGAATGGCTATTGCATGCATATGCTCTATAATATGTACTCAATGTTTTTGCCAATGGACATCTACAATTTGTTTTGTTTCGTACAAAAGCCATCTGTCAACTTTGTTCACTAATGTGGTGGATTTGTATCAAAATACACATGCAAACAACCTAAAAAATAACTAATGTCATCTCCTTGTAGGAAGATTAATGTCCACCTCCAAAGTATCACATCTACAAATGTGATCCTAGGACAGAATGTTATGTGCCGCAAAATGATGTGAACAAACTATATGTTGTCCTAGAGAATACTACAGTTGTACATTCAATGTCATTCAAAATAACTTTGGAACTTTGGAATTGGGTAGCTCAAATAAGCTAAAAAGTTATTGAAACCATGAATTGGGAAACTATTTAAATCATCCTTCTGGGAATTTGTAGAAAACAAAACAAGCATTCAAGGATAGAATTCACATTCTTAAAATATTTGAGTCTCAGCATGCTTCAAAATTTATGAAGGGTAAGTAATTGAAACTATGAGGTGCATGTTCATAGATCAATGAATGAAATGAATCTAGGCCATGATTTGTCTCCTAGATTACAGATTTGAAATTTGAACAACATAAATTAGAGGTAAGACATTCACCATACATAGGAGTATTCGGGGAAGAAATGTTATAACTAGGTTTGTTAGTCAATTTAACAATGAACCATGTCCTTTCCTCTGAATTAGTTTGTGATTTATGCGCCATTCCTATCATTTTCCTCCTTTGTGCAAGCTTTTGTTGATTAATTTTATCTCATAACTACACAACTTCATTACAAATTCCCTTAACCTCATCCTTAAGTTTAGAAATTTGTTATGGCTTCAACTCATTTTTAACATGCTTTTCATCTTCGAAATCGAAAGGAAACAAATTTAATGGGTACCTCTTGAAATCTCTCTCAGGAATTTTTGCTTCCTCTCAACCCTAATTACATCACTTATTCCTTTTTGCAAGATGAAGATGACCATGGTTCTAGGAATGGCATGCACATACCACTCATACATGATTGCAAGTTGAGGACCTAGATGGATTTCCCATCTTCTATGTTCATTTAATCAAATTCCTAGTGCATTTCATGCAAATGGTAATCTTCACCATAAGTGATTTTAAAAACCTTCTTAAATTCATACTTATTTTGAATTGTGAAAATGGGGAAAACATCATACCAACTTAAATCTTTGGATTTGAATGTACTCACCATGGTAGTACTATTTATTTTTGGACACTTCCACATTTCTTCTCACACCAAGTGGCACTTTGATATCTTTCGAAAAATTTAGTTAGTACATCTTCAGACTTTTAATGCCCTGAATTCTAGATTCTATCATGGTTTCCCTCACAGCCCTTTTTATAGAATGCTCATGTAAATATAATGATTTATTGATAGTTAAGGGAAGCATTTTCTACAAAAAACAAAATATATAATTTTCCTTCATTATCACTATTCTTCTAAGGTACCTTTTTAAGATAGTAACTTGAATGTGTATTAGGCTTTGAATGAAATAGATAATAATTTTTCCCTATAATATTTCTCATACAAGCCAAGTTTTCTACAAAAATAGTTCTTGCCTCTCTTACTTTGTCCAAAGTCACCGTTTCTTGAATCTCAATGCTTGAAGTTTCCTTGCCTTTGGATTTCTCTCATCTTTTTGTTGGCCAAAATTTTGCCTTCCCTTATCCTTATGCTTTGCTACAAAGGCATGTTTAGAATTGCCTTCTTCATCATAGAACTTATTCCTTTTCTCCTGCCACTAGAGTAGTCCTAGTTCATCAAATAACAGTCCTAGTTCATCAAATGTCAAGGGAGTAACTCTTGCTTATAAGATGAAACTTACTACAAACACTTGAAAATGCTTAGGAAAACTATTAAGGGTTATAAAGACATGATCATTCTTCTCTATCTTTTCACCCACAGCAATAAGTCAATCTCTTATAATTGTTAAGTCTAGTGAGATGATATGTCAAACTATACATTGATTCCTGAAATAGAGAACACTAATTTCATGAAATGTCTTTGATTCCAGTGCCATCTTTGACACAAACTCCAAGTTAACTATGCCTATCCTTGACAGGGTGACTAGAGTGGCAAAGTCCTTTTGTTATTGGGCAGTCTATAGCTAGTAAGCTACCTCAAGCAGTTAGGGCACACTGCTGCACCATTGAGAACACACTGTTTCAATACACTCTGTTTGAGAATCATGTGCTACATGCCTCACTTGAACAATGTATGAGAAAAAATGTTGTCGCAATTTAAAAATGATAACCATGCACTTTAGGGTATCAAGGGTTTTAAACAAGAGACAACTATGGAGTAAAGCAAATTCCCAAAATGAAATGAAACCGGGCCACAAAATAATAAGAACTGAGCATAAATGGCATTGAAACCAAGCCACAAAACAAGAAGGACTCGAAGTAAATGATATAAAAAGATTAAAATCTCTGCCTAATAAAGCTATAATGCCTTTTCTAGATAAACTGCCTTCCAAGCATGCATACCCACTGTCGTCCTCTCTGACTTTTCTTAGCACTTCCTTGTATATTTTAGCAGCGTACATATATCCATTCCCATCCCATCGGACTGGAATGCCCTTCAAAATGGCATTATTGAACAAGGATTTAAAATGGGCAACTTCCTTTTAACACTTTCCAACATTTTCTCGGCCTTCTACAACTCTGGTGTATTAGGGTCATACAACTCTGGTGTGCCACATGAAAAAAAAAACATTTACTTTTCTGAGTGCCACAATTTTATTGATAGATTGATAGGATTTGGTGCAGGGAAATTGCTTGATTGATTTGACAGATGGGTGGAAATACTATGCCAACTTTTAAGACACAGAGCTCTCAATTCATTATGGATTTTTTTTTTGGGGGGGAGGGGGTAATCTTAAGATGAAAAAGTTGGAAAAATGTTGTGGGGTACCTCCTATATGATTCTTTGAGGTATCCTGAAACTTTAATTATTAGTTATTACTAAAAATTTTAAGAATACCAATATTATGTAGATGCTTTTCTATGATGGTACCCTCTAATTATGACCCAGTTTGTTCAACTTCATGAGGCGAAAAAATTCTCGCTGCAACTATGGCTCTATTTTTTAATCAAAGAGAATCAATGGGGTAAAACCCTATAAGGATTTCTTTACAAAAAGATGTATCTCATAAACACTAGAAATACACGATTCAAAAGCATACAATGCTTATGATAAGTCTTATGAAATAGGAAAGAGAATAATAAAATTCTAAAAGAGAAAAGAAAAGAAACCATAATCTAGGGCATTGCCATATCAGCCTCAGGCAACAAGTATAACTTACAAGAAACACAAATGTATATGGCAATCATTTCTAAATTGAAAGTCATGAATATAAATGCATAGTAATACATAAATGACAGGCTAACCACGACTTGCAGAATGCATTCCTATCCAACGTCTCAAAGCATGTGTACAATCCCCTATCCAATTATCGCTAGTTGCATACTTCGTCAAGAGAGAGTTGAGTTGTGATGCCATATGAACGGTCAGACAAATTTACGATAACCCACCAACTATACACAAATAATGGGAAAACAAAAATAAGAAACCTCAACTAGAATAAGTGAAGGATGCCCAATTGTGGTAAACATGTATAGGGATTTTTCCTGTAAAAGGAAAAAACCAAGTGGAAATGTTAACCCACGCCACTAACGTAGGCATCCTTTTTCCCCTTCCCCATTCTAATAGTATTACAATGGAATGTAGCTGTATCTTCAAATTCTCCTAGGTCTTGTACCTCTAACAATTGCATCGGACAGCCCACACTTGCACAAAGAAGAAAGACAACAAGGGGTGAAACATGTCTCTAGGAGATCTGATCCTTGGTTGGGATATTAAACAACCCTACTTTACCATTGAATCAAGACCCCATTGACCACTAACTTAGGAATTGACGTTAGACATTGGAAAAAAATTGATATTTACATTTTGTACCTACATAAGTCGGGCCCCAAAAAATTGAAAAGCAATTTGTGAAGGGATTTGAATATTTTTAGAGATTTCATGCACAACAAAGATATTTTGGACCCTCAAGGGTGCGTTTCCCCATGAATCACAACTTTCAAAGGATGCTCATAGTCGTACAATTACAGTTGCATGCAAATATGCATATGGGTTTAAACCCTTCGGACGTGCCGCTTGATCGGACTGCAACTTGTAGTATTGAGAACATTAGTTCCTATCTTCCATCCATTTTTCATTTACTCTACATGAACTTTTAACATCTCCAAAACAGTATTTTTGAGCCATATAAAGCCTAAAGGGAATAAAGCATGTCACAAAAAATTTAGTGGCACTAGATTTATACCACCTGTAAAGCACCATGCCACAGTTGACTTGTTTATAGGAAAACACAATTAAGAGCAGATTTCATTAGACAGTGAAAAACAAGGTAGTTTCCATATTTAATGAAAAAAATACAAGGCCTAAAAGATACCTAAAGAAGATAGCTTCTTCCCGATTCTGTGAAGAAAGTGCACTTGGTTTAAATGGACCCCCGCTTGTGCCCTTCTTGCTCCAAACTGCTTATAAAAATCATTTAATACACCACCGATTGAGAAGCATTTATGATGAAACAAATAACAATGTGAAAGGCACTTCATTCAGTTATATCTAACTATGAATAGCAACATTGTTCATGTCTCTTTTCAAAATATAGCCATCATATTTGTTGAAACTCAGCTTTTTATTCTTATTGAAAACCTATAAACCTTTACCAACTTTCTGCAAGAAGAATAGGAGGTCGTACCAAGGAATACCAGTACATGTAAAATTTCATAATATGAAGTGTGAAAAGTGAACCCTTTTTGACATTAAAAAACTCAAATCAACCACACAAGTTTGCTGATATGTTACTTGTAGATTGCAAAATATGAGGTTATATGGTTTATGTAAAAGTCAACCAAAAAGTTTGGAAAAAATGCATCAATTTGTATTTAATGAATACAGGTATCACTTGCTGGGCCTCTGATATTTT
This sequence comes from Larix kaempferi, assembly GCA_027924585.1. Taxonomy (NCBI): domain Eukaryota; kingdom Viridiplantae; phylum Streptophyta; class Pinopsida; order Pinales; family Pinaceae; genus Larix; species Larix kaempferi. Next base: position 10,760,278 of record BSBM01001191.1, on the reverse strand, counting down.
ATATGACCGCTAAACAGGAAGACTGCCAAAAACATAGTCATGCAATGCACAAATGAAGAAACAAAGCACTCGGAAAATGGCTGAATAAATAACAGATTCCAAATTTTACATGAAAAATTGATTGAATCACAACAAAGATCACGAGCAAAACCCCACTATCAAGTTAGTCAGGCATCAGATTCTCTTGCATCAAGTTTATTTATGTCATGCTTTTTATAATTAGACATGGTTAATTATATGTCATGCTTTTCATTAATCACGTTTAAGAGACATTGTTATATATGTAATTTTCATTTTTAATATGTCTTAATTCTTATATTGTGATAGGGTGATCGTGGCCATATGCCACAAGCTGGCCGTGGAAAGTCAACAATGGTGACAGATGAGCTAAATGTTAGTTTAATAGTACCTAATAGCATTAATGTAATAGTAATCACAATTCATGATTATATTACATCTGTTAACATTTGACATTTTTTTATATTGAGCTCAATATTTCAACATGATATCTTTCTTATTGTATTGTGGCAGGGGGTCGTTAGTATGAGCACACCTAGAGCTTCTAGACAGGTAAAGTTGACTCTCATAGTAACAATAAAGTTTTTTTATATTAATCAAGTTTATTATACATGGTTCAATTTTTAGTTATCGATATTAATATGTATTGCTTATTGTATTGTGGCAGGGTGACTGTGGGAGGGCACCAATGTCGTCGCGTCAGGTAAATGATAGCGTAATAGTACCTAAACATGATTATAGTACTTTTTTTTGTTATTATATGCATTATATATTTTTTACGTGATTTTTTTATTGACGTTCGTAGAGAACACTGCATCAAGGTGATGATGTGGTCAATGAAGTAGAGATACATTATTCAACCGATCCAATGCTTACTGTGAAAATGGCTTTGAATAAGTGCAATGGCGAACTTCTTGAACTGATTTTAATCGATCCAATGAATGAAGAAATACAAGAAAAAATTGATGACTTGGAGAGAAAGATAAAAAAAATACACGGTAAGTGGCATATTTGAAAGTTTTTACGAACTACATATATTCATTTATGTTATTTTAGTTCTCTTTTTTTTATATGTTCTAATCAATTGAAGTTGGATTCCTTAGAGTTATTTGGAGCCAAAAATCGTGTGTGAAGAACATAATACAGAGGGCGGTATAGTTAGTAGCGATGGTTCAACACTTCGTAGATCTACCATACCAACGAGGCTATTTTCCACTCCTACACAAGAGCGCACTTTAGATGGCACACCCTCAATGGATTTTGGAGGTGAAGATGGCCCTTCAAACACTGCTACTCCACATGATGATAGAGAGGACCGTGGCACCGATTGTGATAGTTGCTATCTTGGCTCAATGCGTGTGGTTAGCAAGGGATCATTGCCCGTTAGCTTCTTGGTGGACGATGAGTGTATTCCAATCAAGATACCAAAGATTGCAGGTATTATTTAATTTATTATGTGTTTTTTATTCATGTAATTCAAAGCCACATAACTCAACCTAGTTTTAATTAATGATCATATGTTTTTTGCAGAAAATAATTTCTTTTATAAGAACCTGCATGAAAAGGCGTTAGATATTTTTGGGCCCACCATTCGTACACGGTGGAATGCCCAAAATGACAAATTGAAAGATGATTTGATGAACCACATGGTCAGCTTGTTTGGTGTGACCTTCAACCAAAAAAGGTGTCACCGCAGCAGCTGGGGTAAATTTGAAATATGTCAGGGCAGATTATAGGGAGAATCTGCAAATTAACCACAAGTATGAGCGTCCTCCGATGGTTCCAGACAAGGAGTGGAAGGCGCTCATCGAGGATGCAAAGGAGAAGGTATTGATAAAACAAGGAAAGACTAAGCTAATTGGTTCAAGAAGGAATGGCACATATCATATTTTTTTAAAACTTTTAAATATATTTAAGTTGCAATATCTAACGTATTTGCAACCTTTCATAGGATCCCCGACACATCTAAAGCAACTAAGGAAAGAATGGAAAAACATGGGCAGCACAAACTGGGCCAGGGTGGATATCAGAAGCTAAGGGCACGAATTGTAAGAATCATTTGATCATTATCTGTAGCCAACAATTAATTGATTTTTCTAACTGTAGTGAACAATTAATTGATTTATCACAAGCACTTTACATGGTGTTATGCATTGCAGGGAAATGATTTTCTTGAGGCAGCCATTGATGAAGACTTGAAGCTCGACTTCAAGTACGGTTTTCAGCATGTGCTACAACATCGAAAAAACTTGGGGCAAACCCCAGTTTCCCCATTGATTCACGCCGAAGTAAATAAAATCAATAAGGACATCATTATAATGAACTTGCGTACTATATCCATGAATGATTATATCGAAAAATGAATGTCTTTTTTTGTTTTCAGGGTGAGACCTACAAAAGCAGCGAGGGTAGCGGTACCGAACCAGTACCATGCGATGGTGGTGAGCTGCCTAGCCATTTAGGTATGTATGCTATAAAAAAATGTATTCAATATGATTTTAAATACATAATTGATGACCTTTACTAATTAATATTATTCTATGAATGGCAGAGCATGTACCTTCTCATGCTCAGTCGGGAGAGGAACAAATGGCAGAGCCAATGAACACTCCAATTGACTCGGCTAGTCAGCAAGCAGGTAAAGATCATTGTAATGAAATTGAAAATAATGAAAAACGTATATCAATAATAACTTCGCACTTATGTCTATATAATTGTCTCGGTTTTTGCAGATGATGCCCCTGTCCATCCACCTCCACCCCCTCCTAATCGACGTACCCAAAGTATGGTGTGGGAGTGCTTATCCACACAATCAATGGAAAAAGAGGGCACAACAACTACAACAGGGCAAGACACCGAAGATGAAGTCCCCCTCTTACAATTTATGAGAAAAAAAAAAAAACATAAAAAAATGTGGCTGTAAACATTTAAGATTGGTATTTGACTAAGTGAAGCCATGAACTCTTTTTAGTTTTGTAACAAGTTTATTGATCTAGTTGTTTCATGGTGATATTTTGGAATTCAGGTTTCATATCTGTATGTTATTTCTCATATTATATGTCTGAATATGTGTGACCTGAGGTAGCCTTTTACTGTATTTCAGATGCTTTGATGTCATTGGCTACTCAAAGCAGGAATTGGATTACATTGCATTCACATTGCTTGTACTTATTTCAAAATTAAGTTTGTTGTATTCCATCAATTAACGTTTAAAGAATGAACTAAATACTGAGTTATGAAGTGTTTGAGCCACGAGCATTTATAGATGATTGACAATATTAGAATGTGGTTGAGTCGTATATGATAACCATTAGTCAATATGCAATATGTTTAGGTTTGAAATAAATGATGCACACTACAAACTACAAGAATAGTTGTAGCCATGGAGGCCAGGCAAATATATTAAGCTCTTTTTGTTTCTGATCATTAGGCTTTTAGTCCTTTGTATTAGGATTTTCAGGATTCTTGTATTCATTTCAGTTTGTTTTCATTGATTCTTTGTATTGTTGGCTTGGTTCATTTGAGAAAAGTGACAAAATAAGTGCTTAGCAACAAGCCTGTGAAAAAATACTTCAATACATTGTTGTGGGAAGGGTTTTCTGTTAAAAATTGAGTGCAATTCAGAGAGATTATAAAGATGTTGGTCCTATTTGAAACCCCTGCAGGGTTCGCACTGTTCAAAGTACTCGATGAAGAGAAGCTCGATAAAGTGGAGGTATGACCTCATTTGAATGTTACATTCTTTAGTTCATGGTAATCTACAATGTTCTAAAAGACGTAATGGATGAATGGATACAATGACAGAAAAAATAGCTGCTGCAGAGTTGTTTATATGCTTATATACCTTTGATTGAGTTAAATGTTTGCATTTCTGTTGATATTGTACTTTAGCAACCTTGGAAAATCTAATGGGGATGAAGCCATGATAGATTCCATTGTTAAAGAGATGATCTAGGTTTGAAATATTGGACAACCACAACAGTCTCTCTTGATTAAGAGTTGGGCTCTCAGAAAAAAAAAAAAAAAAATGTTGGATGGAAAAAAATTCATTAGTTTTACCTGGATGGAACACATTAGATGTTTTATTGGATAGTATACCATTGGATGACAATGAGGAAACCTCTGTTCAAAAAATGTCAACAACATATGATGATTTCATTATTTCAGGTGAAGCAGGGAAGAGGACTATACATAGTGCATATTTAGACCCTTTTGCTGGAGATAAGGTTCAACACATGATCAACTGGAAAATTAGTGGTTATCTACACATGGAGAAGAGTAATGGAAGAAGTTTAGGAGACGATTCTTTCATGGTTTCTACAAAATACATGTTAAAAGATCAAGCAAGTAATGACATTCAATGTATATCTGTATAGTTAATAATTAATTGCAGTGGCAGCTTTGCTTCTCTATGAGTATTGCTATGCTTCTTCTCTTTTGTATGACATCAATTATCCTCCTGTGATTTTGATTTCCTAACTGTTGTTCTGATAATTTCTGCTGGGCCTTCTTTGATGATTCACAGTAGTGATACAATGCCTTTTCCTTTTCTTACGAAGTTTGAATTGATTGTTATCTGCAATTGTTGTGATTCTACCCTTATTTTATGTGTAAGTTTTTATCAATTGGTAGTAGAACAATTTCCATACCTTGCATGATGTTCATTGAGAATAATATGGCCAATATCCAACAGTTTTGTTGCCAAGGGAAACGAAAATTTGACCAAAGATCAGGTAGGAGTGTCCTTACAATATAAACCAAAGTTTGGCTCTGATAGCACGATTCATTTTTGATGTGTGATGTATCCCTAGACATCTTATGATTTTATATATCAGTTTTCTTTCCATACTCATGTGGAAATGTGTTTATTTGATGTTATTGTTGCTTTCGATGTTTAAAAAATAGAAAAAAAGTGGATGTATTTGTATTTTTTTAAGTTTGTCGATATATTGCTGATGTGTTCTTGAGATATTCCGAAACGATGTTTTGTAGACGCTGCCAAATTTTTTTCCAAGACGATGTTTGCAAAATTACTAGTGTTCATATTTGAATTTGGTAGCTATGGCTGAAAATGCCATTACCCTTAACTGCACAATTAACATATAGGTCTCTGGAAAAACCTACCCATGAATAAAGAAACACCTTGCAAAGGATTTATAGAATAGTACTTTTGTATGACTGAAGACATTATTGTTCAAATATTGTTTCATGCGTGGTTGAAATTTGTTGTTTTCTTCTTACTAATGTTGGTACTGAAACTGTCATTTCTCATTTAAATATTGCTCAAATCGCTGTAAGCTTTTTATTTGTTCAATATTATTCTAATTGCTACATCATTTCATTGAATCATAATCTGGTTGGTGACTGTCTTTTTCTTGACATGCAAGCTCAATGCCACTCTGTTTTTACAGTGCCATATATGATGCTCATTCCCCTGGAAAAATCCCAAAGATGAAAATACTGCCATTCCTTGATACATAGTGCCATCTACAACAAGTCTTCTTTTAAGAAAAATCGACGTTTAAAATCCCCTGACTTCTTGATGCTTCTTGCTAAGTACACTTTTAATTTGTTTTTTGAACTGCTATTAGTATCTGCAAATATGGTGTGAGTGCTCATCTTAGTTGCTGTTATTTACGTTGGATCCATGTTAAGCTGCTAGTATTACCTTGAGCATCCCAAGAAATTTTTTGTTAACTACAACAGGTCCATTGATCTAAAAATAGTAAGAATAGGCAAACTGGGTATCATTTACCTTATGTGCACCCCAGGCAAGTTTATGTTTAGTACAACAGGTTGGACCATGCCAAGGGGAGCGATCTAACACATCATCATGCTCTAGAGGGTTATCTTTCTTTTTTTTCTTTTTTTCTGAGAAATACGTTTTATAGAATCTCTTTGGCTAAGTTGCTGCACTCTGAGGGGTGTATCTATGCCATCAAAATCACCTAGGACTCTTCATCTGCACCCACTAGGGGATTTTGAACTTGGGTCTCTGTGTTAAGAGAAGCCCTATCACCTTGCTACTTGCTGCTAGACCACACTCTCGTGGGCCTAAAGGATTATCGTGATTCCTTTGGCACAATTTTATTGGTTTCGATCCTAGATTGTGCCATCCCATTCAAGCGAATCCAACTTGGTTATCACAACATTATTAGTGATAGTATGATTTTCCATCACACTATTAAAAGTTAAGAGTTTTATGAGCCCCAGTGAGTAGAAATTCAACTGCAAGGGCAGTACATTTGCAGGGTAAGTTAATGCAGTGCATCTAGAGTAAATGTAAATGGATCTAAATGCATTCATGCCTAAGCCCATCTGATAATTCTCTTCCTCAATTCCTTCCTCTGAACAATAATATTTATGTATTCTAATTCTATGAAGCTTATCATTAAAGGTTATATTCCCCTCATTCATTGAATATTATTCTCATAGATTTTCTCTAAAGGTTATATCCCTTCATTAGATATGTGTTGTGATCTTATTAGTATGACTTATTCAATGTATATATTATTGTTTCATTATAATTGGGTTCATCACAATGAAAGCTTTTGTGTTTAGGTGTTTCAAAAGTTCGCGAAATTATTTCTATATAATTTTAGGAAATTTTCTACTTCATGAGCTGGTTATCCTTGAATATTTCTCTGAAGTATGTTTGTTTCACAGGTTTTGAAGGATGGACTCCAAGCTGTGCATGTTCCTTATGCATATGTATTTGCCATTATTCTACTTACTATTCTTGTTAAAGGAGCTACATTTCCTTTGACCCAAAAGCAGGTAAGTTACATAACAATTCTGGATAGCTCACTGATGGTAATTTATGGGTTTGAAATTTTTTTCCAACATTAAGGTGGATGCCATCTGAAATATAGGTGTAGTTAGTTGTGCTTTTTATAATGTCTTTTTTTAACTTGCCTATTTCTTCGTAGTATTATCACGATTTTCTACCTTTTCTTTTGCTTCATTACTTGTATTCTCTATACTTGGGTGCACAAAAGACCTAATTTTTATAGTTCTTTCTTTTGTTTTAATTTTCCCATTGGCACAGGTCAGATTTTATTTTTGTGATTTCATACAGTTCTGTCAATGTTGATTTGAGGCTCCATGTTTTCTTGTATTTTTAATGTCTTGGACGATGACATGATATTACACTGTTGTTTGTCTGTAACTTAGGTAAATAAAGTTGGGATAGATGACAATTTATCCCCAACTAACGTGTAGGGAGTTTGGTTGATTATTGTTAATCATAATTGCCATTTTGCAAACTTTTGAGGCAAAGTCATTCCCACACACTTGTTTTAGGAATATATCTTGCTAAAGTTGCTCCTTACATTTAGTTTAGTTTCATTTTGTATTTTTTTGAGATGGTTATACTATTTTGATCCTCATTCCAAACAAAATTCTTGATAAAAAGTTAAAACAAGATCTGCTTCTCATGCTTGTGTTGGACAAGATTATTTTCTTAATGTGGGTGTGCACTATGCCTTGAATTCTATTAATATCAGTTTCTTAATAGTGATTTTGCTTCTTCTGGGTTGACATTCAGTGTGTCTTGATTCTTTCTCAGCTAATGTCCTAAAGATACAACAATTGTTTACATGGGGTGATGTTAATCTCATTATAGAATGCCCCCTTGTTGTGTTATCGATCTTGCAAACATAATTTATCTCTTGAAAAAAAAATATCTTGATTAAGAGCAAAATCAAATGTCATGAGCAAGACTCTATATTTCACATTCTTAGAAATCATGTTTGGAATTCTTATGCCAAACTAGTGTGAAAATTTTCATAACTGTACTGCTATAGATATAATCTCAAGTTGCTGGAGATGCATATGAGGGAACAGGGATTATGTCCAAATCAAGATTTGTTGATTCACTAGGATTAGAGTTATTCAAACTATGTAAACGTACAGACATGGAGTCCATTTCATAGAGGATAACCAAGGTTGCCAAGTTTTATGGGTCTGGGCATGGGTTTAGGTGTACATTTTTAGGTTTGTCAATGTTCAGAGGTGCAATTTATATATAAAATATAGGAAAATGTGAAAAATATATATTTAATCAAGAATGATACTTTCAAGATTGAGAACATGAAAGTCATAATGAAAAGGTTTGGAATCTCATCAAAGAAGTATTATTGTCATATAATTCAAATTATAAGCAAAAAAATGAAAATCCAGAGATCCTATGGGAAGACTTGTTGAATCTATACTACATAGAATATTCCTCTGTTGGTATTTTGGCAGTGCTACAAAATTATAAATAGCTAGATCCTCATCATATACACCCTCTACATTGTTGGGTTCAAGATACTCTCCAGGTTCTTATTTCTCACAAGCTTTGGTCCATCTGTTGGGTCTTTAACTAGAGGCAACTCAACAAGGCCTTTTTTTTCAATCTCCTTGTCCACATATATAGCAACATCTTTGAATTGGTTCTACTTTTTGAAAGGAGGTTCCTTCTACCCTTGGTCTTTGTGAAAAAGCATCAAAGGAAAGCAGGAATGTAAACCAGTTTGTTTGCAATCTTTGATTGAAGTGGACTAATCTGGTTCAATCCATAAATATCCAAAATAAATAGGATAGCCAAGAGCATAATTCGTTGGAAGACTTATCCCTTGTTCTTGCTCTTAATGTTTTCTCATGATCTATTGAGCTGGTAGCTGCAACACTTGACGAAACAATACGATATGATTTGTGAAGCATCAAGCAAAATTGTTTTATTGTTCTTGGATCAGGCCACCCCAATGTGGTCTTCTGTGGCACTGAGGACTCATGGTTTCCTTGGACAACCTAATGAATTTTGATTCCCAAGATGATTTTTACCTTGGCATGGTCCCCTCTATTGTTTCCACTTCAATGCCAAGATCTTCTTATTCTAAAGGAAGATCCATTACCTTTTCCCGTAAAAAAAGTAGAGGGAATTGATAGTATATTCACATGATTACATTGTTGATAACTTATCATGATGAGATACATTTTTTTTGGATGTAATTTTGTGTTGCTTATTGATTTTTGAGCTTTTGGAGGAGTGAGGACTAAGGATCAGATTTTGTCTTGATGCATGAGGTATCACTTGACATCTTATACATCTTGTACATCAATTTTATTTTCATAGTCATGTGGTAATGCATTTATTTGATGTTGTTGCTTTTATTTAGAAAAAATGAAAAATGGATATTTTTATATGTTTTTAAAGTTTATTGATCTTTGATTCCTTTCCAATATTTTCCTTGATATTTTTGATACTCGGGTTTCTAGATTAACCTATTTCATAATTGGGTTTCTAGCATTTTGCACCACTCATCATTTCCTTTACTGACATGGCATATGATGCACCTAGCATTAGTTGAAAGTGAGACAGTTTGGCTACATTTGCATAAAGATATATTCAAAGGTCCACATTGGAAGATCAAACAACTTGATTATGATTCCTATGTGAGCAGCGAGTATGCCTTTCTACTCTACTTGCCCCTGTACTTATTAGGCATCTAGTTGCACAAAAGGGGGAAACAAGGAACAGTTTCCGAAATGGGGATGCATTGGAAACGTGACCGCACAAAATTTTGGAAATGGGGTAATGCTATATATATATATGTATGTATGTATATTTTAAATTAATAGATGAGCAAGGATATTTAAAAAATGAATGTGAGACATAAATCATAAATCATTAATGTTGGTGAAACATTGCCTATATTGGGATCATATTCATTAGTAGCACCCAAGTATATTGAATTCTGAATGTGATCTAAAATTATTCTTTTTTCATATGATTGGAAACATTCTCAAACATCCTGAAACAATTAATGGTTATGTTAAAAATTTAAGTAAAAGGATAACAAATGGAATATAAGGAGAAAGTTAGGCATGCATATGGGCAAATCTACAATTAGAGCAAGTTTTTCCTCAAGTTTGTATTTGCAATAACCAATTTTTATTCATATGATTTTTTATCAGTTAATCATTTTCCCTTCTAAATTTGAGTGTTGTTGTAAACATTTTTTTAATGTTGTTTTCTTGTCCTGTAGATTAGTCAATACGTTCAATCTGTCCTGTCAAAAAACCATTGGAAATCAAACAATTCTTGTGATGACTCTTCCATGTTGTACGTTATTACCTACCAGTTAGTGGATATTAAAATGTATTTTGTACTGATTCCTACATGCCTTTGTGGACAGGAATAACATAAAATTGTCATTACTCATAGCACAAACAATGTTTCTGACACATTTTTCTCAGCCCTATCAATTTTTGTATTCAAGGCTTAAGATGATCAAGATAAGATTTAGATCTGCCCTAAGAAAAATGTTTATCTATCTAAATTTTGCTGTCTCAATAGCTGATATTTGGTACTTATAGATGAAATACAAATTGCTAGAATTTTTAGTGTGTAGCATTTTAGATGCAGTCTTCTCAATCCATATGCAGAAATACACATTATGTTAAAGAGTATGGGAAAATCAGGAGTGCAACTATATACCAATTAATGTTTTACCATTAAATCACCATGTGTGGTGAGATGTGAATGATTCAGTGAAAAACTGTTGCTTTCTGGTTGACAAATTGCCATGTTTTCTTTATTATTTTTATTAATCTATTTCAAGCACTGTTGTTGTTCATTTGGATTGGGTTTCTTGTTTCTATGATCTCACCATGTATGAGGACTTTAGGGTATGGCATAGATAAGATAGGATAATTTTGTTAATGGCTAACAAATGACTACAAATTCAAAAGTAGGTCAATGTGACTGCTGAGTACAATAAAACAAGATGTAGAATGTAGAATACTGATAGAGCAATGCAAATCAAGTTTTGACACAGTTCGTATTCATTCTTTATTCCTCTTGGTTGGGTCGAGAATCGGGGAATTTTATATCTTGGATTCTGTATTGTAGTTTAAATCAAACTTTTTGGACTTGAACTGTCAGCTTATTAATTGAATTAAATTAATTTCAGGTGGATATCATTGAAAGTCGTGGAGGGCAGATGATAGCAGATGGGAAGCACCGCCGCATAGCTAGAGGCATCCTTTGGAATATCTTGAAATCACGTGAGCTAGAAGCATATAAAGAAATGATGTTGAAAGGCAAGGAATTTGAGGTATGTTAACTATCTATTGAATTCTACGTTTTGCAAGTGGATAATGTCCTAAGCTACTTTGCAAAATTTTAAAATTTTAGGCATAATTTAAATTTATGGAGAGCTTATTTAACAGACTTTCCTGCTCAACAAGAATGAACACGAGTTATAATGCCAAGCATTTAGAAACATGTTCTTTAGCTTGAGTTATTTGTCCTTTTGCAAACCCTATCCTTTCTGGAGTTGGTTAAAGACGCACTGTTTGTCTCTTCTTTCAAAAAAATCATCAAATAAGATCATTCCTTAATGCTTGGGTATTGAAACTTGTGTCATATGACTTGCACATTTCTTGTTGCTGTATAAGAAATTTTATTAATTAGCTGGTTAAGTTTGTAAGCTTTTTTTTTTTTTTTTTTCCAGTTTTTAATAGTTATGGAAATATTTCTATGTTGTTCTTGAATGGATAATTGTTTAATCTTGTAGAAGCAACTGGAAAAAGAAAATGTTAGACCGCGTATCACAGATGTGGGTGTGCATCCAAATAATAAGAGAAATAGAACAGGCTCAAATGACTCAGATTTGGGTGGGCAGCCAAACAACAAGAGAAATAGAACAGACTCAAATGGCTCATCTGAAAAAATTGGAGATCGAGCCACAAGGTGTACCTTTATAAATCATTCCAGGTTTCCTAAAGATCAGCAGCCTAATGTTAGTCTCTTGGAGAATACTTGCTAGGATCCTTCAGTAAAGGCATGGGTGAATGGCGTTAAGACAAACAATGCATCTTGTGAGAATGGTTGCAGAACTGATTCTAATGTGCAAGAGAACAAACATCTTCAAAAGGAAAAGTTACCTGTCAAAGGTAGGATCCGTCTACTTGCGGGTTATGATGATTTAATTAGTGATGGTATACAAGATCATGATTTCAAGGAAGAGAATGGTGGGCATATCCAGGATGCTATATGAGGAGCAGGATTGATAGTCATATGCAATCTTACTATTTTCTGGGCTCATACATTCTCAAGCTGTGCAAATACTTTGTTAGGGTTAGGAATAAGTAGCCTTTGATGAGATCTACTTTTCTCTGGCAGCATATGAGAAATGATATGGAGTTACTAAAAAATCGTTGTATTCTTTCAGAATTGTACAGTGGCCATCATTCTATGTTAATCTTGTGAAGGTATTGGGTTCACATCTATATTTTTATTATTCCTTTGGTCATTGTTTGGTGTTATTTTGGGGCTTGAGGCAACAAAGTCCTTCTTTTTTGAGCTTCTGACTTCTTTATTCCGAGCACCAATGGCATTATTTGATGCAACTCCAATGGGAAGATTTATGAGCAGAGTAAGTATTTTAGAAAATAACCATAGGCTTCCTTCTTTCCTTTTCGGTAAAAGGTGAAATTTGATGTACCTCAGGGTAATAAACTACTGCCATTCCTCATTTTCCATATTTCTTCAGATTTCAGCATTCGTCATGTAGACATTCCTTTCAGCTTTGTCTTCACCATGTCATCTACCATGAATGCTTACAGCAATATTACAAGTTCCACTTGATAGAATTGAAGTTTGGATTCTTGCAAGAGGGTTTAGCACCTATTGGTGTATTGGTATAGAGAGACTTAGCTTTGGACTTCTGAGCATCACTGACCTCACTTCATTTAATGATATATGCATCACCCCTCATCTTGGTTCATTTGGGGATCTAGGTGTTAAGTTATGGCTCAAACATCATGGCTAACGATTCCATTCTAGCTTGCATTAAGTCACCATATTTCATAGTAGGTTGGGTCTTAGGTCAGCACATCCCTTTAAATTTTAAGCACATGACAACTAAGTTGCATGGAAACAGATCTGGATTTGGATACGGATATGATAGTTTTTTGAATAGCATGGATATGGCATCACCAGGATACACCATATAAAAAAATAAAAGTATAATATATATTTTTTCCAAGGAAAACCTTATGGGGAAACCCTCGCGCACTTCCTTGCATTTTTGTGGAAGCTAAACTTGTGTAAACATGTTGGCGTTGATTATGGTGCCTAAGTGGTATGCAATAGATGCAATCAGCCAGGGCATTGACCTCAAGAACTCCTACATGAGGCTCAAACATTCAACCACTCGAGCTAGCTCACTTGACTAAATTTTTTTAAATATATATATTCCAAGGAAAACCTCGTGGGGAAACCCAAGGGATGCTTCCTGTTAACACACGCTCTGCCCCCTCACAATTCTAATTCTAATTGAGGGAGATGGAGATGATGAAAATGAAAAAACAAGGTACAAATCCATTTCATTTCATCTCAGAACCAGAATTGGGAATCTAATTTGGAGGCACTGCTGTTGTGAAGGTTCCTTTGGAAGTTTCATGGAGAGCATGCAATATGTTGGTGATAGGTTGATGAATAAGTTCAAAGACATAGTGACGACATAGTATAGCAAGTTCCGACGAACTTGCTATACTATGTCGTCGCTATTTTTTTAAAATATGGGACACCGTCTCTATAGCCATGAACTTTCGGTGCTATAGCCACGAACTTTCGTTGCTAGAGAGACGGAGATCGGTTCACTTATTTCTTTTAAATGTGAACATCTGTCGCTATAGCCATGAACGTTCGGTGCTATAGCCACAAACTTTCGTTGCTAGAGAGATGGCGATCGGTTCACTTATTTCTTTTAAATATGAACATCCATCACTATAGCCACGCACTTTCAGTGCTATAGCCATGAACTTTCGGTGCTATAGCCATAAACTTTCATTGCTAGAGAGACGGAGATCGGTTTGCTTATTTCTTTTAAATGTGAACATTCGTTGCTATAGCCACGAATGTCCGGTGCTATAGCCACGAACTTTCGTTGCTAGAGAGACGGATATCAGTTCACTTATTTCTTTTAAATATGACCATTCATCGCTCTAGCCACGAATTGTCGGTGCTATAGCCATGAACTTTCATGGCTAGAGAGACATAGATCGCTCCATTTACTCTTTTTTTTAATATAAACATCTGTCGCTATAGCCACGAACGTTCGTGGCTATAGCCACGTGCATTGGAAAGTGTTGCTACAATGACGAAATTAGTGCCATGAAAACAAAGAGTCTTGTTTGTCGCTATAGCAACGGAAAAGTGTTGCAATAGCAACGATTTTCTATGGAAAAAATGTCCACATGTACTAGTGTGGGTGTTGCTTCAGTGTGGGATCAGGTGTGATCTCTTGGTTTAGCAGGAAGCATTCCTGCATAGCACTGAGTACAGCTGAAGCAGAGTATGTTGCAGCTTGTTCCACTAGTTGTGAGGTAGTATGGCTTCGGAAGCTGCTGTCTTAGTTATTTGATCTCTCACTGGTGGCTACTGGTATCTTTTGTGACAACCAGAGTTGTGTGAAGCTATCTGAGAACCCAGTGTTCCACGACAGGTCGAAACACATAGAGATCAAATATCACTATATCAGGGATATGGTGCAGAGAGGAGCAGTGAAGCTCCTGTATGTTGCAATGGATGAGCAGATTGCAGATGTGCTGACGAAGCCACTAGCTAGATTGAAGTTCGAATACTTCAGAGAGAGGCTTGGTGTCCTTCAGATCAATTACACTTCAAGGAAGAAGTGATGGAGACATTTGCTGAAGCCATTCCGAGCATGGTGAGAAAAGGATCCTTCCATGGTTGTGGATATAAGCGCTGGATGATGAGCATCAGGATGATGCTCCAGTTATTGCTCTGTATGTGTATATATGCATCATGTTGGATGCTTGATATGATCGGTTGGATCATTTATATGTATATGTATGAACGCATCATGTTGGATGTTGGATATGATTAGTTGGATCATTTATATGTATATGTAGGTAAGCATCATGTTGGATGCTGGATATGATCAGTTGGATCATGTGTATGTATCTGTAGATGTATCAGGTGGATACATTGTATGATCAGGTAGATCATGTATGTAGATATGTATCAGGTATGATCAGGTGGATCATGTATTTGTATATGTATTAGGTGGATACATTGTATGATTAGGTAGATCATGTATGATGATATGTATCAGGAAGATACTATGTATGCATCAGGTGGATGCATTATATGATCAAGATGATCATGGATGACGAGCTTCAGGATGTTGCTCCAGATGACATGCATCAGGACGATGTAGTGATAATGATCAGGATGATCATGTGTACATCAGGATGATGTATGGTGAGTATCAGGTTGATACTCTGTGTCCATGGAACAGGTTGTGCAGATAAAGCATATAATCCTAGCCCTAGGAGGTTTTTTTGTTGCAGCAACCCCCCCCCAAAATTTTTTAACATATTGGGGCCCCTCCTTTTTTGTTTTTGCAGAAAGTTTGCTTGAGAAGCCATCCCAGCCGTCAGCTCTGTTTTCAACATAAAGTTTTACTTCCCTGCTGAATATCCTGCCATCAATCCTTCTATTTTTGTTTGTTCCCAAAGAGCCAAAAGATAACTTAGTTTTTCCCCTACCTTTTGGAATAATTCGGACTATCTCCCCGACTTCAAAGACAAACGTCCAACCTTTCCGAAAGAAGGACTGAGATTCTCTTTGTCAAAATATACGGAAGCCATTGAAAATTAGTTCACTAAACGACGGAAGATTTTGCTCAAGCCTTCCGCAACCGCGGAAAGATTCCAGTTTTGCTCCCGAAATTGCGGGACTCATTCACCTTAAATCTCCCGAAAAGGACTTAGATTTTCTTCCGATCAGAAAAAACTGCGGGAACATTGGGACAATACTTCCCGAAACGGCGGGGGAATTCAGCGAAACCGCCCGAAACGGCGGAAGCCGCCGTGATATCTTCCCGAAAAGGATTTGGAATTTTGGTTGAAATTCTGCGGAAAACTTCCAGTTGTGCTCCCAAAATGGCGGAGGCCATTCTCATAAGCCGCATGCCTAAGCCTCCCGAAATAAAAGGACTTGGAAAATTTTTGATCGTTGCTTCTGCGGAACGGTTCAAGTTCTGAAACGACTTAGTTCCCTAAACGACGGAAGCTTTTGCTCAAGCCTTCCGCAACCACGGAAAGATTCCAGTTTTCCTCCCGAAATGACGGGACTCATTCGCCTTAGTCTCCCGAAAAGCACTTAGAACATTTTTCAACCGTCCGCGGAGAGATTGGAGTTTTCTTCCCGAAACGGCGGAGACAGTTCGTAAAAACGCTCCGAAACAGCGGAAGGACTTAGGAAAGACGCCCGAAAAGGTCGGATTGGTTTGTTAAAATTGCGAAAGATTTTGATGAAACCCTCCCGAAACTACGGAAGCCATCCGCATAAGTCTCGTGGAAGAATTCGCGATTTCCTTCCAAAGCTATGAAAGAACTTAGAATTTTTCGGAGAACCGTCGCGGAAGCCTTCAGCCTTTTGCTCCCGAAACCGCGGAAGCCTTCGGGCTATCCTCCCGAAACGGCGGAACCCAACCACTTAAACCGCTCGGAAAAGGACTTCGAAACGATCCCGGGAAACTGTGCGGAAGAGTATAAGTTTTCCTTCCGAAACGGCGGAAGCCATTCACGAAAGCCTTCCGAAACTAGCGGGAGCCTTCGCCATACCTTCCCGAAAATCAACGAGACTTTGAAAGTTTTGGTTTGCGGAAGCTTTCGCAAACAGCTCCCGCAAGGGCGGGAGTCTTGGCGTTACTCGTCCGCAACGCGGAGGTCTTTCGCGGAAGGCTTCGAGTTTCCTTTCCGAAATGAGCCCCGAAACGGTGGGAGCTTTCGTAGAACCCTTCCGCAACGGCGGATACGATTCGCAATCTGGTCCCGCGAATGGCGGTCGCATGGAAACCGAGGTACTTCGACATGACCGCGGCGGGCGGCGTATTCAAGCCACATTTTAATGGCGCCAACCACCAACCTTAATGCTCGCACGTGCCCGTTTTTGTTTAAATATACGGTAGGGGTCGAACCAATGCACCATTGTTTCGATTGGCCAACGACGTGCGACGCCGTGCAAATCGCTCCAGCTCACCTCGCTCATCCGTGCTCGCGGCCACCTCGCTCAAGCGATCCCCACGGTGCCAGGTAGGATTCTAACCTGGAATTTCGCCATTGGGTTATCTTTTGTAGGAAAACAATGGGTTTTAGTGGGATTCTGACGGGCAAAACACCCGTAAAGGGCTATGTTTTGCCCGTCAGATACGGTTGAAAGGAGTTTTCGTCATTCAAGATCGTCATAAGCATTGATTTAAACATCAATATTTCTTATGTTATTGAGTAAAGGCGGTTGGTGCAGGCCGTTAACCTTGTCCGTCTTACCCCCCGGGCCGCGCATCTCGTTTTGGAGAATTTGTCGAAGCCCCATGGGATTTCCATGTCCCCGGCCGTAAAATCAGGACTTAAAACCTTGGGCCCTTCCGCAAGCCTCAGCCCCAACACGCCCTCTACTTAAGGCAACACCTGGTCCCAGCCGCCATTGTCCCGTTCAAAACCCATGAATGTCCAAGCCGCGCGAGCCGAAACCTGAAGCCATGGCCGCCCTAGCACTCCCCGTCAGCATATTCCCGGTGCCGTCGCCTTCACTCGGACTAGAGTCTCCCGTAGAGTACCTTGGCGGGTGGCCGCGCGTGATGATGGCAGTCAAAGCCCTCACCGAGTCGAAAATGCGAAAGGGGCTCCCTTGTCGTCACAAAGTCTTCTCAACCCGCATCTCCCCGCCATTAACCTCTCCGACCGCAGCTATAACGAAAGACACCCCCTTCCGCAGGATGGAACCAAAAACCAATGGCTTCCGCAACACAGCCTATCCCCGCAAAAGCAACCCAATCCCATCCTTTTAAGAGATTCAAGTGCTTCAATTTATGTTTCGTATTAAAATAGTAACAGCTTCATTGTGCTTATCATATTTGATATAGTATCAAAACAATGATGGTTTCTGTTAAAACCTCACAGCATGTTGCTCAAGATCATGATGAATTGTATATGGATGTTATCAGGGATAATTCAAGATGACGAAAACCGGTAAGAAGAAGGCGAAGATGACAGAAAAGAAACCTGCCCCTCTCAAGATTGAAACCTCGCTCCAGGACACTAGGTGCACCACTGGTGTCCCTCCAGAAATCAGATGGGATGACATCTATAGAATGATCAGGGACCAAGAAATCCCAGATATGTTGCTGGAAGAAGCACCAATCTATCAAAATATCAGAGCCTCAGGCATAACTAGAGCCGCTACCCACCCTGAGCTATTCCCCTGTGCTGAAGTGATCGGGTGGATACTCCAACATGCAGATGCTGAAGGGAGAGTGATAAATGATAGCGGGAAAGTGGCTATTGCCTCGTTTCAACCCGTGTATATTGCGGCGGCCTACAGATTTCCCCGTTTCCAACAAGCTCTGACTGACGAATGGTTGGGCCAAATGGATAACGTCGAGATGGCCAAGAAGCTATTGAGGGGAGGGAAGCATTTGAGAAAGAAGGGAAATGATGAATATGACGTACAGAACCTGAGGGCCCCTTTCAGATTGATTGCCCTGATGCTGTGCAGAATCTTTGGCATGCCCGATGGCACAGTATACAAGATTCAGTGGGTCCCTATCATTCATTATGTGGCATTTCAAGGAACAGTGTTTGACTGGGCCACTATCCTATCAGATAGTCTGGCCTCAATGATAAGTACTGCTAAGCCAGGGCTAGCCTTGAAGAAGGCTGAATTCTTCATGTCCTCATATCTGATAGATTGTATTCTGGCCAAGATAGAGTTCCCCAAATTGGGTTGTACATGGGATAGGGCCACCGCCCCGGTCTACATCGCATTCAAGATGTTGTGGGCTCAGAACTACAAGCCCAGCTACAAACTCATCTGTGAGGGGTTCATCATGCCCCTATACGAGAAAATGTTTAAGGAAGAACCAAGTTGCCTGTCAGAAAATGCTTTGGAAGTCCTTGAGGAGTATGGGGACTTTTACTTTTCAGAACAAGGTACCTACCTGAGAATGTTTGGAGGGACTAAGCCCCCATACATATTGCCGCAGTATGCCACAGACTACGTGGTGCTGAAGGAAGCAGTAAGACAACTCTTCTTGGATGGAGTTGGAGCATTGCTCCACAAGCAGCACAAGGCTTCCTTTCCCCCTCTGCCTTTCTGCATCGGCGCTTACAAGTTTTCAGGGGTTGCCTCGGCCAATGAGTTTGTTCAAGAGTTGAAGGCCTTCCACTTCGGTGAGGTCATCTTCCACAGGAACGACAGAAAGGGTAAAGTGGCCGAGCATTGCAAGGGGAACTATGCTCACTTCGAATACTCCCACTACCCTGATGCCGAGGAGGAAGCATTCAGAGGCATCAGCAACATGACTGAGCTACAGATCTGTCACCAAGGTACTGGAGCGAGCTCTAGCTCGGCCAAGGCCCAGAAGACCATCCAGCAAAAGGAGAAAGAAGCTGAGGATGCCCGAGCTCAGGAAGAGCTCAGATTAAGAGAAGAGGCAAGGTTACAGCAGGAAGCCGAGGAAGCAAGAAAGCAGAAGAAGCTGAAAATGAAAGACTGCGGAAAGAAGCTGAAGAAGCCCAAAAGAGGAAAGAAACTGAGCAGGCTGAGACAGAAAAGAAGGCGGAAGAAGAATTGAAGACAAGGGAAGATGCCCAAGCAGGTGGGTCCGGTGTCCAAGACATGGAGATAGACACCTCTCAAGCAGGTGGCGCTGGTACCCAAAAGGAAGGAGTAGACCCTGCTCAGGAAGTTCGGACCCCACCTATGGAAGAGGACATAGACATCATAAACCGACCAATTGTCTCGTACACCCCATCAGGAAAGCGTACGGTGTCTAAATGGAATGAGTTTGTGTATGATAAGAAAAGAAAAGCGATGGTCCTCCAATCAGAAGAGAGGATTAAAATTCCCTTCCATGAAGACATTATTACTCACTGGGAGGTCACCGTCATGCAAAACACGGATCAAGATCCCATTGCTATGGCATCCGCAGTTATAGCAACAGCAAAGGCATCATTTGCCAATGTAGGCGGTATAGTCAAAGAAAATATATTGACAAAGAAGAGAGCACGCACGCTGCAACAAAATGTGGCTAATGAGCAAGCCCAAAGAGATCTGGCAGTAAACAAATATAACTGCTTGTACGCTGAGCATAAGGAGCTGTCAAACAAGTACAGCCAGCTGGAGGAGGAAAAGGACCAGCTAACATTTCAAATGATGATTGTGGAAGCAGAGAAGAATGGTGCAGAAGAAAAGGCATCTCTGCTAGAAGTAGACAAGCAAGCATTAGCTGAGCGTTTAGAGCAAGCGGAGAGCAGGACCTTAGACCTATCTCCCTTCCACGAGCTGTCATGCAATATCCTGCAGCAAGGGTATGGCTCCCAAGAGCTAATCACTGAAGATGTATGCAAACTCAAGGCCATGGTATTCAGACTAAAAGAGATTAATGCGGAATCCCACAGGCTCAAAGCTAAGAATACCCGTGTCAAGGCAAATGTCCTAAGTCAGATGGCATGGAGAGAAGGGAAAGGAAATTTCCCCCCGCATCTTCCTTTTAAGGCCGTGGAAGATTTTAATGAAGATATAGCCTTGTTGGAGTTTGGCAGGAACTGTGCCAATAAGCTGATAACCAGCGTGCAGAGGACAACAGATAGGATCAACAACCTATACCAAAAGCTCAAAGAAGTCCATGACAACTGCATATTGAGCTTCCCTCAGACCCTAGAAGACTTCCCGGAAAAGGAGCAGCGGTTGTCTCAACTGAAAGAAGAGCTAGGCGTCCAGATGGAGTATGTGAAAAGGATTGATGTCCTGGCCATGGATGATCTCCAACATTACATCGGTTCATCAACACTTCACAACCATCTGCTGAAGGAAGCGCATCAAGTTGCTGAAGCAGAAGTACAAAGCATTAAAACAGAGCTCGGGAAGAATGTGACTTCTCAGAAAATCGTGTTTCCTGCTGCAGCAAACATAATCATAAGAGACACAGGAGTATGGCACAGCTACATAGAAGAGGAGGACAGGAAAGCCGCAGTAGCAGCAGAAGCATCAGTAGATCCGGCAGCATCTCTCCCAGCAGCCTCTTCCCCAGCAATGGTAGAAAATCTGGCCAGTTCAATTTCCCCTTCCCAATTAGGAGTGGCATCAGCAAGGGATTCGAGGGCCTCTTCCCAGGCAGCATCAGTGACAATTAACTTAGGCGACCCTTTGCCAGGAGAAGCTCACGCACAGGAACGAAGAGGCCGAATTCAGTGAGCCACTCTTTTCAGCCAAACACGTGCCCAACAGGGAAAGCTTTGATGTCGGTCAATTTTCTGTTATGTATATTTTAAATATGTAAGGAGTAAGCCATGGGACAGCTGTCCCTAATTTTTGTCAAAATATTTTTGTAAAGGAAGTGGCTATTTTTGGTGATCGATTATAGTAGAAATCCCTGTAAGTGACAGGTGGAAAGTGCTAGGTGTCAGCCCAAAGGGCAAAGTTGTAGCTATAAATAGCATCTAGGAAAGATTAGGAAGGACTTTTGGCAGGGAATGAAAATTTTGGCAAACGATATGAGCTATCTTGTATCGGGTCTGTAAATTGAATTTTCTAATAGAAGCCACGGGAGATGGACGTTTTGCCTGGAATGTTGGATTGCTCTATATTGGACTATTCTAATGACTGCAATTCTGCAATGTGAGATCATTCTTGACATCTGAATTATTTCTTTGCATTAATGATTCTGCTCTCCTCTGTGCATGCGTTCTCTCTATTTTGTGAACAATGAAATGTATTGCTGTAGATTTCTTTGTCTAGATCGAATGGCTAACTGTTCTTTCTTCAGGGTAATTCATATGGCTCATTGTTCATGACTTTAAATCGCTCCTTGCAGGGATCTTTGAGTTTATTTTTAGTTTTTGTTATATCTAGATCTGTTTCTTTATTCTTGTTACATAGATTAAATAATTTTGCTTTCTTCTGTTATGACCAATAGATGCGTCCTTAAAGTTTCTTTTCAGATCTGTTTCTTTATTTGTTTTCTTCTGTTTATGAGCAATAGACGTGTTCCATGTTGAATGAGAAGCTATCTTCTCAAGATCTGTATCTTGCTGTAGCTTTGGTTGTGAGAAATAATAGCTATCTATTCTTGGTTTACAATACTTGTTACAGCAGATTGCTCTTCCCTTAGCATGTTCCCTGCAGGGATAGATAGATTTGTTCTAGTTTTAGGCTTAAATCTGTTTTAATTGCATTTAGATTAAGTATAATTTAGGCACTTGCATCTCATACAAAAGACACAAAAAACCCAAAAGAAAGGTGGATCGGGCCATAACCGGTAAGGTCGGATTTAAAGTCCAAAACCACAGTTGCCGGAACCGCTAACCGGACGGGTTCCCTACACCAAACGGGAGATAGTCTAATTGGGACCATCTCTCGGGGAGAATCCCTTTCTGATTGATGCTACGATATCCGAGGCATCAACAGTTTTTGGCGCTAGAAGGAGGGCCTGAAGTGCATGGCTGATAGAGGAAAATCTTCCACGGTCATAGATAACACTGAAAACCCGCTTGAAGAAAACTTTTCAAACAACCCAGATCTTGGGTTAACAGACCAAGAACGCCTCATTTCTGACCCTGAGCCTCAGGAAGCTTTATACGTTGTTCCTTTTGCAGAAATAGAGGACTTGAGAAGACATACCAGATCCTACGTTAGACAGCTAGGTGGTTTAAACGCTGTCAACTTCCTCCCTAAGAAAACTACACCCAGAAAGGAGCCACAATACACCCGTGATTCAATCCTCGTTCAGAGTTTTGAAGAATTGGTAAATCTGACGTTGGAAGAAATCTCCGGCACTCTTAACAAGTCAGACCAAGAAAATCTCGAAGAAATTACCACTCCCAAAAGTACTCCACAGGATTCACCCTACAATTCTCCTCCGGGGTCTCCACATCCAAACCCAAACATGGCTGTACTTGCTTGGAGAGCAAGGGGGGCGCTGAACCTAGCTGGACCATTCCATAATCTCCCTAAAAACCCAGAAAAGGTCTTGCCTAAGTACGATCCAGGGAAAGCCATTTCGGCGGAGGATCACCTTAAGAGTTTTTACTTAGCCCTGAACCTTTTGAATGTACAACATGAAGACGTAGTCTGCAGGTTGTTTCCGTACACATTCGAGCCTAAGGTATCATCTTGGTACTTTAGCCTTCAACCCAGCTCAATCTCTAGTTGGGATGATTTCGAAAAGTGTTTCCTTAAGAAATACGGGAACCAAAAGACTGTAGCCACGCCTATGAAAGCACTCTTATCCATGAGAATGGAGAAGAAGGAAAAGGTTCAAGACTTTAATCAAAGATTCACAACGCTGTTAAATAACTTTAGTGAAGCTAACAAACCCGCGGAGGAGTCTTTGATTGAATACTACACAACAGCTCTTGAAGGTCCAATCGCAATGTTTGTAAAACGATCCAAGAAAACAACCCTGATAGAAAATTTTGAGGAAGCTAGGAAGGTAGAGGAAGAGGCTGATAGCATCGCTAAACATGCCTTAGATGTAGAAACGAAACCAGCAGCTAGCAAGAAACCTTTGCTCCTCACGAGAGGCAAGGAAGAGCCATCTACGGATATGGAAAATGTAGTTAAAATGATGCAAAAATTATCTAACAAAATCGTAGATCTCGAGAAAGACAAGGCTGCTAGTACATCTAGGAAACCTTTCAAGCCATTCTACAAAAGAAGGGAAGACGGGGAACAGTCTCATCCACCAATGAACACTGCCCCTGTTTTAAACTTGAATGAGATTGGGATGGAGAATTTCTGCACCTTTCACCAAGAACCACACTCGGAGAAGAGCTGCCCACAATGGATCAATTCCATGAGCTTGGTCATGAACCAAATGTTAGATTCTCAGATCCCAGACCAGGATATCTCTCCAGAGGAGGCGAGCCCTGAGATTGAGGAACCAACCCCGGACACTACTATGGTGCTATGGGATTGGTTACCTATGACTGAATTAGCAAAAGAGGATCCCATAGATAGTTCTCCCTCCACCATAAATGTTGCCACTCGCAGCAAGGGCCCAATTGCGGATCCTGTACCAGTCACCATTCCCCATAAGCCTAAGATTTCGAAAGATCCGCCTAGGAGGCATATACCAATCATCCCACCACAGCCCAAAGTAAACCAAACAGCGGCCAAACAGCCAAGTACTGATAACACAGTTCAGCCACCTAAGGTCACCATGAACAAAACAGATCAGTCAATTCGAATTGGGAATGAATCCGATATAGGGTATGATATTATCGAAGATATCAAGAAAGTTAAAGCGAACGTATCAATATTTGACATGTGTAGCTTGCCCCATCAACGAGACAAACTACTGCATGTTTTACAACCAAAACCCAGCACTACGTTAACAGATTCTCAAGACAATCCTGAAATTAACGAGGCTAGCATCGGTGGGAAATCCAAATCCCAAACATTGCCATTTCTGTTGACATTCGAAATTTTTAATCACAATGTTCACAATTGTTTGGTAGACTCTGGAGCTTCTTCAAACGTTATGCCACTGTCAATTTGTAGGAAAATTAATGGGCAGCCCGTACCATCTCCAGCTCAAATCATCCAATTAGACAGGACTGCTGTCAAGGTTATAGGGGAGATGAAAGATGTTCTAATTAGACTATCAGCCGACCCTAGAGTTTGTCAATTCATTGACATAATGGTGGTCGATATTCCTGAAGCTTACGGGCTGATTTTGAGTAGGGATTGGTCTACCAAGTTGAGTGGTTACTTTGCTACCGATTGGTCTCATCTATGGCTGCCTTATCAGAACAGGCAGAATCAGATTAAAGTTCTTAGGGAACCTCATATGAAACAAAACGTAACACAGCTAGAAGAAAAAAATGAGGCTGTAACTTTCTCTTCCTCGGTCCTGGGAAATTACTTCTTAGAAATGGATCCAGGTAACTATCAATCTGAAATCGTTAGCCATGAATCAGATAAACAGTCCGATCTCCTTCATTTCTCTCGGACTGATGATGTTGATTGTAACATAGTCAATTTAGTTGCTAACATAGACCATAAAGAAACTAACTTAGTTGAATCTGAAGATGTTTTTTGGACATTATACTTTGATGGTTCCAAAACTCTGGAAGGATCCGGAGCCGGTTGTGTTCTAATGGATCCAAAAAGGAACAAGTATTTTTTGTCTTGTAGATTAGAATTCGATTGTACTAATAACACCGCTGAATATGAAGCTTTGGTACATGGTTTAAAAAAGGCCATTGGCTTAAATGTTAAGTACCTGAAGGTCTTTGGTGATTCCGAGATAGTTGTAAGACAGGTAAGGGACACCATTCACTGTCTCTCACCGCACTTGAAAGGTTACCAGGCTGAGGTATGGGATTTAATCATGTATTTTGATGCTTTCAATATAAGATCAATTCCTAGATTGCAAAATTCTGCTGCTGATTTGTTAGCAACATCTGCTTCTAGATTAGTGCCGTCAAATAATAAATGCTCTATTGAATTGATTTTCAGGCCTTCCATTCCCGATAACATCACAAATTTCAGGGTCTTCGATGATGATGAACAAATTATCAGCTTCCTGACAAACGAAGATAGCTTCCAAGGAGCTGCAATAGATGAAGAAGAACACGATGCTGATTTGATGAAGAAAGATGACGAGAAAGGAAACTTCATGCCAAAGGGGGTAAGGTCCCTCGAAATGCTTTTCGATCTTCAAAATAAGTTCAAAAGACCAGCTAATACCAAAACTAACATCTCATCAATGCAACATGAGCTGGTTAATTTGGGTACCGAGGCAGAACCAAAATTTGTCAACCTTGGCAAATGTTGTTCACCAGGAGAAAGAGACAGGTTCATTAAATTGTTTAAACAGTACAAGGATGTTTTTGCATGGACCTATGAAGATCTGAAAACATATGACGTCCGCATCATTCAGCATGTTATACCAATGAAAGCGGGTGTCAAGCCATTTCAGCAGCAGCTAAGAAGGATGCATCCCACCCTTGAACCGCTGATCCAAAAGGAATTAAAGAAGCTCCTGGACGCTAAGATAATCTTCAAAGTTCGGCATTCTGAATGGGTTGCAAACTTGGTTCCCGTAAGGAAGAAGTCGGGAGAGATTAGACTATGTGTAGATTTCAGAAATTTAAACAAAGCCTCAGATAAAGACAACTACCCCGTACCTTCAATGGAGCAAATTCTGCAAATGGTGTCAGGATCCGAATTGTTTTCTCTCCTCGATGGTTTCTCGGGCTATAATCAAGTGTTAGTAGCCGAAGAAGATCGCCTCAAGACCACTTTCAGGACTAAGTGGGGAACTTTCTCCTATAGAAGGATGCCATTTGGTCTGATAAATGCAGGAGCTACATTCCAAAGGGCGATGGATATTGCCTTCCGAGGATTGGGCGGGCAATGTGTTGGTGTTTACTTAGATGATGTGACGGTCTTTTCGAAGAAAAGAGAAGATCATGTTGTTCATCTAAGGCATATCTTTGATCGTTGCCGAAAGTATGGCATTTCCTTAAATCCCAAGAAGAGCGTGTTTGCTGTGCCCGAAGGTAAGCTCTTGGGTCATATCATCTCCAAAGGGGGAGTGTCAATCGACCAGGAAAGGGTCCAAGCCATTAATAAGATTCCAATGCCTCACAACAAAAAATCTATGCAGTCTTTCATGGGCACCATCAATTTTGTCCGCAGATTTGTTCCGGATTTTGCACAAATTGTTAAGCCATTGCAACAGATGGTTAAACAAAGCATACAATTCAAGTGGACAGATTTGGAGAAGGACGCATTTAGAGATATCAAGGCAGCTGTAGCTAAAGCTCCTTCCTTAAGAAGTCCAGATTTTGATAAAGATTTCATCTTGTATACCTTCGCTTCGGATGACTCTCTCGCAGCTGTACTCACGCAAAAGGTGGAGTTGGGGGATGAATACCCAATTTCGTTTATGAGCACTGGTCTGCAAGGGGCTGAGCTGAATTACCCCGTAGTTGACAAGCATGCCTATGCAGTCTTCAAAGCAGTCAAGCAGTTTAGGCCATATATTTTGAAAAACAAAACTAAAGTCATAGTTCCCCATCCAGCTGTCAGATCACTTTTCGTTCAAAAGGAATTGGGAGAGAGGAGGGGGAACTGGGTCACGGCTCTACAGGAGTATGATTTGGAATTTAAACCGGCTACAATCATCAAAGGACAAGGTCTATGCAAGTTACTGGCGGGAAACTCGGCTGATGAAGAGCACCATTGGAGAAATGAAGCTGAGCTCAATTCGGTTGAGGTATGCCATATCTTTACAGCTCCCCAGTCATGGTATAGGGATCTAGTGCACTATTTACAACAGGGATATCTACCCGAGCACTGGAATTCTAAACAAAGAAGGGCACTCCACTTGAAATCAGCACCCTATCAAATCATTGATGGGATTCTTTTCAGAAAGAATTATGATGGAGTCCTTCTTAGGTGTTTGGAAAAGGAAGATGCAAAAAAAGTTGTCAAAGAATTGCATGATGGCCCCGCAGGGGGCCATTATTCAGGAGAGACGACAGCACACAAGATACTGAGAGCTGGTTATTATTGGCCCACTTTGTTCCGAGATTCCCACACATACGCACGGAACTGTGATGTATGTCAAAGAAGCGTTGGGAAGTTACCTAAGGCCGCAGGTCCATTGCAGCCGGTCATCATCTCTGAGCCTTTTGAGCAATGGGGCATAGATGTTATCGGAGAAATAAATCCAAATTCTTCATTGCAACACCGATACATCCTGACGGCTACCGACTACTTCACTAGGTGGACGGAAGCCACCCCATTGCGCAAGATCAATGAAGACGCAGTCATCAGCTTCCTGAAAGAGAACATCATAACCAGGTTTGGGGTTCCAATTTCCCTTGTTTTTGATAATGCTACTTATTTTTCGTCTTGCAAGATAAATGAATTTGTTTATGAATGGGGAATTAAGTTGCATTATTCAGCCAATTACTACCCTCAGGGAAACGGATTAGCTGAATCCTCAAACAAGAATCTGATTCGAATCCTTAAGAAAACTGTGATAGAAAACCAGAGAAGTTGGCATGTGGCTCTCCCAAACGCCTTATGGGCAGATAGGGTAACCCCGAAGAATGCTTTAGGTGTCTCCCCTTTCACCCTTGTCTATGGCAAGGAAGCCATACTTCCCCCAAACATCTTGCTGCCATCCTTGCAATTGTCCCAAGCCTCTCGGGGTTCTGGTAGCCAAGCCTTACAATCTAGAATCAACACCCTGCTTCAACTGGAAGAAGCCCGACACAAAGCTAAAGATCGATTCCATCAACACCAGGAAATAGTTAAGAGATGGTTCGATAAGAGGAAATCCGGTAAGAGGGATTTTAAAGTCGGGGATTTAGTCCTGAAATGGGACCATAATCATGAAGGCAAAGGAATGCATACAAAATTTCAACATCTATGGGTAGGCCCGTACCAAATTTCTGCAAAATTAGGCCCATCCACGTATAAATTGACTAATCTCGAGGGAGAGGAAGTAGCCCTTCCTCTCAATGGCCTCGCTCTGAAACAGTACTTCGCATAAGTCTCCTCGAGACTTCCTGTACATAAATAAAGTTTTCATTTTGCTTTCGCTTTTAGCTGTCTTATGTTTCGGCCATGTTGTTTCTCTTTTTGTTATTTGAACTTTTGCAACAAGTTTTGTTTCCTGAAGGTCCCTTTGAAGATAGATCTCTCGAAGAAAACTTACAACCCATGAGTCTGGAACCCTGCTCACTAAGCCCAGTCTGTTGTGCTCTCGCTGAAATGTTCAAAGGGAAGGAACATACCCTGCTAGTCACACTAATCCCGTTTAATGGAAGAGACCCATGGCCATCTTCACTACTATCGTTGGGCTCCACCCACTCTCACACTTTAAAGGCATCTCAAGAAGGTTACCTAAGTTGGACCCATGGAAAGTGGCACCCCTCGAGGACATAGGGTATTGAGATGACTCCATGCTGCAGATTTAAAAGCCAAAATGGCCTACATTCAAGAGTCTGTTTTCCAGGAATTCTTGCCTCCATTAAAGCATGGCTGAGACAAAACCAAAAGGACATGCAAAATCAAGAAGGCTATCCAAAAGGCCCAGCTCAAAAGGGGCTCCTCTCCGTCCGTGAAGTTTGATCAAATCAATAAAATCTCTAACTCACACAAAAGGACATTATGGATTGAGGAGCCCAAATCAAAGATCATGTCCAAAAGAAAATATCCCTGGAAGGCTCAAACAGCTAAGCTGTCCAAAGTACAAGCATCCCAAAGGGTGCCAGCAGCATGGGAATGAGGAACAAGAACAATAATGTCCACGAGAAAGTGTTGCAAATCCTGTGGAGTTCGGCAGTAGTGGCCATTCGAGAGATGACCCCCTAAAATGAATCTCATATGATGGTCCTCTGAGAGTGGTGAAGATGTCTCGGTCAAAGCTCCCCTTTCCCCAGCGACTAGCATGGAAAGCGTTTCCTTCCCCCGCATAAGTCTGAAATGCTCAGCTGAGTAGTACACCCGAGGTGGATGTGGTTAATGAGGTTTCGGACCATGAAGAGGAATTGTTCAGAGATCTGTGTTCGCCAACGACTCGCCATTGTTGTTGCAGCAACCCCCCCCCAAAAAAAATTTTAACATATTGGGGCCCCTCCTTTTTTGTTTTTGCAGAAATTTTGCTTGAGAAGCCATCCCAGCCGTCAGCTCTGTTTTCAACATAAAGTTTTACTTCCCTGCTGAATATCCTGCCATCAATCCTTCTATTTTTGTTTGTTCCCAAAGAGCCAAAAGATAACTTAGTTTTTCCCCTACCTTTTGGAATAATTCGGACTATCTCCCCGACTTCAAAGACAAACGTCCAACCTTTCCAAAAGAAGGACTGAGATTCTCTTTGTCAAAATCTGCGGAAGCCATTGAAAATTAGTTCACTAAACGACGGAAGCTTTTGCTCAAGCCTTCCGCAACCGCGGAAAGATTCCAGTTTTGCTCCCGAAATTGCGGGACTCATTCACCTTAAATCTCCCGAAAAGGACTTAGATTTTCTTCCGATCAGAAAAAACTGCGGGAACATTGGGACAATACTTCCCGAAACGGCGGGGGAATTCAGCGAAACCGCCCGAAACGGCGGAAGCCGCCGTGATATCTTCCCGAAAAGGATTTGGAATTTTGGTTGAAATTCTGCGGAAACCTTCCGGTTGTGCTCCCAAAATGGCGGAGGCCATTCTCATAAGCCGCACGCCTAAGCCTCCCAAAATAAAAGGACTTGGAAAATTTTCGATCGTTGCTTCTGCGGAACGGTTCAAGTTCCGAAACGACTTAGTTCCCTAAACGACGGAAGCTTTTGCTCAAGCCTTCCGCAACCGCGGAAAGATTCCAGTTTTCCTCCCGAAATGACGGGACTCATTCGCCTTAGTCTCCCGAAAAGCACTTAGAACATTTTTCAACCGTCCGCGGAGAGATTGGAGTTTTCTTCCCGAAACGGCGGAGACAGTTCGTAAAAACGCTCCGAAACAGCGGAAGGACTTAGGAAAGACGCCCGAAAAGGTCGGATTGGTTTGTTAAAATTGCGGAAGATTTTGATGAAACCCTCCCGAAACTGCGGAAGCCATGCGCATAAGTCCCGCGGAAGAATTCGCGATTTCCTTCCGAAGCTATGAAAGAACTTAGAATTTTTCAGAGAACCGTCGCGGAAGCCTTCAGCCTTTTGCTCCCGAAACCGCGGAAGCCTTCAGGCTATCCTCCCGAAACGGCAGAACCCAACCACTTAAACCGCTCGGAAAAGGACTTCGAAACGATCCCGGGAAACTGTGCGGAAGAGTATAAGTTTTCCTTCCGAAACGGCGGAAGCCATTCACGAAAGCCTTCCGAAACTAGCGGGAGCCTTCGCCATACCTTCCCGAAAATCAACGAGACTTTGAAAGTTTTGGTTTGCGGAAGCTTTCGCAAACAGCTTCCGCAAGGGTGGGAGTCTTGGCGTTACTCGTCCGCAACGCGGAGGTCTTTCGCGGAAGGCTTCGAGTTTCCTTTCTGAAATGAGCCCCGAAACGGCGGGAGCTTTCGTTGAACCCTTCCGCAACGGCGGATACGATTCGCAATCTGGTCCCGCGAATGGCGGTCGCACGGAAACCGAGGTACTTCGACATGACCGCGGTGGGCGGCGTATTCAAGCCACATTTTAATGGCGCCAACCACCAACCTTAATGCTCGCACGTGCCCGTTTTTGTTTAAATATACGGTAGGGGTCGAACCAATGCACCATTGTTTCGATTGGCCAACGACGTGCGACGCCGTGCAAATCGCTCCAGCTCACCTCGCTCATCCGTGCTCGCGGCCACCTCGCTCAAGTGATCCCCACGGTGCCAGGTAGGATTCTAACCTGGAATTTCGCCATTGGGTTATCTTTTGTAGGAAAACAATGGGTTTTAGTGGGATTCTGACGGGCAAAACACCCGTAAAGGGCTATGTTTTGCCCGTCAGATACGGTTGAAAGGAGTTTTCGTCATTCAAGATCGTCATAAGCATTGATTTAAACATCAATATTTCTTATGTTATTGAGTAAAGGCGGTTGGTGCAGGCCGTTAACCTTGTCCGTCTTACCCCCCGGGCCGCGCATCTCGTTTTGGAGAATTTGTCGAAGCCCCATGGGATTTCCATGTCCCCGGCCGTAAAATCAGGACTTAAAACCTTGGGCCCTTCCGCAAGCCTCAGCCCCAACACGCCCTCTACTTAAGGCAACACCTGGTCCCAGCCGCCATTGTCCAGTTCAAAACCCGTGAATGTCCAAGCCGCGCGAGCCGAAACCTGAAGCCATGGCCGCCCTAGCACTCCCCGTCAGCATATTCCCGGCGCCGTCGCCTTCTCTCGGACTAGAGTCTCCCGTAGAGTACCTTGGCGGGTGGCCGCGCGTGACGATGGCAGTCAAAGCCCTCACCGAGTCGAAAATGCGAAAGGGGCTCCCTTGTCGTCACAAAGTCTTCTCAACCCGCGTCTCCCCGCCATTAACCTCTCCGACCGCAGCTATAACGAAAGACACCCCCTTCCGCAGGATGGAACCAAAAACCAATGGCTTCCGCAACACAGCCTATCCCCGCAAAAGCAACCCAATCCCATCCTTTTAAGAGATTCAAGTGCTTCAATTTATGTTTCGTATTAAAATAGTAACAGCTTCATTGTGCTTATCATATTTGATATAGTATCAAAACAATGATGCTTTCTGTTAAAACCTCACAGCATGTTGCTCAAGATCATGATGAATTGTATATGGATGTTATCAGGGATAATTCAAGATGCCGAAAACCGGTAAGAAGAAGGCGAAGATGACAGAAAAGAAACCTGCCCCTCTCAAGATTGAAACCTCGCTCCAGGACACTAGGTGCACCACTGGTGTCCCTCCAGAAATCAGATGGGATGACATCTATAGAATGATCAGGGACCAAGAAATCCCAGATATGTTGCTGGAAGAAGCACCAATCTATCAAAATATCAGAGCCTCAGGCATAACTAGAGCCGCTACCCGCCCTGAGCTATTCCCCTGTGCTGAAGTGATCGGGTGGATACTCCAACATGCAGATGCTGAAGGGAGAGTGATAAATGATAGCGGGAAAGTGGCTATTGCCTCATTTCAACCCGTGTATATTGCGGCGGCCTACAGATTTCCCCGTGTCCAACAAGCTCTGACTGACGAATGGTTGGGCCAAATGGATAACGTCGAGATGGCCAAGAAGCTATTGAGGGGAGGGAAGCATTTGAGAAAGAAGGGAAATGATGAATATGACGTACAGAACCTGAGGGCCCCTTTCAAATTGATTTCCCTGATGCTGTGCAGAATCTTTGGCATGCCCGATGGCACAGTATACAAGATTCAGTGGGTCCCTATCATTCATTATGTGGCATTTCAAGGAACAGTGTTTGACTGGGCCACTATCCTGTCAGATAGTCTGGCCTCAATGATAAGTACTGCTAAGCCAGGGCTAGCCTTGAAGAAGGCTGAATTCTTCATGTCCTCATATCTGATAGATTGTATTCTGGCCAAGATAGAGTTCCCCAAATTGGGTTGTACATGGGATAGGGCCACCGCCCCGGTCTACATCGCATTCAAGATGTTGTGGGCTCAGAACTACAAGCCCAACTACAAACTCATCTGTGAGGGGTTCATCATGCCCCTATACGAGAAAATGTTTAAGGAAGAACCAAGTTGCCTGTCAGAAAATGCTTTGGAAGTCCTTGAGGAGTATGGGGACTTTTACTTTTCAGAACAAGGTACCTACCTGAGAATGTTTGGAGGGACTAAGCCCCCATACATATTGCCGCAGTATGCCACAGACTACGTGGTGCTGAAGGAAGCAGTAAGACAACTCTTCTTGGATGGAGTTGGAGCATTGCTCCACAAGCAGCACAAGGCTTCCTTTCCCCCTCTGCCTTTCTGCATCGGCGCTTACAAGTTTTCAGGGGTTGCCTCGGCCAATGAGTTTGTTCAAGAGTTGAAGGCCTTCCACTTCGGTGAGGTCATCTTCCACAGGAACGACAGAAAGGGTAAAGTGGCCGAGCATTGCAAGGGGAACTATGCTCACTTCGAATACTCCCACTACCCTGATGCCGAGGAGGAAGCATTCAGAGGCATCAGCAACATGACTGAGCTACGGATCTGTCGCCAAGGTACTGGAGCGAGCTCTAGCTCGGCCAAGGCCCAGAAGACCATCCAGCAAAAGGAGAAAGAAGCTGAGGATGCCTGAGCTCAGGAAGAGCTCAGATTAAGAGAAGAGGCAAGGTTACAGCAGGAAGCCGAGGAAGCAAGAAAGCAGCAAGAAGCTGAAAATGAAAGACTGCGGAAAGAAGCTGAAGAAGCCCAAAAGAGGAAAGAAACTGAGCAGGCTGAGGCAGAAAAGAAGGTGGAAGAAGAATTGAAGACAAGGGAAGATGCCCAAGCAGGTGGGTCCGGTGTCCAAGACATGGAGATAGACACCTCTCAAGCAGGTGGCGCTGGTACCCAAAAGGAAGGAGTAGACCCTGCTCAGGAAGTTCGGACCCCACCTATGGAAGAGGACATAGACATCATAAACCGACTAATTGTCTCGTACACCCCATCAGGAAAGCGTACGGTGTCTAAATGGAATGAGTTTGTGTATGATAAGAAAAGAAAAGCGATGGTCCTCCAATCAGAAGAGAGGATTAAAAGTCCCTTCCATGAAGACATTATTACTCACTGGGAGGTCACCGTCATGCAAAACACAGATCAAGATCCCATTGCTATGGCATCCGCAGTTATAGCAACAGCAAAGGCATCATTTGCCAATGTAGGCGGTATAGTCAAAGAAAATATATTGACAAAGAAGAGAGCACGCACGCTGCAACAAAATGTGGCTAATGAGCAAGCCCAAAGAGATCTGGCAGTAAACAAATATAACTGCTTGTACGCTGAGCATAAGGAGCTGTCAAACAAGTACAGCCAGCTGGAGGAGGAAAAGGACCAGCTAACATTTCAAATGATGATTGTGGAAGCAGAGAAGAATGGTGCAGAAGAAAAGGCATCTCTGCTAGAAGTAGACAAGCAAGCATTAACTGAGCGTTTAGAGCAAGCGGAGAGCAGGACCTTAGACCTATCTCCCTTCCACGAGCTGTCATGCAATATCCTGCAGCAAGGGTATGGCTCCCAAGAGCTAATCACTGAAGATGTATGCAAACTCAAGGCCATGGTAGTCAGACTAAAAGAGATTAATGCGGAAGCCCACAGGCTCAAAGCTAAGAATACCCGTGTCAAGGCAAATGTCCTAAGTCAGATGGCATGGAGAGAAGGGAAAGGAGGTTTCCCCCCGCATCTTCCTTTTAAGGCCGTGGAAGATTTTAATGAAGATATAGCCTTGTTGGAGTTTGGTAGGAACTGTGCCAATAAGCTGATAACCAGCGTGCAGAGGACAACAGATAGGATCAACAACCTATACCAAAAGCTCAAAGAAGTCCATGACAACTGCATATTGAGCTTCCCTCAGACCCTAGAAGACTTCCCGGAAAAGGAGCAGCGGTTGTCTCAACTGAAAGAAGAGCTAGGCGTCCAGATGGAGTATGTGAAAAGGATTGATGTCCTGGCCATGGATGATCTCCAACATTACATCGGTTCATCAACACTTCACAACCATCTGCTGAAGGAAGCGCATCAAGTTGCTGAAGCAGAAGTACAAAGCATTAAAACAGAGCTCAGGAAGAATGTGACTTCTCAGAAAATCGTGTTTCTTGCTGCAGCAAACATAATCATAAGAGACACAGGAGTATGGCACAGCTACATAGCAGAGGAGGACAGGAAAGCCGCAGTAGCAGCAGAAGCATCAGTAGATCCGGCAGCATCTCTCCCAGCAGCCTCTTCCCCAGCAATGGTAGAAAATCTGGCCAGTTCAATTTCCCCTTCCCAATTAGGAGCGGCATCAGCAAGGGATTCGAGGGCCTCTTCCCAGGCAGCATCAGTGACAATTAACTTAGGCGACCCTTTGCCAGGAGAAGCTCACGCACAGGAACGAAGAGGCCGAATTCAGTGAGCCACTCTTTTCAGCCAAACACGTGCCCAACAGGGAAAGCTTTGATGTCGGTCAATTTTCTGTTATGTATATTTTAAATATGTAAGGCGTAAGCCATGGGACAGCTGTCCCTAATTTTTGTCAAAATATTTTTGTAAAGGAAGTGGCTATTTTTGGTGATCGATTATAGTAGAAATCCCTGTAAGTGACAGGTGGAAAGTGCTAGGTGTCAGCCCAAAGGGCAAAGTTGTAGCTATAAATAGCATCTAGGAAAGATTAGGAAGGACTTTTGGCAGGGAATGAAAATTTTGGCAAACGATATGAGCTATCTTGTATCGGGTCTGTAAATTGAATTTTCTAATAGAAGCCACGGGAGATGGACGTTTTGCCTGGAATGTTGGATTGCTCTATATTGGACTATTCTAATGACTGCAATTCTGCAATGTGAGATCATTCTTGACATCTGAATTATTTCTTTGCATTAATGATTCTGCTCTCCTCTGTGCATGCGTTCTCTCTATTTTGTGAACAATGAAATGTATTGCTGTAGATTTCTTTGTCTAGATCGAATGGCTAACTGTTCTTTCTTCAGGGTAATTCATATGGCTCATTGTTCATGACTTTAAATCGCTCCTTGCAGGGATCTTTGAGTTTATTTTCAGTTTTTGTTATATCTAGATCTGTTTCTTTATTCTTGTTACATAGATTAAATAATTTTGCTTTCTTCTGTTATGACCAATAGATGCGTCCTTAAAGTTTCTTTTCAGATCTGTTTCTTTATTTGTTTTCTTCTATTTATGAGCAATAGACGCGTTCCATGTTGAATGAGAAGCTATCTTCTCAAGATCTGTATCTTGCTGTAGCTTTGGTTGTGAGAAATAATAGCTATCTATTCTTGGTTTACAATACTTGTTACTGCAGATTGCTCTTCCCTTAGCATGTTCCCTGCAGGGATAGATAGATTTGTTCTAGTTTTAGGCTTAAATCTGTTTTAATTGCATTTAGATTAAGTATAATTTAGGCACTTGCATCTCATACAAAAGACACAAAAAACCCAAAAGAAAGGTGGATCGGGCCATAACCGGTAAGGTCGGATTTAAAGTCCAAAACCACGGTTGCCGGAACCGCTAACCGGACGGGTTCCCTACACCAAACGGGAGATAGTCTAATTGGGACCATCTCTCGGGGAGAATCCCTTTCTGATTGATGCTACGATATCCGAGGCATCAACAGGTTTGTAGATAGTCTTTCGAGTTTTTGCCTATGGCATGTAATACTGGCCCTGGGATATCTGGAAAACTCTCTTTCGAGGTTTTGCTTTGGAGGAAATATAATCCTATCCCTGGGAGGTTTGCAGATTCTCTTGCTAGGTTTTGCTGCTGGCATATTAATAGCTCCCTGGGAGATCTGGAAAATGCTCTTTCAAGGTTTTTTCCTATGGCATGTAATCCTAGCCCTGGGAGATCCGATAGGTTGAGATGTGTGCTCATAATCAGTCCTAGGATGCTCTTTCAAGGTTTTTCCATGACCACATGTAATAAGTCCTGGAGGTCTGGACAGGATGAAAAAGGCCTCAGATGCTCTTTAGAGTTCTCGCTTGGCAAGACACTCTTTTAAGGTTTTGTGGTGGGGGTCACATGTAATAAGTCTTGGAGAAATGGACAGGATGAAAAAGGCCTCATATGCTCTTTAGGGTTCTTGCTAGTCAAGAGACTCTTTTAAGGTTTTGTGATAGTCACATATAATACTAGCCCTGGGAGATCCGACAGGTAGAGCTGTGTGCTCGTAACATCTTGGGATGGTCTTTCGAGGTTTTGTGACGCACGTAATAAGTCTTGAGAATTCCACAGTATGGCCAGTGATGATGAAGACCTGCAGGTGGTGGGCCTACATCCAGTATGAAAAAGGACTAGCTCTGTAGAACTTCCTATGACGAGTAGATTCAGAGATTGATTGAGATAGCAACAGCCGTGATGATGACGATGATTCGAGGACGATGATTCGCTGATGATGATCCAGTGAATAAGACTTGTGCTAGAAGACCTGTGTTGAGAAATACCTTCCTAGTTAAGAGGGATTGTTGATGTATATGTAACTTTGGAATGTATTTCACATATATGTATATTGTATTCCTATAGAGATGTTATTATTCCTCTATACGGAAGTGTTTGTATTCCTATAGAGATGTTATTATTCCTCTATATGGAAGTGTCGTCATTTATATTATAAGTGTCGTAACTTATACTTGAGGGTTATTAGACCACCTTGTTGGGGTCGGCCCTGTATAAGTCATGTGGGTCAAAGGGTTATTAGACCACTCTACTGGGGGTCGGCCCAGTCAGCATTATGTTATGTGGTTAAGTTAAAGTCGACCTAGTAAAGGTTATTAGGCAAGTCAAGTCAAGTATAAATAGAGTGCAAGAAGCACTCTATTTCATCATTCGATTCTCACACACACTCTTTGGAGAGTGGTGCACTTGTGGAGGAGGAGAAGCTACTGCTAGGAGATGTCTATCTCTTATGCTTGGGTTGTATCATTACTCTATCTATCTCTGAGGAAGTTATTGGGGTTTTTCACCTTTATGGTTTTCCCCAAGTAAACTCTGTGTCTCTTGTGTGCTTGCATTATTGTTTCCATGATTGATATGCTGTAGATATGATGTACATGTTGTTCTCTCAGTTAAGATCCTAGATCAGATTGAAGTAAATTCTGAAAAACTAACAAAAAGTAGGAAGCTTAATCTTAACCTGTTTATTTTTGCCTTGACTCGTTGACACCTGTACAATCTGTTGCTCAGTTTTTTACACTTTCTTCCTTTTGGAAGCTCTTTCTATGTCATCATCTATATCCATGACATCAATCTTTTCTAACTTTCTGGTTTCCCCAGAGCCACTAGAAAGGGGTATAGTTTCTTCAACCGCTGGGACCAGGATGAAGGAGCTAGGTAGTGGAGAAGTGGCTTTTGGTACCATGGAGGTGGAGTCATCCTGTAAATCTACCTCCATCTACTCTTTGCTAGGATATTCTAACCAATTTGCAGCCTCAGCCAGACCTGCAAGCTCAAAATGTTCAAAACCCTTTCTATTGCTTTATTTCCTTCTGTCTCAGATGATATGGTGGGGGTCATAGTTTATAGCATCCTTGGTTTGAAGCCCCATGTCTCACATCATACCTTCAATGGTTGGAAGGGCAGTCTTGTTTTTAATCATGAATGGGCCTACAACCCATGGAAAGGTGGTATCTGAGGCCTTTTTGTCCTCTAGAAAATGCTCAACTTCCACCTTCAGGATCTGCCTGATGAATTCCATTGTAAATAGTCTAGGGGTTAGAAACGTGGGTAGTGCATAAGGTGCAAGGGAAAACCCATAAACTATGATGGTTGTGCTGTGTTCTGAGAGGAACCAATCTCCTATCTTCTTCTCAAGAGAAGGCTATAGCATCTCTTTCATTTCTGCTAATATCCTGGGCAGCTTCCTTTGAAAGGTAACATTGTGGAATTCTGACATGATGTTGTTCATGAACTGAGTGTATTCTATGAGTGTCTCCCGAGTGAGCATCAGCTCAGGCATCTGTAAGTTCCCTTCATTAAAGGACAAAAACATTCTCAACAGGTATGACTGGAATATGAAGCTTCTAGTTTTGGGGAACTCCACTAGTTGAGAATGAATATTCATAGCTAGGGCCACATCAAACCTAAGACAGGCACACTAGATGGACTGACTGGGCTCCTCAGGCTGAAGAGGAAATGTGCTCATGAAAAAAAGCAAGCTTATCAAAGGTTCAGTGATATATTGGTCTATATCTAATCCTAGGAACGGGGCCAACATGGTTATAACACATTTGGACTCTTCTCTAAACAGACCGAGTTCACCAGGGAAAGGTTGGTCCTTGACGAAAACATTAGGAAGCAGGCTAGCATGGAAGAAACTTTGCTTAAGCTCGGTCGGGGCCTATCTAAAATAATGAATTAGGGCTTCTTCTGTGTATGCTTTGGATTTCTGGCAGAACTCATCTGGGATAGACAGGGCTTTCGTAACAGTGAGGGGGTTGACTTGGCATAGGATTCTAGAGCTGGATGTGCCCACAATCACCCTCTCAGAGGAGGAGTAATTGGTGGTGCACTAGTCGACGAACTCGGGGCAATTTGGGGTTTGGTTGATTGCAAACAAATGAAAAAACGACTGGTAAACTTTATGTACATCAATATCGCCCTCCCTAATCAGCTTCAACCTGTCCTCCGCTATCTCAATGTTGCTATTTATCAACATTGTGTCGTAAACCTCGGCATCCTTATCCTCAAACAAATCACCTATCCTCCGGTATTCAAAACCTAGGGGTTCTATCTCGCTCAATTCAGCCATTTAAATAGTTTAGTATGGAGACAGGAGGCCTACCTAGTCTGGGAATCTGGCTAAGTTGGCTGCTTTTGCAGAAGTCGCCTCTTATCATTATCCAATGCACTGGACTAATAGTATCCAGATCCCTGTGCAGTATGTATTTTTATATCATTTATGTTCCCTTATCATCCTTGTATGTTTTGCAACAAATAGGTGTTTCAAGCCGTCCAACTGTAAGATCTACTCTGGGCCATGGATCTTTGTCCCTGTTTAACCTCCAGGGCCTTCCACAGACCTCATCCATCAAGTGCTTCCTTCCATGTACCTTAGATCCATGAAACTATTGTCCACTGTCGATCTCGCTCTCGCCCACATCTTGACTGTCAAAAGGTGCAGCGCCTACCATGTTCGTAGATTTGGACAACACCGATGCTCTGTGCATGTTCAATCTGTGAACAAATCTTCAACCATAGATCTTAACTTTGCCAAATCTACACCGTTTCAATCCGTGGGGCCTACCAAAAGTTCATAGATTTGGAAAGTTAGTTTTTTTGTGCACTTCGAAATCACGAAGAAATTGAAGATCGTAGATCTTCCTTTATGCCCATTGATCTGATTCCCAATTTGCTCGTGGGCTAGCACACTCCACCCACACTAAAACCACTCCATCGTAATTTGCGAAGGGCACCTATGTCTGTCGATTTTCGTTGCCACAGATCTACACCCTTCATATGTGCCCCTATATAACATTGAGCGGGCCTTTATAATTTCTCCCTTGTCACCAATGTTAAAGCTTAGGATCTTTGATTATTTCATTCGCGTGCTGCAAATTCATATCCAGAGATCCCATTAGACATCCCTTGGGTCTTTGATTCGATAACTGAGGCCTTACCCCTCCAAAGATCAATGTATTAATTGTGAGGTCAGCCATGCGACTTCAAGTCGCTGGGCTCTTTAATTCCCCTACCCCCAATGTCGCCTCATCCTGCCTGGAAACAATTCACATGGATCCTGGAAACAATTCACATGGATCTCCAGCGTGTGAAGATTAGCATTGACGCAGAGTCTATTGACAGGTGTTCACTCTGCACTGTTGCCAACAAACTATCTACCTAACTCCCTTATACACCGACCCAGAAAGGTGTAACCCTTCCCAGCAACACTTGCAAAGCAAGTGTAGTCTCACCTGAGGTGGATAAGAAGGATGTTGGAACCAAGCTTCCATATTTGTGTAGAGGATATGTGCACATTAACCAGAGATTACAACATCCATGAAATTCCATTAACCAATCATTCGCATTTTATTCATAATACATACATTCGGAGCATATTCAACAACATATTCGCATTAAACAACAAAAAACATTCACATAACTCATTATTCATCATCGCATCATTGCACAACAACATAATTCATATCATAACCGAACATCTTCATTCATTCATCAAAACTTGTGAAACAAACCTCGCAGAAACAGTCAAGTCATCATATCGCGGATACAACCGAACCCAAAAGATAGGATTAAAATCCAAAACTCCGATACCCTTAGGCTTACAATATTGCTTTATTTATATTCTTTTATCTTATTACAAAATGGTCCACATGACCGACTCGACTAACAACTCTTATGCTTCCGCAAAAAGTGGCAAAAGGTCCTTTTTCCATGGAATGACCCTTTCACACCTGTCGGCTTCCGCACTTCCTGCGGATCTATCCCGTGCCAACAGGCCCCCCAACACAAACTTGTGGTTCATCCTGAGCCACCTCAACTGGACGCTATTGGTTTGCACCCACCCTGCATTGTGCTCGATCCCTGAAACTATTCTTACTGTCTAGAATTCACTGTTGTGTACTTCTCATCCCCATCTGTTGATCACTGGTTCACTGTCATGTACTTCTTGCACTAATCCTCCAGTCTCTGGAAACCTTGATCATATACCTCTTTGGAGTCTGTTGGTTCATTCTGCATTCATTCCTGCCTAATAAGAAGGTGGTCGATGACACCAAGGTGGAAAATAGGCCGACTACTCTGGCACATCTGTTTCACACCTTGGATTGCTTCCTACTGGGGCCAGGGGCCTACTACCCCTGTTCTTCGGTTGTTCACTGGGACCATGAAGCTTCGAACTACTA
The DNA here is from genome assembly GCA_027924585.1 of Larix kaempferi. NCBI lineage: Eukaryota > Viridiplantae > Streptophyta > Pinopsida > Pinales > Pinaceae > Larix > Larix kaempferi. Next base: position 10,718,250 of record BSBM01001191.1, on the reverse strand, counting down.
CCACATACTTAGACATCTCAGATGAAACCTCGTCTCTGTGACACCCGAGTGCCCAGGCTTCTTTCTGCTCAAGGCGCTCATGCACACTCGTCGTTCGGGCCCGCAGTGCCCCTGGTGTGCTACCGCATGAAATGAAATAGATCATTTCCACAGCCTCCTTGGAATTCCTAACTTATGAAATGACCTGACCCGCTCGCAGCATGTATTTCTTACTTCTAGTAAATACCTATTTGCTTTGCTCAACCTATGGTGCCTGTATTATGCATTTCCATCGTCCGGGACGTCTTCTTCAAAAAAACATCCTCTGCGGATCCGTTCACTTAATGCGTTGATTCTGTCATCATTTCTCCTGTGTGTGGTGATCGGGCTTCTTGCATGCGTGATGAGTGACCATATTGCTCTTCGTGTCATCCCCATGCGAACTATCATCTGTGGTGCCTCTGGACATGCTATGTTTCAAATGTGCCTGGCGCCGGCGCGTTTGATAGGGTCACAATCCTACCGCTGTGTGCCAAACATGCCTGGTGTCATCCAAAAAATTCCCATCTATTGGTGATTCAGTACTGATTTGACAGGGTCGCAATCCTGCCGCTGTCGTAGTCCAAACCCCAAGCTATGAGACAACCCCTCCTTGTGCACATTCTCCTACGGCTGGTACGCCATCTACCATTTCGTAGATATATATTATATATATATATATATATATATATATATTATATATATATATATATATATATATATATATATATATATTATATATATATATATATATATATATATATATATATTAAGTCCTCATCCGCTCTGTGTCGGATTATGGTGATAGGGCTTCAGTCTTCTCCCATTGATTAATTTAGTTAATAGTACCCCATCCAAGCTCTGTAACTGTACTGCACCTCCATTGGTGATAAAAGTGATGAAGTATGGCCCCAACCAGTGCATTTGCAACTTGCCAGGGTGTTTCGCGAATTTGCTATCATACAACATAACTGTATCCCCCTTCTGTAGGTGTTTCATCTTGACATAGTGGTCGTGCCACGCCTTATGGTGGTCCTTTTCTACCTTCTGGTGAAACCCTGCGATGAATCGATCTTCGTCCAACTATATTAGTTATGTCAATCGTTGCTCGAGCGCGCTATCATCGCTCATCTCTATTGATGTGGCGATGTGCAAACTGGATACTATGTATTCCATTGGCATTACTGCTTCCTGGACGCAGACGACTTTAAATGGAGTCTGTCTAGTCAATCGTTTGCATGTGGTGCTATACGCCCAAAGGAATGCTAGGATTTTTAGGTCCCAGTCGTCACGGTTCACATTGCACACCTTGGTGAGAGCATGCTCCAAGATCTTATTAAACGCCCCAATGGTCCCATTCACCTGAGGGTGGTAAGGTGTACTCTTCTTGTGTTGGATTTGAAATTCCTCCGTCATCGTAGCAATCATTTGGTTAATGAAGTGTGTTCCTTGATCACTTAGTAATACCTTTGGGCAACCAAACCTAGTAACCACATTGTCAAATAGGAATCGTGCTGTAGTTGCAGTGAAGCAATCTTTTACTGGCGCATCTTCCACTCAACACGTCAGGTAGTTTGTCGTAGTGATAATGTAACGCGACCTTGTTGTTTTCCCAGGTGGATTGATGGGTCCCACAAAATCGATAGCCCATTTGTCGAAAGCCTACAACGTTACTTGTGGTACTAGTGGCATTTTGTCACTTCGCGAGGGCTTCTCGGTTCATTGACACATGTCGCAGCTCCTGGCATAATCCGCAACATCTCCATGCAAGGTTGGCCACCATATTTATGCTCGAAGGGTCTTCCGGGCAATTGCTCATCCGCCATAGTGTCCCCCAACAATTCCATCATGAGCTTTTGATAGAATCTATTCTTGTTCATGTGGAAGGACGCATCGTCACAGAATCTCATCTGGGCCCATTTTATATAACTCCCCTGCAATTAGCTAAAAGTTTGTGGCTCGTACAACTAGTTGCTTCCTTTGGCAAGTAGTAAGCTCGACCGGTGCCTCCCCTGTCACCAAAAATTGAATGATTTCTTCATAGTAGTTATCGACCATGCCAATCCTAAGAAACTGAGCGTCCGACAATCCTTCGTCAATGATTGTTGGTTCCTCTCCTGATTCTATTCGTGAGAGATGATCAGGTCCTACATTCAATCGTCCCGACTTTACGATAATCTCAAAATCAAACTCCTAAAACAAAAATAGTCGGCGGTAGATTCCCCCCCCCAACACAAGCTTGTTCACCGAGTATTTCAATGCAGAGTGATCGGTGAACATCTTAAAGTGGCCCCCCTAGGAGGTAGTGCCTAAATTTTTGCAACACATAGACCATCGCTAGCCCTTCCCGCTCAGTGGTCATATAGTTCCTCTCCGCCATTGACAGTTTTCTACTGGCGAATGCTATCGGGTGGTCGATATCACCAGTTCCAAATTGGGCAAGAATAACACCTAGTGCGACTGATGATGCATCAACGCGTACATGAAATTCCTTCGTCCAATCCAGAAATGCAAGGATTGGGGCTTCAACCATCTTTTGCTTCAATATGTCCAAACTTTTTTGACACTTGTCAGTCCATTCAAACTTAGCATCCTTCTTTAGTAGCTTCTCCATGGGTGTTGTGATGGCTGCATAGCCTCGGATGAATTTCCATTAGTAATCGGTGTGTCCCAATGTCGCTCGTAATTGTTTAGCCGTCATCGATGGTGGGAGGTCCACAATGATGGCAATCTTTTCTGGATCTACCAACATTCCTTCGCGGCAGACAATGTGTCCCAACAGTATGCCGAACGGAGCACAAAAGATACATTTCTTGAGGTTCAGGGAAATATGGTGCTGTCGGCAGCGTTCTAGCATGAGTCTTAAGTTTGCGACATGATCTTTGACTAACCCATATACCGTCCAATCATCCATATAAACCGCAAGGAAATTATGAATATAAGCTTTGAAAGCTACTACCAATATTCTGGAAAATATTGCAGGAGCATTCTTTAATCCAAATCGCATCACCATGTACTGAAAGCATCCCCACCCAGTGACGAATGTGGTCTTGTGTTGATCTTATTTCACAATCTTGATTTGGTGGTAGCTTGAAAATCTATCCGTAAAGGAATATATCTCCTGGCCTCCTACGCCTCCGAGTACTTCATCTGTGAATGGGGTCGGGAATGGATCATGGAGGTAGGTATCATTTAGTTTCCTTAAGTCAACGCATATTCGTACTTCACCGGTTTTCTTGTCCTGGACAACCATTGGGCTGATCCATTATGATTCCGCCATGGGTTCTATAATGCCTACCTCTAGCATTCTTTCGAGTTCAGCTTGCACTCGTTCCTTGTATCGCAGGTTCAATCGATATGGCCGCTGCTTAACCGGCTTCGCGTCGAGTTTCAGGGGGATCCTCATCTTTCCTAAGTCTCTAGAAATTCCCTTCATCTCTGAGAACTTTGTTGGAAACAAAGCCCGAAACTCATGTAGTAGGTCAGTTACCTTCGCAATGGTCGACTCGTCCCAGTAGTCCCCAATGTTTGCGAATTTTGGGTTTTCCTCTGATCCAATGTTCACCTTTTTAATCTTTAATGGTTGTTGAAATTTATCCGCTGGTATATCTGGTGCCACCACACTGCGATTACCCTCCAACTCCGGTACATATGTAGCCCTAGGGTCATCATCATCTCCGGGTTCTCCAGTGACGTTGTAACACTCCATCAACATTTATGGTGTCGTCGTCCATTGGAGTGCCATTGGTTGTCCAGTTGGTACCACTTCAAATATATTTCCATGGATAGCCTATAGCGCGGTGTGGATTAAGGGATTTATATCTGCGAATGAGAACGTTTGGCTAAAGCCAATTGTAAGCTACTCCCAATATGTAGTCCCACGTCGCAGTTCTGTTGCGACATACCTGCTATGCGATACCTCATCCAATGTGTGTACAAATGTGTGTACCCACTCTTTTTGTGCTCTCGATCCCCATCGATGTTGATAAGAATTTAGATGTGCCTTCGGGTCTCCCTGTCCGTCGTATCGCATCTAGTCGTCCTTCGAGGCTTCTCCAAACCGAACCTCCATCAGGCGTCAGCATAGTGGCCAAGATGTGATGTTTGATTTATGTGCTTCCCACCATCGTGCAGGAGTAGCCTTTTGGGCTTCCCACAGGGCCAGAAGACACTGTGGCTCTGCCACCTTCTCCTCAAATTTGGTGAGAAACATGTCCAAGTTGGGAAATCCTTCATAGATAGGTAACACATACTCCTCCTTAGCTACCATTCAAAGGTACTATGTTATCCGTGCGCACCTTCGAAAAGACACTTCATGCAAACGGTTCTTCCAATTCTCAAGGACCTCGCCTGAGTCAGAGGATGCTAAACTGGTGCTGCTGAGCCATTCCAATTCTCCATCCATGGTGGGGTTGACATAGTCTTCAGAGATGTTATACAGACTGTCCCATCCTTCCGTAAATTCATCTCTAATTGGCTCCGTATAGCGTAGCCCTTCTGCAAGATCCAATGGTTTGATGACTATCATTTCCTCATTTTCGAAGGACATTATCGTTTTCTTAAAGTTGATAATTGCTTGATTTTCAATAGCCCAGTCTATCCCCAGTAGTATCGGATAGGGACTGGTGTTATCCACAATCTTGATGACATCAAAGTCTACATACGTTCTGAGCCCTTCAATTTCAACCAAAAGTTGACATACCCAACCTAGCGGGGTGACCTTGCTCTGGTTCACCAGTCACAGCTGTATTGGCAACCAGGTCATCCGTGGCTTTCCCATCATCTCCCATGTCTGTTTAGTCAGGATATTCACATCCAAACCCAAGTCCAGAATGATGGAGTCAACATCAAATTCTCCGATCTGTGCCGACATCCGCATCTCCCTACCTGTTTTTCTTTTATGTATGCGATTGACTTTTTGCTCTAGTCGTGCACCTCCTCCTCATTGTAGTAGCCTAGCTATTTCTTCCAATATCTCTGGATATTTTTCCAAGTCTAGGAAACTCCCTAAGAAATATTTTAGGGTGGTAGCCATCCTTTGCGACTTCGTGTGGTCAAATGTTGGTGCCATGTCATAGATTTCTTCTTCCAGAGCTACCCATCTCTTATTCCTCATTGCCTCCTATGCCTTTGAGAAAATGTCCTTTTCCACTTTAGTGCCCTCAATGACCTGCTTTCGTTGTGTTTGTGTTGGTATGACATTGGTGTGTGGCTTATTGGCCCTAGTCACTGCTCCTCCTTGTGTCACTATCCCCACTGTAGTGTGGTTTCCTCTGGCTTCTGTCGAAATCATCTATACCGCAGGTGGCATCTTTGGATTATTCAAGTTCTGGTTCTGCTTGGTTTTCCATTTCGAAATAAGCTGACAGAAGTCTTCTATACCATGATCTGCAACACTGCAATATGTACACTGCGACGCTGGATTCAGACAATCTCTCTGGTAGTGCCTCTACTTCCCGCAATTATAACGGATAATTGGACCTCTTCTGCATACAGCAACACCTCCACGTCCCATACCTTGACCATCACAGAATCCTCCAAAACCTTCGCGCGGTGTTCCATATTGTTGATACTGCAGTTTCCCGTACTGTGGATGCTGATATTGCTGCTTCCCATACTGCGACTGGACATACGACGGTGGTGGATACTGCGGTTGCCCGTATTTCCCCTGGTCATAATGCTGCGGATGACTATACTACGATTGCTATTGTACCACCGGTAGTTCTTCTTCCTTCATGAATTACGTGTTAGATATCCGCTCTTGCAGCAAATCATAGGTCCTGCAGTCCTTCTCATCATGGCCAACCGATCGACAAAAGTTGTAGTATAAGTTTGCTGGATTTGATATTTTGCAAATATACGCACTCCTCCTATCGATGCCCTCTGGTCTGACAGACAGTACACCATGGCATGCCTCCCTGGCGAAGTGGGTTTGGTTCCCCTGCCTGCAAGTATTCCTGGAATTCTAGGCAATTGTCCTTATGGTGCCCCTCAGTTCTGCATATGGTGCACCATACATCTCCTCGGGTTTCCTTTCCCTTCTTGATATCCTCCAGCTGTAATGTTAAATTGTCCAACTGTGCCTAAACTCTATCCATTCCCATTCCTACTTTTCCAATTGGTGAAGCCTTTAGCTTCATTGCGATTTATAATGCTTCTACCTGTGTTGGACTTTTTGTTGCATCAACGGTCCTCGGATATGTGACACCAATTCTACAATGAACCATTCTTTGTGTTGCATCTCATTTATCGGAAAGCTCACTTTCTCTAGCGTCTTATATCGCAGATCGAATTGCCACACCGACTCATTCGGGAATTGCTTAATCTCCTTAAGCTCAGTGATATATTGCGACTTAGATTTTGGTTTCTTAAATTCGTCAATCATCGCCATCCTGATCTACTCCAGTGTTTTAGCCATTGTTCCCACTAGAACCTTTACAAACTTCATGTACTAGTCTAATGCCTGACCCCTAAGGGTTGTCTCTAGCTGTCCTATTTTTATAGCATCGTCCTGGACCTACTTCATGGTATAGACTGCTTCACATACGAACCAATACTATTCGGGACCCTCGGTCCTGTTCCCCTGAAAGGTGGGCATATTTTCCTTGTCTTCCATCCTAACATTGCTGGTATTGTTATTTACTGAAGTGCTACTCTTGCCACTGCACATGGGGCAACTCCATGAATAGTTTGGATTTATTCCTATAAAATTTGGAGTAGTGTGCGGGGTCGAAGGTATGTGGTAAATTATGATCTGACCTTCCTCTGCCTCTGGGGTAGCCTGGTCAACGTCTCCTTCACGATAAGGTCGCTTCCTCTCGTGTGGTCCTGTTCTGCAGTCCTCTCAGGAGACTCTCTCTCAGTCCTCCTCTTCTTCTCAGGACGTCGGAATATAGCTCCACTTCTCAAGAGACCACACTCTTCGTTAGCTTCCCTCTCAAACTCGTCGTCTCTCATGTCCATCTACCACATCTTTGCATTAGACTCGCATTTATGTGATACCTTCACCTTCGCACACTGATTCTTCTACTCATCAGAAGACATCCTCAATATTCCTTTTTCATAGACCCGCATTTTAATCCACCGTTTTAAGGATGAAAAAAATATTCCCCTTGGTCCCCTGAAGAAATTTCTTTCGGTGTCGCTGTATGACTTGATAGTATCTACCGCGAACTCAATTACCTGCCCTTTGAGGATACTGTCTACCCAAAAATCAACAGCTCACGATACCTTGTTATCAACTTGCTTCAACTGTCACACCAACTCTGGAGTCCAACATTCCGGTTCAGTCTTCTGACAGTGGTTCTTGCGGAACATCAACTGTGCTAGCCAGTCATGCAACAGCAACGGGAATTCATAGAAAAATATTTCATGAATATCTGAGTATATGTATCTTTCTAACCAACTAGTCGTTGTCTTCTTAGGATCTTACTTCTCTCCTTTTGCGTATTCCTATGCCTTCTTACCAAAACACCCTTGGATCTTTGGTTTTTTCGAGTGCCACAGCATATCCTCGGAGCAAGGATTCATCAACTACATAATACATGATACATCTATAAAACATTGGAATCTTTCTTTAACATCATCAGTAACTCAACTAGTTACTAGAACATCTTCAAATCTTCAATACTAGAATATCACCATCTTCAGTATTGAGTCTTCATCTTTTGCAGCATCCGAACAACTACAACAACATCATCATCTGTATATTCTCAATCGATAGTATCATCATCTGGATCATCTCGATTAACATCATCTTCTCGATCATCTCGATCAACATCATCATCTAGATCATATCGATCAACATCATCATCTGGATCATCTTGATCAACATCATCATCTGGATCATCTCAATCAACATCATCATCTGGATCATCTCGATCAACAGTATCATCATCTGGATCATCTTGATCAACAGTATCATCATCTAGATCATCTCGATCAACAGTATCATCATCTGGATCATCTCGATCAACAGTATCATCATAGCAACATACTCTGCAATACACATGATCCAATTACGGGATGATCAATCCCTCTGAATTTTGAGACATCTCTCATGTCTATGGATGGTGCAGTGCAGATCTACTTACAGGATGATCAATTTAAGACACCTTTCACGTCTATGGATGATGCAATCTAGATCTACTTACAAGATGATCAATCCCGATCAATTTAAGACACCTCTCATGTCTATGGACGATGCAGTCCTGATCAATTTAAGACACCTCTCATGTCTATGGACGATATAGTCCAGATCTACTTACAGGATGATCAATCCTGATCAATTTAAGACACCTCTCATGGCTATGGGTGATGCAGTCGAGATCACGTACATTTTGAACCAACTATTCAGGGACGATGCAGTCCTATCACGTACATTTTGAACTAACTCTTCAGGGACGATGGAGTCCTATCACGTACATTTTGAACTAACTATTCAGGGATGATGCAGTCCTCTCATCCACTTAGATAGAGTCTAAGCACCACACATTGACCTAATCATCGAAACAAGTAACCTCATACAGTATTCTCATCAATACAGGTATCCTCATTATCGATCTCATCGTCGATATAGGCAATCTCATCATCGATACATGTATCCACATCGATACTAGTATCCAAATATCATCATCGACCATATCACTCCCCCTTTCCGGAGGGTCCTTCTGAACGACACCAATCTTGTCTTGGAAATATTCAAACTTTACTCGAGACAGAGGTTTGGTCAATATATCAACAACTTGTTCGTCCATGCTCACATACTCGAGCTTGATAGCTCCTTTCTGCACCATATCCCGTATATAAAAATATCATATCTCTATGTGCTTTGACTTATCATGGAACACTGGATTCTCTGTCATCTTGATACAACTCTGGTTGTCATAGAGGATCACAATGGGGTCCATTTCTAAGTCAAATAATCCTGATAACAACTTCTGAAGCCATATCGCTTTACAACTAGCAGAGCAAGCATCAATATATTCCGCTTCAGCTATGCTGAAGGCCACACTAGACTGCTTCCTGCTAAACCACGAGATCATGGAAGATCCCAGACAATAACATCCTCCCGATGTGCTCTTCCTGTCTGATACACTTCCTGCCCAATCAGCATATGTGTAGCCATACAATCTGAATTCATGATCTCCAAGAGAACATAGACCAAAATATATCGTACCCTTTAGGTACCTCATCACATGCTTTGCAGCAATCAGGTGAACACATCTAGGTTCTAATAGGTACTGACTCAAGGTGTTCATGACAAAGCATATATCTGGCCTGGTATTCGTCAGATACATCAATGACCCAATAATCTGTCTGTACAAAGTCACATCCACTAACGCTAATGAGTCATCAGCTAACAGCTTCAAGTTGGAATCCATGGGAGTGGCCATGGCTTTGCATTCCAACATATCAAATCTTTTCAATATTTCTACCACATACTTTCCCTAGTTGAGAAAGATTACTTATGGGTCTTGGCATACTTCCAGACCTAGGAAGTAATGCATCAATCCGAGATCTTTTATTTCAAACTCTGTGGAGAGCTTCTTCTTGCACTCAACAATCTATTTCTCATTTCTAGTTAAAAATAGATCATCCACATATAGCAACAATATGACAGGTTCATCATCCATAACTTTGAGATAAAGATTAGGATCAGCTTTACTTTTGGTAAAGCCCAAGCTTGTCAAGAAACTGTCAATTCTTCCATACCAAGCTCTGGGAGCTTGTTTCAACCCATACAAATCCTTCTTCAGTTTGCATACGTGAGTTCTTCTATCTTCAACCTCAAATCCTTGTGGTTGTTCTATGTACACTTCCTCCTCAATCACACTATTAAGGAAGGTTGTCTTCACATCCATCTGGTGTAATTCCCACTTCATCATGGATGCAAGTGCCATGATGGTTCTAATGGAAGTGTACCTTGCAACTGGTGCAAATGTCTATTCATAGTCAATTCCCTCTTTCTGAGAGAATCCTCTGGCCACAAAAATTGCCTTATACTTTTCAATGCTACCATCTGCAACATGCTTTATCTTGTATATCCATTTGGAGGATACCACACTCTTGTCCTTTGGTTTGGGAACTATATCCCAAACATCATTCCTCATTATTGACCGGTATTCCTTTGTCATTGCCTCTACCCACTCTTTCTTATTGGATGCCTCTTCATAACTAGTGGGTTCTTGATCTACAAGATCACACATCAAATCCATATAGCTGGAGAATGTCTTTGGTTTCTTGCTCACTCTAGTGGAGCCTTCATGAGCTCCATACTTTTCTGCTCCTTGTATAATGTCTCTTTCCCATGCTGGCTTTCTCTTTCTTGATATTTTTATGGCAGGGGGTTCTTGTGGTTCTATCATGTCATGGTCTTCAGGTGTTATATCTTCAGGGGTGGGTGTAGCCTCTGCAATTCTGGGAGGTGCATCTTCCTCATATACTTCTTCATGATGGCACTTCCTAGATCTCTTGAGAGTTGTCTCTTCATAAAATGTCACATCCCTACTAATTTCCATATGATGGAATCCTGGGATGTATATTCTGAATGCTTTGGATGCTTCACAATATCCAACAAATATTCCCTTCTTCCCAGAAGGATCCAGCTTGGTTCTCTTTTCTTTTGGAATGTGAATATATACTAGGCATCCAAATATCTTGAGGTGACTTCCTCAGGCTTCTTCCCTGTGAACACTTATTCTAGGGTCTTGAATTCAAGAGCACTATGAGATAGTCTATTCTGCGCATAGACTATTTTCCTTACTGCTTCAGCCCATATATACATAGGTAGGTCTTGATCATGTATCATTTTCTTTATTGATTCCATAATGGTTCTATTCTTTCTCTCCGCAACACCATTTTGTTGAGGATTGTAGGGAGTGGTTAGTTCCCTCTTGATTCCAAATTCTTTACAAAAGACTTCAAAATCCTTTGAAGTGTATTATCCACCATTATTTGTCCTGAGTATTTTGATATTCTTTTTTGAATCGAGGCTTTGAATTCCTTGAACTTCCCAAAGACTTCATATTTTCCATTTAGGAAATATATCCAAGTCTTCCTTGAGTAATCATCAATGAATGTAAGGTAATATTCAAATCCACTTAAGGATTTGGAGGGCATTGGTCGACATACATTTGAATGGAGCAACTCCAAAGTACTTTTAGTCTTTGTCTCACTCTTTGGAAATGAGTTCTTGATATTCTTTCCTTTTGCACATCCTTTACATGTGCCTTTATGATCAATCTTCAAATATATTAGTCCTATAACTACCTTGCTCACATGAGATAATGCTTTGTAGTTAATGTGAGCAATCCTCCTATGCCATAGCTCACTAGGGCTAGTGGCCTGATAAACAAGGGTAGCTTCTGTATGACCCTTGAGTTTGTATATCCCTCCTTCCTCTTCACCAATAACAATTGCATCCTCAATTGATTTTCCTTTGGACCACATGAGTACTTGTCCATTTATGAATGCAACCCTATAACCTTTCTTATCTAATGCTGAGATAGAAAGTAAGTTCTTCTTCAAACCTGGTACATATAAGATTTCCTTCATCTTCAATGGAGTTCCAGAATCAAGCTTGTAGCTTGCTTCACTAATTCCATTGATGGGATATTGATAGTCATCTCCCAAAGATACCTTCTGTGGAGAGGTCTTTTCTTCCAATCTTGAGAGAGTCTTCTTCTGTCCTGTCATGTGCTTTGAGCACCACTATCAATAAGCCATGTATCTTCTCCAGGTATTACTGACCCAGAGAGTGCAGAGAATAGAACATACTCTTCTACATCTTCTTCTTTAGATATTTTCTTTTGAGGCCTTTCCTCCTCTTCTTCTTCACTATCATCTTCTGCTAGATGTGCATGATGTCTTTTGTGAAGATTCTTCTTCTTCTTTAAGGGACAATTTCTAGCAAAGTGTCTTAGTTTGTAACCATTGTAACATTGAACTGAGGAGAGGTCTCTTTCTGAACTTACTCCTTCTTTATTTTGAAATCTATGTGGACGTTGAGACCTCTTATGGCCATTCTGATTGGTGTTGAAATGACTCCTTCTTCTTCTGGTGTGAGTGGCCAAAGCTTGGTCATCTTCTTTGAGCAAGGTTTCTCTATTGGCTACCCTAGCCTCTTCTTGAATGCAATCCTCCCATACCACATCAAACTTCATACTTTCTTTTCTTGCACACATGGTTTGGATGAATGAATCCCAAGTTCTAGTGAGACCATTGAGAACAATCATGACTAGTTCATATTCATCAAGGGTGTCTCCAATGGCTTCTAGTTGTTCCTTGAATTGGGAGACCCTTGTGAAGTAATCTTGAATAGATTCTCCTTTATTCATTTTGGTACTCTTCAATTGAGTTCTCAAATTCATATTGCTATTGATGTTCCTCCCTTCATACATTTTGCCTAGGGAATCATACATTTCCTTTGGGGTCTTCTTGGATGCCACTTGGGGAATCAAGTGGTCCTTGATAGAATCAACAATGATTCTCTTTTCCCTAATCAAGTCATTCTTATACTTCTCTTTGGATTCATCTTCCGCAGGTTCTGCAACCTCATCTTTGATATATTGGGAAAGATAATTCTCTTCAAGAATGAGACCAGTCCTATATTTCCATGCCCGACAATTCCCTATACCCTCTAGCTTGTCTTCAAGCTTAGTGCTTGGAGCCATCTTATCCAGGTCACAGAAATTGAAGTTTCTCAAAAGGTAGAATAAAACTTACCAAAAGATGTGCTTGATTGAATTGAGATGACTGGTGTCCTCTGCTTCTGGAAACTTCAACTTTTCACCCTTCAATTCTAAACAGCAACTTTTGGATCTGCAATAGGTTTTCTGGTTCGCACTTTTTCTAGTTTACTGGTGCACAGGTGCACAGTTTTTCTGGTTCACTGGCTTTTCTGGTCCAAAAGTCAAACTAGGGTTTGAAAAATCTTGGGGTTCTACCCACTCAAAAATTTCGATCTAGGGCTCAGAATTTCAATTTTTAGGAGGAGCATCAAGCGATGCTCTTAGAATCCAAAAATTCCAACTTTTGCAGAAACCCTAATTTTCAGTGGAGGAGAAGAGAGAGGTATTTTCACCTAGTCAAAGATGTCCTATTCAGGCTAGCTCTGATACCATGTTAAGTTAGCCTAAATTCACAAGCAATATCTCTGAAAGAAACACAATCATAAGAGAGAAAAATTTACCCTGGGAAACCCTCATGGGGTGGAAAACCCAACAAATATTTCTTCAATATAGATAATCAACCAATACAAAGATGTAGTCCCCAAACAAGAGCTCCTTCTCCTCCTATGAAGATATTTCTCTCTCTCCTATGCACAATACACAAGTGAGTGAATGAGTGATAAATGAGGAACACACCTCCTCTATTTATACTCATCTTCTAACTGACTTTTCACCCTAACTGGGCTGACCTCTCCTAAGAGAGTCTAATAACCCCTAGACAGCTAACTCAGGGCCGACCCCATAAGATAGGTCTAATAACCCTAGTTACCACATTCTCTTGGAGGAATAAATATCTCCGAATATACAATAGGGTCTCCACAGAGGAATGAAACATCTCAGGAGTAATAAAGTACAAATATAATATTCTTAGAAGTTACAATATCTCAACAAAAGTAAAGGCCGGAGCCTTCCCCGAATGGTGGTAGATGTGTTCTCCCATGTCGGTGGTGTAAGTGTTGTATGATGTGCATCTGGGCTATGCTTTGTGGACAATGAGATGATCTGAAGAGGATGATCATGTGATGATGATGTGCATCAGGATCATGTACTGTATGATGATGATCAGTATGATCATGAGTATCAGGATGATAATCCATGGCCATGGACAGGTTGTGATGGATCGCATGTAATCGGTCTTAGAGATCTGGACAGGCTGTGCTAGGCACGTAAAATATCCTGGGATGCTCTTTAGAGATCTTGCAGGTTGCAAGACACTCTTTTAAGGTTTTGCGAGTTCACATGTAATAATCCCTGGAGATCCGGACAGGTTGTGCTCGGCATGCAAAATATCCTAGGATGCTCTTTAGAGATCTTACAAGTCGCAAGACACTCTTTTAAGGTTTTGTGAAGGTCACATGTAAAAGATCCTGGGAGATCTGATAGGTTGAGTAGTAAGCTCATAAAATTCCTGGGATGCTCTTTCGAAGTTTTGTTTACGCACGTAATCATCCCTGAGGATTCCACAGGATGGCCAGATATGATAAAGACCTATAGGAGGCTAGGCCTACAACCAACATGAAAAAGGGATGGCTCTATAGAAATTCCTATGACGAGAATAATTGAGAGATAGCACCAGTGATCGAGATGAAGAGTACAATAACAGTGACAAAGATGCTCCGTGATCCAGTGACGATGATCCAGCTCCAGAATTGAAGACTTGTGCCTTTATGTATTGATGACCTATGTCAAGAGAATAGCTTCCTAGTTAAGACAGAGTGTTGATGTATTTGTAACTTCGAAAGATATTCACTTGTATATTGTATGTATTACATTTGTACTTTATTGTATCGCTGACGGAGATGTCTTATTCCTCCGATCGACAGTATTTTCATTTGTATTCTATTGTTGTACCTCTGACGGAGATGTTTGTTCCTCCGGGTTGGAGAAGTCATTATTGTACTTGAGTCATGTAAAGTCATTGAGGTCCATCCTCCCATGTATGACAAAGCATTAGACCCTGGAGTAGTGTTGCAAGTTATATTGTATACACATTGGTGGGATCGGCCCTATATGAGTCATGTGGGTTAAAGGGTTATTAGATCACCCTAGTGGGGTCGGCCCAGTGTCAAGTGGTAATGGGTTATTAGACTCTACTAAGGGAGGTCGGGCCAGTTAGAGTAAAAGGAAAGTAAAGGTAAAGTATAAATAGAGAGGAGCACCTCTCTATTTATTCATTCACTCATTCACTCACTTCTCATTAGTGAGAGAGAGGAGGAGTGCACACAAGTGGATGAGGAGTAGCTGCTGCAGACATTTATCTTTTAGGGATTCATCTTGGTGATCTTTGTATTGGTTCTTATTCTATCTCTGAGGAAGTTGCGGGGTTGTTCACCTTCTTGATTTTCCCTGGTGAAATGCTTCTTGTCTCTTGTCTCTTGTCTCTTATGCTTGATATGCTGTACACGTTGTTCTTTTAGTTGAGATCCTAGATCTTATTGAATTAAATGTTGAAAATCTAACAGAAACAAGGGAATTGTGTTCGTCCTTGTATGGCGTACTCGTCGTCCCACGATGGTGTCGCAAGGAAGAATCTCCTGAACATCTGGATGGATGTATTCGGGTTCTGCTGTTGCTAAATCATTTTATTCCAACAAGGGTGCATGGTATGGTCGAAGTATATCCACATTGAAGATTGGATGCAGACCCAGGCTTGCAGGAATGTCAAGCTAGAAAGTGTTTTCTCCAATGTGTCGAAGAATACTCTATGGACCATATCGCAAAGGCTTGAGCTTCTTAAATGGGCCAGTGAAGCACTCCTTCTTAAGATGTAACTAGACCTTATCCCCAATTCAGAATGTATAAGGAATACGATGCTTGTCATGTTGGGCCTTAGCTTTCTCGTTTTCTCTATGCAACATATCCAGTTATTGCTTCTGGATGTCGCAAATCTGTTCTTGAAACTTGACTGCTTTATCAACTTCTCGCTAGCTATGGTCTGTGTCGAGGAGCTGATCAAGTCAATAGGCGCTAAGGGTTGAAATCCGTAACAAAATTCAAATGGACTCTTGCCTGCAGAGTTGTACTGAGCTCAATTGTAGCTATGTTGGATGTATGGAAGATTTTCATCCCATGTGTGTCGATGCTGGTGATTGTACATGCAAAGCAGTTGTACTACGAAGCGATTCACAACTTCAATTTGTCCATCAGTCTGAGGATGGAAAGTTGTCGACAATGAGAGTGGTGTGTCCAGCTATTTCCAGAGGGTCTTGCAAAAGATGCTGACAAATCTGGCATCTTGTTCGGAAATGATGGTTGTGGGTAAACCAAAGTGTTTCCAAACATGTTTAAAGAAGATTTGAGCAGTCTGTTGTGTTGTCGTGGTCTTCTTACACGGTATGAGAATGGCCATCTTGGAAAATCGGTCGACTGATACCAATATCGCTTCATGCTGATGTATGGTAGTAGGATAACCCGTCAAGTGGTCCATAGAAATAGATTCCCATGGTTGACTAGGAACTGGTAGAGGTGTATACAATCCCTATCTTCAATTAGGAGGTTTAGCAATGGCGCAAACCATGCATGATCGAATGTACTTGTTGACGTTGGATTTAAGTGTAGGCCAGAAGAAATACTTCTGCAGAATAGCAAGTGTCTTTGCTACCCCAAAGTGTCATGTAGTCTTGTTGTAGTGCGCGTCCCAAATGAGTTGTTGTCGGTGCTCACCGGTCGGTACACAAAGCTGTCCAAGCTTGTATAGCAAGGTATCCTTAACGAAATAGTCGGAATCTGAGGTTGATGACTTGTTAGTCTGTAAATGTCGGTAGACTACTGAGAAGTCGTTGTCATCCTCGTACAACTGTGGCCAACTGGTTGTGTCGTATCCCTGCATACTCATCACTGTTAAGAGGAGAGTAATGGGTGGTTTACTGAGGCAATTGGCGATGGCATTAGCTTTACCTTTTCAATACTTAATCACCAACTCAAATTGCTGTAGGTAATTAATCCACTTGGGTTGTCGGTTTGTCTGCAACTTCGATTGTGTCGGAGTGAACTGTAGAGGCTTATGAACAGTGAGGATGACCGTTTCCTTGCCAAGGATGTAATGCCTCCATTGCTTGAGAGCTTGCACAATGGCATAAAGTTCTTTTTCGTACGTTGAGTATCTTCTAACTATGTCATTAAAAGTCTCAGAATGAAAAGCCACTTGGTGACCAGACTGAGTGATCACTGCGCCCAAGGCATAGTCTGATGCGTCCATCTCAATCTCAAAGGGCTAATGCAAATCAGGTAACACAAGTACTGGTGCAGTCCATAGCTTGTGTTTGAGTTGTTCAAAAGATGCTTGTTGTGTTGCTGTCCACTGGAAGATAGTTTTCCCGTTTCCCTTCGTCAACTGATTCAAGGGATAGGTGATTGAAGCCGAGTATGAATCATCGATAGAAATTCGCCAAACCAAGAAAACTTCTTAGTTCTTGAATGCTTCTAGGAATGGGCCAATCTTTGAGGATCTGTACTTTTTCTGGGTCGACATGAAAGCCTACAGAGTCAATTACATACCCCAAATATTTGATGTTTTTCATCGCAAAAGAGCACTTGTCCATGTTCAAATAGAGCCGATGTTGCTGGAGAGTGTGGAGGACTTGTTGAAGATGTCTGACATGTTCTTTCCATGATCGACTGAAAATCAATGTATCGTCAAGATAGACAATAACCCATTTGCCAATGAAAGGTCGAAAAAGGTTATCCATATGTTGCATGAAGGTCAAAGGTAAGTTGGTTAAGCCGAAAGGCATGACTAACCATTCAAACAATCCTTCCCTGGTCTTGAAAGCAGTTTTCCACACATCTAAGGGATCGATTGGAATCTGATGGTATCCCGACTTGAGGTCGAGATTAGTAAATAATTTATCACCTTTCAGACAGTCGATGAGCTCGTCTATCCTTGGCAGAGGGTACCGATTCTTCACCTATATTTTGCTAAGATATTTGTAGTCGATGCACATGCACCGAGTCCCATCTTTCTTTGGAACTAAGATGACTGGACTTCCACAAGGAGAGGAGCTGGGTTGGATGTGACCTTTGTCGATTAATTCTTGGATCTGTCTGCGAATCTCTTCATTTTCGAGAATGAATCTTCTGTAAACAGATGTGTTAGGAAAAGAAGAACCAAGAAAAAGTTCAATGGAGTTTTTACTTGACAATGTTGAGGTACTCCATTTGGAGCTTGCAAGAGGTTCTGGTACTCATCGAGAATATGATCGACTTGTTGCTTCTGTCGACAACTGCATTGGTCGGTGACTCAACTTGTTGCAGCAGTCTTCTTAGAATGTCCCGGCTTGATCTTGATTAATGCGAACTTCTGAGCATTATTGATGAGCTTCTTT
Organism: Larix kaempferi; assembly: GCA_027924585.1. Taxonomy (NCBI): domain Eukaryota; kingdom Viridiplantae; phylum Streptophyta; class Pinopsida; order Pinales; family Pinaceae; genus Larix; species Larix kaempferi. The sequence continues at coordinate 10,700,177 of BSBM01001191.1, read as the reverse complement.
TTTTGTTTGGAAGATATCAGTGCGACTGTTGGTGTAGGTTGACGCTTTGATATGCTGAACCATCGATTTCAGATTCGAACAATCACCTTCCGAGGCCATGACTGATAACTTCCATGTCTATCCCAGAGGTAAGGTTTCCTAAACAGGGCGTCGACTATGGAGAGTGGTGCCTTGTCACATAGTACTTCATCTTCAAAAGGTTTTATGAAGTAGGCGAGTTTGCATTGTCGAGTGATCCGAAGTTCTTGTCCATCCTTCATCCAACTAATGTTGTAAGGTTGAGGATGTGGAGTGGTAAGAAGACATAGTTTCTTCACAAGTTCTTCAGAAATGAATTTTTTCTAGCTCTCGTTGTCCATAATCAGATGTAATGGGTTGCTCTGGACCCATATCCGTGTATGGAACAGGAGCTCTTGTTCCTCCTCGTCGACAATTGTTGAGGCTGCTGGAGTAGTCAAGGTCAAAAGGGTCATTGCGTCTGGATTAGATTCTTCCACTGTCTTGTCGAACGCGTCGAAGGTTGACACTTTTGTCAAAAATGTCTTCCGATCTTTGCATTCAGACGTATCATGCCAAGATGAGTGATGGTAATCGCACCATTTTCTGGTTGGTCGTTGTTTGCTACATTCCCTCTTGTGAAAAGGCTTCCTTCTGTGATCTGGATTTGGTGGTGTTGGCTGAGAATATTTTGACTTTTCGAAGTCAACTGGTGCCTTCTTGTCAGGTGGTCGTCCTGATGTCGGATTTATCGCGAAACGTGATTTTCCTTTCTACTTGGTTTCAAGTTTGCTGGTGTAGTGGAAAGCATCCGCAAGCGTATTGATAGTTAGAAATTCCATCTCCTACTGAATGTATTCAGACAATCCGCTAACGTACTTCAGAACAAGCAATTCCTCTTCTTCTTGGATGCCAATTCTCACCATGAGTCGATAGAACTCTTTGGTGTAACTCTGTATTGATTGGTATTTCCATTGCCTTACATGCTACCACTTCTTATACTACTGCTCGATGTATTTCGGCGGGTAAAATTCTTTTCGGATGTGTTCGACAAATGTATCCCATGTGTCGATGGGTTCTCCGCTTTTCTCCATCTTTATCAAGAGGTTCTCCCACCAGCATAGCATGGAGGTTGACAACTTAAAAGATGTAATGGTGACTTTTCCAGCTTCGGAGAGTTGATTTATAGCGTAATAGGATTCCAATTGTTGCACCCAATTGTCGATGGATTCCATGTAAATCTTACCTTCAAGATTCAATATGTCCAAATTCATTTGCACTTTGAAGGGGCTGATTTTATCGGAGTGAGTTCTCGTCGAGGATCCTCCGGATGTCGAAGCGAATCGCAAGAGAATACCATTGAACTGGGCGAACATTTCAGTTTGTTGTCGAGCTAAAGCTTGCTCAATAAGTTGTGTTGTCTTGTCAGCTGCATGTCTATCGTCTGTTTCTTCTGTCATTTCTTTGAGATCGCATCTACTTGGATTGCTGAGATTGTGAGCAATTTTGAACTGGCATAAGTTAGGTAACTTCGAGAGAAGTGTATACACAGAACTTAAGCATGAACAAAACTGAGTGCTTTGATACCAATGATCTGGGTTGTGTCCAGGAAGCATGAGGGGGACAATAGTTCAACTGAATGAGTCAGCTTTGTTATGGCAGAAGCTTAATAAACAGAATGAGCAAAGCAGGATTACGCAACACAGAGAAACAAAATATGCGCAAACAATATGCAAGAATGCGAACTATTCTTCTATTACTTGCAAACAGATCAAAACTTGATAAAAAAATGATCAAAAACTGATGTATGCTACAATATTATACATGCTTGTATAGAATTTTGAGATGCTTGGGTGCTTGCCCATTACGTTCAGTTACAAAGAAGAAGTTAGAACGGTTTCAAAACTTCAACCGTTACAGTCGACTAGAATCCAGAGAGACAGTCCGTCGAAGTTTGACAGTCGTTAGTCGCATGTCGATGCTACATGTCGATGTCGTGAACTGTGAGGTTACTGAACATGTCGAAGGTACGGAATGTGTCGCAGTATGTTGAAGTCAAGACTCGTCAGAGTTGTGTCGAAATTGGAACCTGTCGAGGTTGTCGAAGTCATGTCGAGTCGAAACTTGTTGAAGTTGTATCGACATCGATGACTTGCCAACTATGATGTGGATCATGTATACCTGTCATCATTTGAATATTAGTTTTTATTTTTAGAAAATGGAATTTAGGGTGACTCAAATCTTCTTGAGAGGACTGGGAAGTCATAGTTTTTTCTATATATTCATATGTAATAGACAAAAAAGGGGTTTGACTTCTAATTTAGAGGAGACCCATTACTAGCACTGAATTATTTCAAGTTTATATAAAAATATTGCAGAGCCAAGAATGTTTTCTATCAGAGAGTCTTGTGTTATTTATTTTACAGTCTGTACCTTCTTTCCTTTATGTGAATGTGTTTTCCTGTTATCCTTTCCATATTGTTATCTTTTTCATGCTTGCATAAGTGTAGATTGAATCGGAATTCATTTGTTTATGCTCTGGTTCTTTAATTTCAAGCATCCACAAACCTTTTCCACTAAGATTAATATTGAATTCATCCTCAGATGCTCATATTAATGGACTGTTCTCATTTTCTTCCTTATCACCAGACAACCAGCATTTTGACTGTAAAGGAGTAATTAATCTACCTTTGTTAAGAATTCCATTGCATAGCACCGCCATTAATCATTACTTGAACTTGACTCCATTGCCCAATGGTAACTTTTTCTTGTTTGTCCAATTGCATCATTTATATTTTACAAACCTTTACCATTATTTTACAAATCTGGCCATTGGGTTTATTGTCAAGCTGCTATCGTAGTGACATTGGGTAGTAGAATTGCAGAGAGAGCCCTCTCTGACTGAAAGAGGTAATATTTCAATCTAAATACTAGTTTGAGGTTACCTTGGGATTCCTCTTTACAGCCAAGGGGATAATTCCGAGTGGTAACATTTTGGCATCATTTCCGTGGAACGAAGGTTCAGATTCTCCCTAGGAAGAACGACAAAGTTTCAAGCTCTGATGGTTGATGGTGAACAACAGTCAGACATCAAGCAGGTTGTACATTATTCACCTGGAGACTCCACGATTCAAAGAATTCAGAGTTTGAAGTGTTTATCCAGTTATCTTATCAATCAAGATGACAGGGTATGTGGAAAATCCTGTTTCTGTTGAAATTTTTAAAGAATATTTTGGCATGTTTGATGATGACCAAATCGAAGAGGCATTCTCAAATTTTTTACCTATGTATTTAAATCTGTGCAAATGTTCTCCTAAAGATAACATCAGTTTATTAGAAGGGTTTGTTGAAAAAATCGAGGAAGATCTTGAGGCCCTGGAGGATCAAATTCAATTCCAAGACTTTCACTATCAAAACTTCTCTTTTGCAGACTCTTTTTGGTTGCCTTTAGTTGTCGAGGACCATAAATGTTTTGTGTCTAGAAATGATTTTTACAACCCATGCTTGAAACAATATGTGCAAGTAGAATATACACATGAAGAATCCATGCATGATAATCAGATTATAGAGTACTTTAGAATTCAACAAAACATCCATGATTTTTATGATCCTCCATTTGAATATATGGAAGGATTCCTTAAATTAAATTCACAGCCATGTCTCCAATGTGAAAGACAAAATTATTATAAGTTACCCTTCTCATCACATGTTCTGAGGTTAATTCTGTTCAAACAAAGTTAGGAAGTCAATTTGTGTGAGAAGTTACTTGATTGGATTTATTGGGAATTTAAAATACTTGATCCAGCATTTGCATTCAATAAACAGAGTAGGTAGGTGTCTGTGATAAGCTTGTTGGGAAAGCATCTTTTTTGGCATGTACAGTTCAATTTCAGTTTGATTTCAAGTAGTTTTAGTCTTTAGTTGCAACATATTTTCAAGTTTACAGTTACATTTTGGGTTCAGTTGCAGAATTATAAAGAGTTACAGGTCACATATTGGTTTACAGGTTTTAGTTTGAAGTTGGAAGCATCCCAATGGATAGTCACAGGTCTACGGGTTCTTTGCTACCTCACAGGGAGGATAGCATCCCCAGTTGGAGCCAGATGTTAGCACATATAAATTTTCGTTAAAATTATTTTGCAATTTTGTCGGAGATTTGAGTAAAAAGTTATTTTTCTCTTAAGGTACAAGGCTGGTCATTAGCGTAGATGTTTTTTTTTTTGGAATGATTAGCAAACAAAAATTTTGGTTTGAATCTCATCTCATTACAAAGTTCAATTTTTATTTTTATCGAAAAACATGGGCCCGAAGGCCATTCTCTAATTATCGCCCAAAGGCCATGAACAGATCACATAACACCAAGTCAGCGTCCAAAATCCAAGCGCTAGGCCACAAGGGAGGACTTCACAAGGGGTATCATTTGCTGAACGTATCGATGGATTTATCGAACATCGGCATATATAAAATGTAATATTACAAATATTTTAATGCATGTGGGATAAGACCATACACTGCCAAAGATCAGTCCCCAAGACCGAATGCGCTGCTATCAAAGCGTTGTGGATGCAGATGTCCAAGAGACCAAATGTAGAGAGGAAATGTGACAAGCGATAACAAGCACTCATGGGAGCTTTCCTGTTCTCATGAGACATGCTGATGAATACCTTTCGTCATGTTCCCACTGGGATGGGAACCATCCGAGACGTTTTGACTTCTCATTTACATGAAACAGGGAAGCAATTAGTAACTGATCAGAAGAAGCATAAATAGCAGCCCAAAGTGGTCGCCTTGGAGCTGTCACTATAGCTACAAATATTGTAGGGCATGGAAAAAATATCATCCTTGGGGGAAATGCAGAATTTATGGCATAGTTGAAGTTGCGTGAGGCCGTGAGCTTCTTATGCTAAGAATTGTTAACACAGTGGATGAAACACAAATTGAAAGAAAACGAAAATTGCCTCTAAGGAAAAACTAGAAGGTAAAATAAAATCTATTTCCATGCGATTTGTCTCCAGATAGTTTGTCCTTGGTAGAAGATGCAGTTCAGATGGCTGTCAGAACATGGGGTAAAAGATCATTGACTGAGTTTTAGGCATAAGACCGCCTGTCATATGCATGTGAAAAGGGACCAATCCAAGATGAATTCATTGCAAATTTGCGTAGTGCTTTTGAAGCTATTGTTTATGAGTATAAAATCTATACAGAAGAGGAGAAAAGGAAGGTAATTGCAGCAGGTGGAATTCATGTGGTCGGTACAGAACATCATGAGTCAAGGCATATTGATAATCAGCTGCGTGGAAGAAGTGGGTTTGTGAGGATATGCTCAGTGAGATCCACTTATAGAATACAAGCTTGAAGGATACAATTTATTTCTGGATATGATGGCCAAAATTTGGCAAAATGTTATTTACTCTGTTTACCATTTTAAAGCAGTAATGGTCACATCTGCTCAAGGCTTATAGGCTAGTAAGAAAGATGGAAATATTCCAAATGAACCATAGAAAGCCAATGTCACTGACACTCAAAGGGATAATAGTGATGATCCAATTCCCGCTGCCCAAATTTCCTCCTAATGGAATAATGCCATAGATAAAGACTAAATCCGACCATCAAGTTCATAAAAAAGCATCGAGAAAACACTGAATGAACTTCCCTTGCATTTTGCTAAGTTTCTAAGAAGTTTAGTTATTCTTTATTTTTTAATCACTAATTCATTTTTTCAAAATCGCCAGCGACCAAAGTAAATCAACGCTGTTTAAGAGAGATGGACGGTTGACATCTTATTTCGCTGGTTTTATTAGCTTGAAGGTTAAAATTCCAAAACGTTGCGAAATAAAAACAAGCATCACATGAGTCACTTCCTCAACATTTCGCAATCAAAAGTGTTGTGGATAAAAACACTATCCACAAGCTCCGAAAAGTGCATTGGTAAAGAGCCCGAGTTCGGGGCTAAGGCTCCGGACCCAGTGGCTGGCCCTGATGGTTATTATGACAGAGACCAGGGTTCTACTCCTGCTCCCTCAATGGTTCAATCGCAGGACTCGTCTGTGGTATCTCTGAATTCGTCCCTCCCTTCTCACTCGTTGGTGAACCGGTTCCAAATTAAGGCTAACCCTGGCCCGCGGTTTGTATCCCGCCCTGCCCAATCGACACTGCTCGGAGGGAGGATGCGGCTAGTTCCTCAATTAAAAAAAAAAAAAAAAAAGAGCCCGAGTTCATAAGAAATTAAACACGCACAGGTGTCTTCATAATATGACGGGAAACACACCAGCAAAATATAAATACTCAAGTTCAAAGGATCGTCGAATATTTATTAATTCACAAAAGAATACAGAAGAAAGACCTCCACCATCAAGGATCTGCAATGCTTGTAAGTGTCAAGGTTTCTATGTACACTATCAAGGTCATTTTCCGATTACCAAATGTCCAAATAAACACCCAGCATGGAGCTCACGAACAGTTGAAGGAAAGATCACATTGATTTTGAGACATAAAAAGGTTATCAAACTCAACATTTAAAGGATAAATAGCATTTATAGGTGGCAGAGTATCAAATATCAGCTGAAGAAGTGGGGAATTACAGGTAGCTAGAGACATCAGGATTATCCTCAAGCATTTGAAACCTGTCAAAGGAGTTCCATTTTTCTAGTTAATTACTCTCAAACTGATTCCTAGAATGTAGTAGTTAGTTGTATACTTGTCATCATTTGAATATTAGTTTTTATTTCTAGAAAATGGAAGTTAGGGCGACTCGGATATTCTTGATAGGACTGGGAATTCATAGTTGTTTCTATATATTCATATGTAATAGACAGAAAAGGGGTTCAACTTCCAATTTAGAGGAGACCCATTACTAGCACTGAGTTATTTCAAGTTTAAATAAAAATATTGCAGATCCTAATAGGTTTTCTATCAGAGATTCTTGTGTTATTTATTTTACAGTATGTACCTTCTTTCCTTTATGTGAATGTGTTTTCCTGTTATCCTTTCCATACTGTTATCTTTTTCATGCTTGGATAAGTGTAGATTGAATCGGAATTCATTTGTTTATGCTCTGGTTCTTTAATTTCAAGCATCCACAAACCTTTTCCACTAAAATTAATATTGAATTTATCCTCAGATGCTCATATTAATGGACTGTTCTCATTTTCTTCCTTATCACCAGAAAACCAGCATTTTGACTGTAAAGGAGTAATTTCGTTGCCTTTGTTAAGAATTCCATTGCAAAGCACTGCCATTAATCATTACTTTAACTTGACTCCATTTCCCAATGGTATATTTTTTCTTGTTTGTCAAACCGCATCATTTAAATTTTACAAACCTTTACCATTATTTTACAAATATGGCCATTGGGTTTATTGTCAAGATGCTATTGTAGTGACATTGGGTAGTATACTTGTAGAGAGATCCCTCTTTGACTGAAAGAGGCCATCTTTCAGTCTAAAGACTAGTTTGAGGTTACCTTGGGATTCCTCTTTACAACCAAGGGGATAATTCCGAGTGATAACATCAACGATACTAATGAACTTACATACCTGTTTTTTGTTTTAAATATTACACATGCAATTGGTGATGCATGCTAAAGAAGCAAAGTGAGGTGGGTTCTGAGACAGGATGGAACCCATTGAGATGCCTATGGCTCTGTAGTAGAGCCCTTGACTTGGAAATAGTTGTGGTGTAGTTTCCATCCATTGGACTGTTGACCTAGACGGAAGTGTTAGCTTGGAAATGGAGAGGGAAAACCAGGTATGGGACTGGCTTGGCACCATAAATGCTTGGTAAATTTAGTTGGTGCATTGGTTGAGCATTGAATGTTTTGGAGCAGCCTGCGTGCTGGCCAAACATTCCTTAAATGCCTAATAAACCCAGTCGACATACTCGGTTGGAATTGGCTATTTGAGTGTTGTGGTGCAGCGTGTGTTAACACCAAAACATTACTCACCAGCTCATCCCTTTAGACACATAACCTTGTTGACCAAATTTCCCTATCACTCTAGCCTCCAAAAACCCCAAAAAACCCAAATGGGTACCAAATATTACTTTTCTTCCTCCAAATTATTTAAAATCCTCCAAAAACATACCAAAACCCCAAAAGATAGTCCAATATTCCCAAAAATCAAAATAAATGGGAATAAACTCAAAAAAAAATCAAAACGAGGAAAAAGAGGGCAAAAACCCTAAAACCCTAACCTAAATCTATAAAAGGGGGTGGAAGCCCCTCATTTTTACAAGCACCACCTACTCTACCCTTATGTTGCTAAAATTTCTATTGAGCCATAAGCCATCCACTTTTGAGCTTAAGCCCACCATTAGATAGAAGTTTTGGCCACCATTGATGCATTGTGAAGGAGAGTAAGGAACTGAGGAGCTCTGGAACACTCCTCTTGTACCACCGTAAGAGCTTCATCAACCTCATTATTTGAGGTAAATTCTTTGCAAACCCCAGTTTTCCCATTAATACAAAAGTTGAAAAGATTGTTTATTATATTTCCATGGAATTTTATTGTCCTCTGCTTTAGTTTATATTTATTTTATGCACATGCTAGCTTAGATTTTTTGTTGTTTCTATATTTAATTAGCTTTTCCTTATTTTCATTGAATTGCTGCTAAGGGTTCCCTTACCCTTAGTAGGTGCTCTTTTGCATGAGCAAGGGTGAAAACCCATGCTACAATTCGGTGACTCCACTATCCGAACCCCTAGTTAGAAGGTTTTATAATTGATTAGTTTTGTTTTTGTTTTATTTGCTTAGTTATAGGCCTGTGATTTTTTTCTGTCCGGCTGCAACCATTTTGCATCATTTTCTGTGTAGAAAACCACATCATTTATACCCTCAACTGCGGTCCACACCGTGGCTGCTTGACCCTTTTGACGCGGTCTACAGCTCGGCTATTTAGCCTGTAGCTTTGGTCCGTAGCACAACATTCCTGCTCCTTACCATGGTCCCCACCGTGGCTTTCTGTACCTTGAGCACGGGTTTGAGAGTGTTGTGCTGACCCCTGTACACGGTTCCAAACCACGCTCTGCTACACCCTGCACCCGGTCTCAACCGCAGCCTGCACGCACCTCTTTGTGGCCCCGCCTATGCACACAAGCGACGTCGCTGTGAAACCGCTCCCCACCGCGGCCTCGGCCGCATGTTGCCTTGTCACCTCTGCGGCCCTGACCACCGACGCCATCCCACACTACGCTCCGCACACCACACCGTAGCCCCCGTCCTGCTTTGCGCATGCACACCGCAACTGTCGCCCCACTTTGCGCGCTTCACACCATAGTTTCCATCCCAATTCACATGCTGCACGTCACAGTCGCCGCCCGCCTTGCGCACTGCACACCGCTGGTACCAACCCACTTAGTGGCTGCACGCTGAATACTCCCTCCCACTTCTTGCGCTACACACTGCACTTACCATCCCGAAATACGCGCCACAAACCATGCATAATGACCCCATAACCGCGCCCTGATTTCCACTTTTGCACCATTTTTGTTGCAATATATATATATATATATATATATACATTTTTCAGCATCTTTTACAGTTCAATATTTATATTTCAGCTTTTATTTTCTTAGTTAGCTTCCAACCTCATTTGCGCACACACTCAGTCACAATTACCTCAAGTTAGCCATAAAATCTACTCAACTCAACCAACATTAACCCCACTTGGGGAACACAAAAAGAATTTTGTAGTTAGGTAGGACAGTGGGGATAGGCATCCAAACAACACACCTCTGTCATTTACACTTGAGACATAGTTGTTGTACATTAGGGTACCAAAATCCCCTAGTATTTTTTGACATGGTAAAGACCAATTTGTCAGAAAGGCCTCTCCCCTAGGAGGGAAAGTAGCAAGACTGGTTCCGAAGGTCTGAGTGGAATACAACAATCCATTCAGTAACCGAAGGCTATGTACTTGTTGTAATCGTTGTGCTACCCTGTTGGGAGTACGACGGCGATAGAACAAGAGCTGCGGATTTACCTTTCTGGACATGTCATGAACGAGGTATCTTAGTAGCCATTCTTCTAGGATTCTTTTACCCGATGTCCCTCCCGATAGGAGGGCATCTTTATCCATTTGGTTATGCTTTTCGTATTGTATGACTTGGATTTCATCACCTTGCAAAGGATACATTTGTTTTGAGCCAGCATACCTTTTAGTTAGGCGTTTGCATGCTCTCTTACCTCCCCTTGGTTTAGCGAGTACACCATTTTTTCTTCATTAGGAGCCATTTGCTTGCTGGTATTATGACCATCTTTTCTTGTTTCTTCACGTAACGTAGCACAGCCATTACCGTGAGCATTTTGAGCTTCTTGTTGGCCTGAGTGCCATATTTGTTGCGCTCTCCTTCTACACGCACCGTTGCTTTAGTATTTTCGAGTTTTCTTTTTTACTCACCACAACCCCCCCGTTCTACTATATGTCTGTCACCATTGAGTCCCCGAGACGTTTTCGGCGCTTCCGGGGTGAGCCCCCACAGCACGGTCCAATTGGCTCTCCTCACCATAGACACAGAGCCTCGTCATCTGACCCTGATGCTCCTTATACCACATCAGATTCTGAACCGGAATATAATACGTTCACAACCTCATCTAGCCCCATGGCTTGTATGACTTCAAACCCCTTTTTCGTCGGGATGGTTGGTGGTGGGCCCACCACTAATCTAGCTACCATGTCAACATCCATCCCTGTCATACCATCTATAGGCCCTACGCCTATTATTCTCGCCACTACAGCCATCCCTATGGCTAGTGCATTGGTTACCAATACAGTCCCATTCGTGACTAGTAATGTACTTAGGGGCACGTGCCCCTCCTACACAATGCCCTCGCCGGTGACTGCCGCTCCTACAATCCACATCATGGCTCACACCGTTTCCCCTCAAATAAAAGGCAGAGGTCCCACCATGGCTGCTATGACTCATACTGTTTCCCCACACATTAGGGGTAGTGGTCACACCATTTCCGCCACGGCTAACACACTTTCCCCAACACCCATGCCACATCTTTCTGCTAGTTTTCGATTCATGGCTAGTCTTAACCTCCCCGAATTGGCTATATTGACTAACGACCCTATATGACATGATCCCACATGGCCCCCTATGCCTACTAAACTCCCATCGGACATACTCAAATTCGAGGGGAAGGGAGGAGAAGACCTCCAAAATCATATCATGTCTTTCCACTTATGTTGTTCCTCTAACTCCATCGTGGATGACTCTATTCGCCTCCGACTATTACAATGAATCCTCACTGGTGCTGCAGCTAAGTGGTATATTGACCAACCTCATGTGACTCATCTTACATTTATGTCCCTTGCCTCCACTTTCCTGCAATTCTTCCAACTACCCATTCGTTACGATGCTGGTGTTGAGATCCTCTTATCTTGTAGACAAAATATGGCCACCCACATCATGGACCACATCCATGAATGGTGTAAACAGAGTACTTTGTGTAAGATTAAGTTAGACGACTGTATCTTTTTAGATTGGTTCTTGGAATCTCTCATGCCAACCATCGCTAAGGATGTGGCATCCGAATGCCCTCAATCTGAGGAAGAAGCTATTCTCAAATCCCAACAATTTGATCTTATCTACGCCCAGTCCGGCTACCTATACTCCATTTTACGTGATGCTCCCCATGCCGACTCCTCCTGGAGCGATGCACCGGGGGAATCCCATGTCGCCGACGGCATTATTGGGCATGTGGCGTCTCATACGCAAGCCTACACGGATATGCCTACTACCAGTGGCCCCGACCTTTCACATGCCACGTCCCATTCAGGACTGACAACATCATACGCCCCTATCACTTGACCTCCTCACACTCATGGACCATCATGTCCACAACAGTGTTATGTCCATGCAGCTCCACCTTACAACCCTCCTGCAGTGCCTACCACTTATTACCATCAGCAGGCCCCGCCCACACATTCACAACCCCAAGTTCAGCTAGCTTATTATCCTCCGCAAGCCCCACTTACACAACCACAAGCTCCTCTAGTGTATCACCCACCACCGACCCCACCAGCACCGGCTCAACCTCAAACACCTTCCAGTTACTACCCTCAGCAGGAATCCACACCACCTACTCAACAACAAAATATTCCCAACCCCCAAGGGCAAGTTTATGCCCAACAGCACCCACAACAAAATCAGCCTTCTCAACGCAACTAACAAGGCCAATAGAACATGAGGATAGGACGTAACCGTAGGAACAACCAACCCCAAGACTAGGGCAGTCAACAACCAAAGCCCCCAAATAACAACAATGTCTCCCAACCTAACCAAAACCCTGACAGACCACCTCATCAGGGAAAGAATCCCAATCTACGAAAAACCCATCCTTGTTCCATATGTGGGGTCTGCATCCACTACACACACACTTTCCCGCATCTAGAGTGCGCCCGTCAACTTTGGACAGATGACGCCCAACACCAACGACATTCTACTCCTCCTGCACAACCCAATCCCTAGCCACCTCCCATGGTGTTGCAAAATCTCTTGCCTACGCAAGGAGTGGTAAATACCCAACCATTGGTTCCCCCTCAAGGAACTGCACAAACCCCACAACAGATCACATATGTTGCACATACAAACCAACTGATGGATTCAGGTACCCATCATCTCCTTATGATGTCATCGATCGACGTCAATCTCCAAACGTGTCGAAACCAATATGGCCCCATCCCCGAAACCATACCTGCTGATACGGCTGCTAATACTCTTCCCATAGATCAGTCATTACACATACCCCCAACACATGCCAATGGGTCCCCTAAAGCCCCTCGTTTCCCCCTACGGTGCATAAACAATAATCCCAACGCACGTGCCACCCCCCATTGTTATGTCAATTCTAGAGGTTTTAAAGATATGTCTTGCACAACACAAGACCTTACTATCCGCTATTGGGGCCATAGACCCTTCTAATTCACGAATGATGGCTTTCTATTTGGACCAATCCAAGCCCCGCATGCCATCCACATTAGCATTTCAAGTCTTGGTTTCTATCGGAAATCTTGTTATTCATCGATGTATAATCGATGAAGGTGCCTCCACCTGCGTTATGTCGACATTTGTGTGGCAAAAGATTGAGTCTCCTATGTTACAACCATCCACAACTTCCCTATGGGCCTACGACGGTCGTTCCGCTCAACCACAGGGCCTCTTGGATAACATCCCAATCTAGTTAGATGGGAAAACCATACTCATAGACATTGAAGTGATCAATGTACAACTTCAGTACAACCTCCTGCTAAGACATAGTTATATGTACGCCATGAAATCCGTCGCGTCGTCGATTTTCCGCATTATGATGTTCCCCCATGAGGGATAGATAATCAAGGTTGACCAACTTATGTACTATGACCCTAATGCCCCAGTCTCTCTGGAAAATGTTGTCCCTATGGTTGAACAACCTGCTCCAAGTACACCCTCCCTACAACTAGCTTCGGTTGGACCTGGAATATACTACGAGACTCCCATGATGTCTACTTTTCGGTCCATTGCACCACCAACCATAGAGGTGTCGGATCTATGCACGATTTCATCCAACCCAACTACGTCCAACCCTCAGCCACATTTGATACCTCAACCTCCAACTGTCCCTAGCCATATTGGAGCAACACCGATCCATACAATCCCGTTTTTATTCCCACCTTCTGGAGTTATAAGTATCCCAGTTATGGCCACTCTGAACCTCCCCGGGTTAACCCTAGGTCTACCCATTTGGTATTTACCCACCCCTACTCCTCCCCCAACACCACAAGTTGTCCTCCAACATGTCCAACCCATCAAAATTTCTAACTGCCCACCCCTCGGTGCTGCTAACATACCTTACCGCACCCCTCCCCCCATGGAATCCACGTCTGCAAGGAACCTTGCCCCTCCACCACCTAGAAACGTACGGGGCAAAGGCCCACAGACCTATGCAACCCCACAAGCAAGAAACCTCGTGCTACCTCACCTACCACCACGAGCACCCCCTAAGTGCTCCTTATGTGATGATTTGGGCCACGCCACCCATAACTGCCCACAATTACCCAATCTTCAACAACATATGAAGACTTTGGATGACGATCCCAACATTCCGGTGGTCGAGCTAAAGCCCCCAACCCATCAGTGTAACAAGGCATTGTGTACTAACAACGCTTGTGCTATATGTGGAATATATGGTCACTACTCGCACCATTGTTTTGACCTTCCAGAATATAGATTGGTACTCCACAAATTGTCCCAATCTGAGTTAGACTCATCTATCACGACTATTGAAGAAATTCACCCTTCAAAATATTCCTCCTAGGAAGAGATTAATACCATCTACATGATCTCCACATCAGATAGACACATGTCATCCTACGCACACGACCTCTCCTCAACCGATTTGTCCACACATTACTTTCGAAGCGATGAGGAGATACTCAAGACACTTACTGCACCTAACTACCCCTGGGATGACATGCATCATCGATCTTATTATATTCCTGAGGAGACCTCCACTTCCATGGTCACTCAATTCTCAATTGAAGCAAAGGAATTTCTCCCAAAGAAGGTCGACTGGTTCAAGAACCCTATTCCCTCCCTTGATGCCTTCGAGGAGGGAAACATGGCCAAATATCACCTACCATATAGGTTGATATTTTCTTCACACCTGGTACACCCGAACTCATCACATTAGGTGCCTCTTGTATGGAATACGAAATTGGGGAATATAAGAAACTTTTTCAGGAGTTTCATGATATCTTTTCCTGGTCTTACACCAAGATGCTCAGTCTAGACCCCACCATTGTTGAACACTACATTGATACATGGCTGGAGGTCCCACCTATCTGCCTGAAGCAAAGACCAATTCACACATCCAAACTCCCTGTAGTCAAAATTGAAATTGAGAAGCTGTGGAAAGCCGGGTTTATCTACCCCATCGCTTACACCACCTGGGTTTCAAACCTTGTACCCATCAATAAAAAATAGGGCACTCTTCATGTTTGTATGGATTTCCAAAATCTTAATCGTGCGTGTCCCAAAGATAATTTCCCCACACCCTTCATCGACCAACTCGTTGACGCTTGTGCGGGACATGAAGTCCTTTCCTTCATGGACGGATTCTCCGGATACAACCAAATACACATCCGCAAAGAAGACCAATACAAAACTGCTTTCAATACCCCATGGGTAACCTTATCCTATTGAGTCATGTCATTTTGTCTAAGGAACGTAGGTTCCACTTTCCAACAAGCCATGACACATTGCTTCCATGACTTGGCTCACATCATCTTGGTTTACCTAGATGACCTCACGGCACAATCAAAGAAACAGTCTAGCCACCTTAACGACCGCCAGCAAGTCTTCCTGCATTGTCGCAAATATAGAATCCGCTTGAACCCCCTCAAGTGTGTCTTTTGCGTTCCTGCAGGTCGTTTTTTCGGCTTCATAGTTTCACAGAAAGGGATAATTGTTGACCCTTTAAAAGTTCAATCCATTTTGGACCTCCCTTCCCCTGCCACTATATTTCAGTTACAAAATCTACAAGGGAGAGCCAACTTCCTCTGTCGCTTTGTTCCTGAATATGCCATGACGGTTCACGGTTTTCTCCACTTACTCTGCACCCTCATCCCGTTTTTCTAGGACGAGTAGGCTCAAGTAGCCTTTTTAGCCCTTAAAATAGCCTTAACTAATGCCCCATTGATCTCACCCTCGGATTTCTCGAAATATTTTATCCTGTATGTTTCGGCATCTGAATACGTCATCTCTGGGGTACTCGTTCAAGAAGATAGTGCACAGAAAGAACACGCAATATACTATGTGAGTGAGAACCTATCTCGCCCGCAGTTGCATTATCCCCAAGAAGAGAAGTTGGCCCTAGCTATCGTCTTCTTCATGCAAAAGGTCCGTCAATATATATTATTGAGCCAGACTACTGTTGTGGCCCACTCTAATCCTATGGTTTACCTTTTAAGTCGCCACCTCCTACAAGGCCGTGTGGCTAAGTGGGTCATCATTCTCCAAGAGTATGACCTCACGTTTACGACACCCAAGAGAATCAAGGCCCTAGCAATGGCACAACTTATGATGGACCTACCATCATCGTCCAATTCAATCCCCATCAATACCAGTCTTCCCGACGACCATTTATTTATCATCTCCTCAGATAACCCTTGGTACGGCGATATCTTGGTATACCTTCGCACTCAGAAGATATGACCCGACCTTGACCGTGAGGCGCACTTATGCATACGCCATCATGCCTCACGTTACCTTCTCTTGGGAAATGTGTTATACCGTTGCGGTATTGACACCATTCTACGTTGTTGCCTCACCCACGATGAGGCCGAACAAGTTCTTAATGATTGCCACATGGATCCTGTGGTGGACACTTCTGAGGAATGGCCACCGCCCAAAAAGTTAGCCGCGCTGGATATTTTTGGCCCTCCCTCTTCATTGACTGCATCACTGCAGTTAATCATTGCCGCAATTGCCAACTCTTCGCCCCTAAGACGAGGACCCCACCCGCCCCCCCTCCATCCAGTTGTCACTGTTGTCCCTTTTTGCAAGTGGGCCATTTATTTCATGGAGTGTAACCCTCCCTCAGCAGGTGGCCACAAGTATATCATTATAGCTGTAGATTATTTTACTAAATGGGCCGAGGCAATGCCCAAGTTCAATTGCAAAGCCAATACTGCAGCTCATTTCTTTTTCAATCACGTCATTACCCGTTTTGGGGTCCCACAACAACTTGTGTCTGACCACGAAAAACACTTCGAGGACTCCGTCTGGAAGGAGTTGTCTATCATTCTGAAATTCAAACATCAATACACCTCTGCCTATTACCCTCAAGGGAACGACCAAGTATAGGCCATCAACAAAATAATGAAGATAATTCTTCAACACACCGTAGATCACCATAAGTCCAATCGGGATCACATGTTATTTCCAACACTTTGGGCTTATCATACATTACCTAAGACTGCCATGGGCTTCACCCCTTTCCACTTAGTCCATGACGTCGAATCTGTCCTCCCCATTGAGTGTCAGATTCCCACCGTCCATATCGTTGTCGAACTCCTACCCGATACCTCCCCACTCGAACAACGCCTAATCCTTTTGGAACAGGCCAACGAGGATCGCTAGAGAGCCCTCCAGACCATCGAGGTTGCTAAGAACCACTCCAAAGTAGGCTACGATAAACATGTTCACCCGCGTAATTTTCAGGAAGGAGACCTTGTCCTCGTCTATGAATAACCACATGACAATACTGGGAAAGGCAAGTTTGAATCCATGTCACAAGGTCCATATATTGTCCACACCTGTTTAGGACATGGGGCATACATCCTCACCGATTCTGAAGGAAACCCCCTGTGCAACCCTCGAAATGGGTTGTACCTTAAACGATTCTACCCCTAACATCTTCTTGGGACCTACTAGTCCCTGTTGTACAGTTTTATTCCTTTTTGTTTTTCACATTTTTTATACAAAACCTCGCATTTTTTTTTCCCTGCATGATCATAGATGGATCCCTTTCTACCACAATATGTCGGTTTTGATGACGCTGCAAGTCATTGGTCCCCAAACCTAGCCTCTGCAGCTTGGGTACTGTATTCCCCTTCACACAAGCTAATCCACCTCGATGGAGTGTGCATAGGTGCTGCTACAAATAACCAAGCTGAGTACGATGCTGTGGCTAGTCTATTGATTGCTGCTCTACATATGGAAGAATGTCACCTTCGTGTGTTTCTTGACTTCGAGTTGCTTGTCACCACCTTCGTGTGTTTCTCGACTCCCAGCTGCTTGTCACCCAACTCAACAACTGTTACCAGGTATGGGATACCTACTTTTTCAGAAAGTTCCTGTGCACTAAATAAATGATCAGACAGTTTGAATCCATCACATTCACTCATGTCCCATGAAATCAAAACAATGTAGAAGACCAAATGGCTAAAAATATTCTAGACTGGCATACGAATCACAGTATGTAGGGCATAAACAATAAACATACATGACCGTACCACCCACATGTATATAACAAACATCATTTAGGCATTTCAAAACCATAAAAATAACAAAAAGAAACCATCATCACAATTGCATCCATGTGCATCATCACAATTGCATCCACGTGCATATAATACAACCATCATGATATGTGCATCCATGTGCATAAAAAGCAAACATCATCACAAAAGGCATCCACGTGCTGATATATATATATACCATGAAAATGTCATAAGTACCCATCGTACCCAAATATACATATAAACATAGCGAGGATCCCTAACAACATCCTCGGTAAATAACATAAGTCGTATCTACAAAAAATCTCACATGCTCATCGCAGTGGGGGCATCCCTTTCAACTGCCTAGTCAAACTCCTCCTCCCGATAGTCCTCATCATCATCACCCCCCTCTGACTCCTCTGCCTCCATGGCTGCTAGCTCATCCTCCCCCTTCTCCTCCTCGGGTTCCTCCTCCTCGGTCGCATCTACTGCCTCAGCATCCTCATCGTCCCCTCCTAGATAGGGCACATCCCCTCAAGAAAAATCTCCCACTGTCTATGTAGATATCGCAATACGTCGCATGACCAGCCTCCACTTTTGTGGAGCATCATAACATATGTTGATCAACACCTGATCTAGATGCTGCCAACCATCGCTCTCGATCCCCTCCAAGATCCGATCAATCCCTTGCCACAGAACATCCAATGTAACTACAGCACTCCGACGATGCCCCTACCCCTGACCTACTGGGTCTACTCCCTCCACATAGCCTCTCAATGATCGATGCCCTAGTGGCGGTCATGGTCCCACATATGCAATAAAAAACATCAAGAATTCAATAGCTAGCAACTAGCTACAACATAATACTGTGAACAAAACCAGACAAAAAATAGACATACCATCTGGTCCCAAATCCTGACCAGGAGGGCCTCGGCAACTCTGGGTCCCCATGAAAATCCATCTGATAGTATGGGTAGTGCTTAATGACTACCGGTATCTGTATCCACTATCTAAACAGTGCCTTCGTAAAAAACCGGCCCACTAGTCCACCACCTACGCGAGTCATCATCTTGCCCCAGCGCCGCATTCGCGGCTTTGTCGGTAACCTGTCTTGCACTGCTCGATGAGGCCGCAGTGTTGACACCCGCTCAAAGAAAAATGAACATAGGAAGGAGGGGAAACAAAACTCCTTCCCCAAGTGCCTCACCTTGCTCAGCTCTTGCCGAACAGCTGATAAATACATCTGACCCGAAGCAAAATACGTCCCATTTAGGATGCTCTCTACCAGCATCATCTTCCCTCCCGAGATCCCGTGAGAGCCATGTGAACCCAAAGTGCGTACCGCCATCACCACAATAGCTTGAGTCATCGGAATCTCCAGATCACAAATCATAAGTGCAAAACCACTCACCTCCGCCACAGGTAGACAATGTCTGTCCAATAAAGTCTGCATCGATACATTCCTTGGTCTCCTCGGCTGGATATCAACAACCATGCCCAGCTTGGGAAGTCCACTAAAAAAGTATACATCGGTCAGGGTTATATCTATTCGCTCACCCTGAATCATGAAAGCCTCGATGTCTGAGTCCCAGAACTCGACCACCTTGTTTAGCAACAACGGTGCTGAATGTATCAATGGAACCTGTGCAAACTTCAGGAGCCCGCAGTCAGTTAGGGCCTCCTGAACATCCCCGTCTATCCATATTTTCCTTCATATGTTACCCAGAACCTTCCTCTCTCTCCAAGTAACCATTAGCATCCTTCCAATAACAACACTAAAATCCCATTAGAACCATATGAACCTCCCATACACCCAAGTCGACGCACAGATCCAAATACATGATATGGCCTCACAAATGAGCTTTGGAGCACGCTTTTCCCCTTGAAACACGAGCTTCCAGAGTGCACTTGTTAGGCCTGTAGTTGTGATCTCCAACGCACTTTCCTCTCGGAAAGTTGTGCTTCAAAGCGAAACTACATCCCTCTTAGTTGCGCTCTGAAGCGCGTTTTCCCCCTTGGAACACCGCACTTCAGACCGTAAGTAAGCGTGCCAGAACTGCGGTTCTGGAGGCCCTAAGCGTGCTCTAGACCACGTCGACAGGAGTTATAACTGCGTTCTGCGAGTGTGGATACCTCATCCAACACTGCGCTCCAGAGCACGCAAGTCCTCTTGGAACCCGTGCTTTGCCACCTTGGCCCCAATAAATGCCCCGTATGCCCCCCCAAGAGGCCCAATTCCCAATAAAAACACTTACATAACAGAGCTAAGGACATGAATACTTACCTGCAAGTCTCAGAATGAAAATCCACCAATCGAATCCCTCACAATCTCAATTTTCACCTCTGGGCTCCTCTAATCTCCTGTCAAACTCACTTATCACAAATGATACCTATTATGAAGGTCCACTTAGTATTTATTGACATTGGACTTACTCTTGTTTTTCCATATCAGGATCATCCGATGTCCGTTTCTCAAACCGTTGATGCCCTTGGATTTAGTTTGAGGCGAACTTGAGAATGTTTGAGACCATTTCTCATTTTTTCTGAAAAAAATTCTTTAGGCTTGTTTTAGTGCCCATCGTCGCCTAGATTTGTGTGCCACATCGGCCGTTGTCTGTTTTTGACATGCTTTATATCGCTAGATGCAATTTTCCGTGCTTGTGATGATGCTTGAGATCATTTCTCTTCCTCACCCCCCATATTTTTTGGGTCTTTTTCACACACCCCCTCCTCACCCCTCGATTTACGTGCCACATCGACCATTATAAGTTTTTGGTGATTCTTATACCATCGGATTCAGTTTTCCGAACTCGTGATGATGCTGGAGATCCTTTCTCACTCTCATCAAGTTTTTTTTTTGACATTTTGTCCACACACTTTGTCGCCTCAATTTGCATGCCACATTGGTCGCGCCGATGTTTCTTACCAATTTTCGCATCATGGCCTATCCATGAGCCCTCCACTCCATCCATACTGCATTTATTGCATTATTTTCCACCACTCATCAACCCGCAAGGAGGCCCCATCAGTGTGCCCCCCCCCCCCCACCGTTGTTCTTGGTTCACATACTTGTCCCCTCGATTGAACACTTCCTCCTTGCTTGGCCATTGCTTTTGTTCGGTATAATTTTATCCCTTTTTCGGGCCGAGCAATTCCTTTACGAAAAAGGCACTTAGGGAGTTTCTGTTAAGCTCTTTTTTGACTCCTAAAACAATGAAAAGATTGCTGAGCAATCTTGATTCCTTTCATGCTCCGCTAAAAGTATCTAAAAGGGAATCTACCTGGTATAAGTTTACCCCCTTTTTCGGACCTTGTAGACTAATTACGAAAAAGGAATACTCTAGTGACATCGGCTAGAAGAGTTCTTCATTGCATCCTTTTATGCTTTTTCAATCCTTGGAGACTAACACATGAAAAGGAACCCCCTTGGAATCTTCGTACTGCTTTTAGACTCTTCTAAAATTGAAAGCAACCACGAGCACTCACCGTCCTGGGATCGTATAAATCCACACGACGGTACCTCTCCACCATTTCAGAGTCTTCTTATCGCTTTCAAACTCCTCTAAAATTGAAAGCAACCGCGAGCACTCACCCTCCCGGGCTTGTATAAATCCACACGATGGTACCTCTCCACCATTTCAGAGTCTTCTTATTGCTTTCAGACTCCTTCAAATTGAAAGCACTCATGAGCATGAATTGTCCTGGGCTCGTACAAATCCACCAAACATTACCATTTTGAGCACACTTTTTATCCATTCTTTGAGCTCCTTAAACCATGAAGAAGGACCCAACCATGCCTCTTTGCACCATTCCAGATTATATCTAATCCCCACATTATGGCAGCTTCCCCAGTATGGTCTCCTTTGTTCAAAGTATTCTGCGATGTGTCACCCTTAGAGTCTCCCCATATCACTCATCAGTTTGTCCCCCCTGCGTCTCCCCCATTGCAGTCACAGACCCTGGTCCCTTTAGCTATGATCCCCATACCCGAATTTAGTTTCATTTTCTGCCAGGTCATCCATGCCATCATACTCTAAAAAAGGAAGTTTGACCCCCCCCACTCTGCGACCCTCAGTTGTTCCCCACCCCCATAGTATGTCAGTCCCAGCTTCAGTACTATCACCTTTTGGTTATATACCTCGCGCTCCTATCAAGGAAACATCATTGCCTTGGTATTTTATGTTCTCCCTTTGTCAACGCAAGCCCATCTATTCCAGAGGATAGACCCATAGGTCCCCTATTCCTTGGACTCATCACCATCAATGGTGAGTGCCTACGGACCATTTTGAAAGGAGTCCATAGTGCCTCTCTGAATGGTTGTTTCTCACGTGCTCGACGTCAACACCTTGATCGCATCGTTGAGATTCGTGCAGGGTATTGGTCCCTTTAGTTATTAGTTGAAGACCCCGGATAACCACTGACTCTAGCACATTGGTGAGTCAATTTGGAACACCCGGTTATATGTTCTCATGGATATCCAGGCTGTGCTTGGCAACGATACTCGAAAGTACCCTAGTCATATGATTCCTCAAGTACCCATTACAGATGCAGTTCAATGTACCCTTGAGATTTTGACTCTCAGTTGTTGAGTCGATCCAGTTGTTGGACACCCTCAAATCCAGCAGAGCATCAATCATTACGGTATCACATTTATTATGGCTCCCATTATTTCCATACATTAGTTCTTTAGATCAGTCATGGTTAGACCATGAGTATGTCCTAGATCTGTGTCCCCTCTAGACTAATATGATGTAAACAATAGTTCTCCATGTATTGTTCAGATCCCCCTTTTGGGCCTCATTATTATTTCTATATCTTGACACGAGCATGGAAATGCCTGCCTCGTCCATATGTCGAGATCGTTCCTCATTCATTCGTGAGACAATGTATTTTTAGTTTTTGCAGTTCGTACATACCTTGTGTTCCGGTCTCCAACTAGTTCCTTCTCTCCTCCATCACAATGCTCATACCCTTGGAAAAATGACCAGAACTTATGATGTCTATCGGCCATACGATGAGTTCCTACCCTCACACATTAGGGGGCAATCTGTTAACACCAAAAAATTACTCACCATCTCATCCCTTTAGACACATAACCTTGTTGACCAAATTTTCCTATCACTCTAGCCTCCAAAAACCCCAGAAAACCCAAATGGGCACCAAATATTACTTTTCCTCCTCCAAATTATTTAAAATCCTCCAAAAACATACCAAAACCCCCAAAGAGGGTCCAATATTCCCCAAAATCAAAATAAATGGGAATCAACTCAAAAAGAAAATAAAAAAGAGGAAAAAGAGAGAAAAAACCCTAAAACCCTAACCTAAATCTATAAAAGGGGTTGGAGCCCCTCATTTTTTACAAGCACCACCTACTCTACCCTTATGCTGCTCAAAATTTCTATTGAGCCAAAAGCCATGCACTTTTGAGCTTAAGCCCACCATTAGATAGAAGTTTTGGCCACCATTGATGCATTGTGGAGGAGAGTAAGGAACTGAGGAGCTTTGGAACCCTCCTCTTGCACCACCGTAAGAGCTTCATCAACCTCATTATTTGAGGTAATGTTTTTGCAAACCCTAGTTTTCCCATTAATACAAAAGTTGAAAAGATTGTTTATTATATTTCCATGGAATTTTATTGTCCTCTGCTTTAGTTTATATTTATTTTATGCACATGCTAGCATGGAACCACAATTGTGGTGGGACTCTGGATTGGAACAAAATTAAGAGGGGGGAACTCTTACTCTTCTCTTTCCTCTTTGAATGATGCATTTTAGAGACAAAAAATTGTTGAATGTGTGTCATGGCTGAAAATTGACTATGTTTATTATCCTTGAAATAAATTGTGAATCCTGAATTAGTTAATTCCATGTGAAAGGAAGAACATGAACGAGTTCATTGTATATTGGACAAGCATGAGATGTGTGGAAGTATCGTGGATAAAGCATGAAATTCCCATGTCAATTGGGAAAGTAATTGACTGATATTAATGCTTACATTATTCCTAGCCTAACAAGAATTGCAATGATGAATTTCACAGGTGAAGATTAAATCAATTGGTTGCAGTTGTTACAAGACAAGTGTTGCTAGTAAGAAAAATTTGGACAGCTGTGCACATTGACCATGGAAGCAAACCAAAAGCTACTAGATTTGGCTGGAAATATTATTCAAACAATTTCCAAGACCCAAGAAGATCTTGGGGAATTTCTCAAGCTACAAAAGAAACAGAACGAGATGAACCAAAAGGTTTTGCAAGAATCTATTTGTCTGCAAAATGAGGTAAAGGGAACTCTGGAAACTATTAGTAGTGGAAAGGACATCATGTCAATGAAGAGGCTATCACCCAATCATCCCATTAAGAAACACTCAAGGGTGGAAGACTCAAGGAAAATGGAGCAAGTAAAGAAAAAGTAGCCACTGAAATGTTGGGAATGTGGAGGAAATCATTACCTCCATAACTTCCCAACAAAGGATAGCAAGAAGAATTGTAGCCATAAATTTTCCAGACTTGTGGATCAGCTGGAAGGTAAAGAAAAGAAAGGTATTTTTGTGGAGATGGAAGGTCAAATCTAGCAAGAGTAGTCTATTGAAACAAAAGGACTTGGTCCTGGAAGCTCAAAGTAAAAGATGAAATACAAGATAGACCTACCACATTTTTGTGAATTTTGGACATGTGTAAATTGTGTATTTATTCCTAAGTATTGGAACACCAAGGATGGTGTTATTCTAAGGGGGAGGGAAATGTGATGTCCCCATTTTGACCCTTAGGACATATTGGCTTTTATGTAAACATTGTGCATATGTGATGTATGATTCCTAGCGTGGAGCTCAAGGCCAAGGCCCCGCTAGTTAATACTTATCCTATAAAGGAAAGTATTTTATGTTTTTTAAACATGTGCTACTCAGCCATGGAAAAATGTAAAAATATGTAAATATTTAGAATACAAATAAAAGTCCAAGAGCTAGCTATGGAGGAAACTAAAATGAGAGGGTTGTGTTTATCCACTAGGGAGAGGAGAGGGGTTGTGGGATCAAATATTTTGTTTCCAAGTGTCATCTCGAGAATCCCTATCGCATAAATGGTAAGAAGATACCCAAGTGGACTCCCTTACTAATATTTATTTCTATTGTAAGAAGGAAGTTGAAAAGTCATCTCATGAATTTAATGGAGCATGGGAAAAACCCATAAATTCATATGGATGGGTATGGGATCCTTTTTTGGTACCTAGGAGTCCATTTACCTCATGGGAATTTGTTTCCCTTCATCCCCATTCCATTGTTGGGCAACTGTAGGAAAATTATGATAAATCTATGCATTCCCAGCAAGGAGACCGTAACCTGATAAAAAATGTGTTTTAGAGTGTCAAAATATCCCATAAGTTCATGTGAGTTGTGGAATCCAATGGGGAATGCATATGTGTCAACCCTAGGGTGAATTTTAGAGTGTCAAAAGCCCGAAAATCCATGGAAGAACCCAGATTTGGAAGCCTGGAAATTGAATTTCGTGGCTGCAAATTAGTGTGGTCAGAAAACACAGAATTCAAGAGACAATTGAAGTCTAAGAGTGATTAGAGGATGGAATTGATTGATAAACCTAGTGCAGGCATAAATATGTGAAGTTGTAGCATCTTTGACATGTCTATGCACACCCTGAATAGAACTGGAGGGAAAGGGATCCTGAGGGACTATGTAGCATAGAAGGGGACCTTCCTTGTGTTGGGTGTGGTAGGTATTGTGGGTTCCAAGGATGGATGAGACCCATTCAGATGCCTGTAGCTCTGTGGTTGAGCTCAATGACTTAGCATTCACCTCCTTTGTCTCTTTGTATTCTTGATAAACCTAGTTGTGCACTGGATTAGCATTAGAATGTGTTTCCTATGTCTATGAGTGAGCCTGTGTAGTTCCTCCTTAGTGGATGCATTGCCCCAACTTGGGGGGAGGCCTCTCAGTAGAGAGATAAAGTGCTGGATAAAGTGCCTGCAATTGGGTGGAACGTTACTCTTCCATAACCACTTGCTCGAGCAACTTCAATTAAAAAAAAAGATAAGTGTTTGCTTGGTAAGCTATTATTGTCTTAACTGTGTTTGTTTTTTATTGTTATTCCTGTGATGAATATGTTTGGTATATGCATGATGTATGTATCGATAGATTTATTTCCATTGTGTTTATATTTATTCATGTGCACATGCATATAAACGCTTATGAATTTTGTAATATGGTTGTGCGGAAAAATTTTGAATCCCATAGATCATCCATGTTCCCTTTGTGGTTGAATAATGGGTGGGGACATGACAACAAACATGAATGTTTACTCTGCATCTTCATTTTCCTTTTCTCGATCATCATTTACTTTATTTCTCTAATCAAAATAAGAATAAGTGGATTGGCTTTGGGCTAAGTCATTAATCTATACTTATAGCAATTTCTTTCCTCCCTTCGTTGGCGGCACCTTGTCCTTGCTCCTACAATAACCCTTCTCTCCCAATGGAAAGTGGCAGCGTCTAGGACATTGTTGCCTCGTGGTTCTTGCTTAATTTATAAATCTTGTTGGTTTTCCAAATTCCCAATGCTTTCAATTGAGATTTAGAATAAATAAATACATGAATAAAATAATAATCCCTAAGATAGTGGAAACTCCAAAGGGTCCAGTTACAAAAAACTTATAAACTCAATATTACCATTAAAACTCCTCTCTATAAGTATCTTTTGAAAACATTTGTATTGTATAGCATATGGGTTCCAAGAATGCTTCAATTATTTTCTCCTTGAAAATGAAAGAAAAGGATGGTTAGAATTATCAATATTATTTTCTAAGCAAGTTCAAATAAAAATCTCAACATCCCTATATTTCTTGGCTTTGACCGGAATCCTATTAAGGTCTTGAGGTAGGTCATAAAAACTATAAATTGTAGTTTTCCATTGAAATTTTCACCTGATATCTAATAAATCATCTTTCAAAATGCAAGTTTCATTTTTCTCTTCATATTATCAATTAGTCTGTAATTTTATGCATGGCATAATTTGATATAAACTAGATTATTCGTAAATATATAGAGGGGATTTCATAAGCTACACAAATTTATAATCAAATGTAACAAAAATTTCGAAGAACAAAGATAAAACACTAATCTTATTATCAAATTGATCCAAGCAACTAACTAAGTGTGAGTATTTTTCTACCAAACTTTAGAAAAAGATAAAACACTAATTTTATCAACAAGTTGATCCAAGCAACTAAATGTGATCAATTCGCCACCAAATTGTAGGCAATCCTCTATGGACGCAACCCTTTTGTTGGGTTGTGAGACCACTAGAGTCAAGAAAAATGACTCTAAGATGTTCTAGTCATCCATGCCATTAAAGATGCTTTGAAGTTCAATTCGGAAACTCATTATTGAGTTTATGTTACTAATCTTCCATTCAACCTAGCTATGGCACTCCCTTTTCTTCTTAGTGCTCTTCAGTATGTGCAAGAAGTACCCAACTTACTATCCACTTTTAAATTCAATTATAGTAGAAATTGATTTTTTACTATTTATTGATTAATAATTTACATAGCTAAGATATATAATTCTCTACTCATCCTAGAGTCTCTTGCTATATTACAATATGTTTTTCTAATCTCTAGTTTTCTATATTCATTCTACAACTTTGTTGAGGCCTCAACAACCTCCATGTAGACCCATTTTAAATTTTTAATCAAACGTCTTATTGTTCAATGCATTAATATGTTCAATGGATTTTCTCTTTAAAATGGTTTCATTTTTTTATCATTCTTCTTTCTAATGCATTGTTGATACTTGGTTTTGTTTGCATCTTCAAATTGGTGTGTCTTGCAAATTCAATTCAATGTTCTTGCATTCGTCACTTTGCATGCATCATAGGCTTTGCTCTTACACCACTTGGATTTAACTAGTTTAACCTACTTGAATATGTTATGTTTTGCAGCTTTGTTTAGGGTATATATGTTTTTTACATCATAAAATAACTCAGAATGGAATTTTGGGTGGAATCTACAACTTTGCAGGTGAGTGTTGGGTTTGAGGTACACCAAGGCCAACAATCACTTTTCCTAGATTAAAATCTTTGAGATGCTTATGAATATTTATGTTGTGTCTCGATGCTTTGAAGCCCATATAACCTAGATCTAAGATTAACATACAAAACTTGTTTTCGACAAAGCAGCATTTCAAACAAGATATGAATTTCCATTAAGAAATGTCTCTAAATGCAAACTTTTGGTCCCAGTTGAGATGTTAGTTCCACCTCTACAAGGTCTTGCTTGTAAGTTTTCAGGGATTGCAATCTCAACGAAATATTCAGAATATAGTTCCAAGGCCTGCAGATATGAAAGGACTATGCCTTAGTTGTTAGCACTTTAAAAATAGTGATCATTCCCATATAGATGGTTTCAGACGCACCAGATCGCTAGCTTTTAAATGATACAATTTCTGAATTTACTAATGTCTCTGTCGATGCGTCAATTCTATTTGTAGGCAGTTCATATCATCATATAATGTAAAAGAAATTGTTGAGTTCTACAACAAGCCATATAACAACAGGAAGCTGATTTGAGTTGTCATTATTCCGATTATGATTGATAGAGTCTGGTTGATTTTTTGATATTAGGTATCTAATGGTGCACTTTACTGACCTTCTGTCTCATACTAATGTGTTGATGTGATTGAAGCATAAATCATAACTGTCGCTGATAATATATACAGTGCCCAATCCCAATCTAATTAGTTCATGGTATTGAACGCTAATTTGTCATTTCCCTGGGACAAACAACTCCTTCTTTCAGCTAGTGTTTTTTTTTTAAAACTCAATAAGAAATAAGTAAATAATTAGCAACAACTACATTAATAATAATGTGTCCCATATAAGTTGATTAAAATCTTGGAATGCATCACACAGAATAATAATAATGTGTTCTATATGCCAATAAATTTTTGTGGCAGTTTTTCATTATCAATTTAAATTGGATTTTCAAAGTAAAGATGTCTTTGGTCTGTATAATCAAGAGTAACATATTTTAAAAGTGATAATCCATTAACTCCAAATCTAAAAAAACATGATATAATCTGTTTGACATTATCACATAAGACATAAAATAAATGGAAAATAATAACATTAATATACAAAGATGTTTCTTCTAAACAGATAAAAAAATAACAATCACAATCTACAATTTCAGAGATGTTTAAATCTCAAACAACTTAAACTGTCCCGAGTCTTATTTTCATATAAAATCAAGTTTAATAGTTTCCATACCAAAAAACTGAATACTCCAAAGAAACATAATGGTAGGGATGTCTTAGTAACTGCGTGTTGATAGTGTAACATCTGCACAAGGGGCTCTTGATGGCAAATATTCAACTTAAAAAATGATCACAACAACATTCATACCAAATATGCACTATTTTTGTATAAAGGCCATGGTACATGTATGAACCAAAAATCTGAATCTCAATCTTTTGAATGAAATGGTAGTGCTTAAATTTGGACTTGCTTAATTTTAAAATATGGTTGAATGTTTAAATATTATATATATATATATATATATAAAAGGATCTGAATCTTAATATTTTGAATAAAAGGGCATACTTAAATTTGGACTTGCTTATTTTTAAAATATTGTTGAATGTTTAAATATTATACACACATATATATTTATTTTTATTGAAAAGCAAAGTTAATTAGAAAAAAATAAAAATATTTGAAGTTCAAGAAATAATAATCCACTTAAACTAAAGATATAAGTACATAAACCTCAAATAGAAGAAGGCATACATATATAGTATAACAAATCTAAATTAAAGGAATGAAAATTGTAATTTTTCCAATGTGTTAATTATACAGTCCATATTTCAGTGAATTTGTTAATTTTCTTCCTTACATTCCTATAGAAATGTCCAAAAGAATAAAAGTAAAAAAAGGAGTAAAAGTAAAAAAGAATAAAAGTCAAAAGTATGGAATTAAAAGTTATATATATATATATATATATATTATTGAACATGAAATAAAGTCTTTACTAATGGAAGGACAATTTTGTCAAAGAAACCAATGAAAAAAGTTGGTTGACAAAGATTCACCAACCTTTTTTTATAGAGATAGCTCTATATTTCCAAAGAGAAGGTAAGGGGTAGGGTTTTTGTTTTAAAATTGTAAAATGTTTTTTATATTAATGGAGAATGGGTTACTCATTAAAATTAATTTTAATTTTAATTTTGTAGCTTATTTTTATGTTTTCATTAAAGTGAAAGTTATTTTTTTAATTTTACTTGTGGTATTAAAAAAAAAAGAGTTGAAATAAAGCATTTGGTAATTAAAAAAGTTAAAGATTAGAAAATATATGTAAATAAAATTATAGTTATATTCTTTTGACTTCTATTATGGGTTTTTCTAGTAAGTTTTGAACATTTTATTAACTTTTAATATAATAATTACATATCATCAAAAATGCCATGGAAGTCAAGTTCATAGTATGTAAGAAGTATAGTAATAAAAAATATATATCGACACCATTTACAATATATACATAATGATATTTAAAACAACTAAAAGTTAAATGTTACATCAATGAGATTTCTGTATGTGCTAAATATATTTGATAAAATGTTCAATCTAAAATTTATTTTTTTATCAGATTTTTTTTATGAATCTCCTATGCAATGCTTACATGTCTTAATTTATAAATGTCTTCTTCAATTTTTCTAAAGTTTAATTTCTTAAAAACTTGAATAAAGTTTTCCAAAACTTCAAATTACCAAACTATAATGACTCAAATAACTTTTCTTACCTAAATTTTAACACTATGAAATTACCTACCTTCATTATTTCATCTTTCTAAAATCCCTATATAAAAGTCGGATAGTTTTTTATAAAACCTTTATCTACAAGGTTTTGATGACTCTAACTTTTCTTACATAAAACTGACTTTCATTACAAAAAGTAGAAAGACCACCTACCTTCATATACTTGCATTTATCCCCTACTTTCTTTTAACATAATGCAAATTTTTTTAGGATAATATACTTCACGTGACAACTTCATTTACACTTTCTTAATACCCAAGAATATTTCATGGAGAAATCTTTCCCTTTAGAAAATAATTCGAACAAACATATAAACTTCATGAACCAACGATTTATGTTGTAGAGACTTCAAATGTTAAGTAACTCCATGCTTATTTTCATTGAAAACACATGGGAACTCTCAATATATTATAACAACAATAAATGAAGAATGTTGGGCAACGAGCGGTTCCTGAGGACTTGAATCTTAACAGATCGAATAGCAAGGAGTCTTTACTCTCTGATTTTCTAGGAAGGTTTTGCAATTGGAATTAAATAATAGCACAACTTTAATCATGTTCCAACATCAAGGCACCATACACGGATCAATAACTTATCATGCAACCAGCCACTGCAATGCTTCGCCAAAAGTAAGTTCACACAAGTGTAAAACTATTTAGTAGGTCAAAACCTTTGTTGGTCAGAATTTTTGCAAGTCAAAAATAATTCGTGCCAACTTCTACCAGATTTGAACAGCTGATAATACAATGGTTAGTGTCATAAGCAAAATCATTTGTGGTCAAGTATACCACATGCATTAAGTGTTTGAGAGTCATGTTAGACTTAGTCAACAAATTTCTTTTAGGCTTAACACTTTTCACGAGCATCACACCACTTTTCATATTTATGAAATATCTTTCACTAAATCTTTTATGTAGTATTATAACAATTTTTACTAATAATAACTATAGTCAACCATATTTGAACTAAAATTAATCATAATCAACCATAGTAACATATGGTCAACCATATTGAACCAAAGTCAAACATGGACAAAATCAAACATGATCATCTATAGTCAACCATGAAATATCTTTCACTAAATCTTTTATGTAGTATTATAACAATTTTTACTAATAATAACTATAGTCAACCATGTTTGAACTAAAATTAATCGTAATCAGCATAGTAACATATGGTCAACCATATTGAACCAAAGTCAAACATGGACAAAATCAAACATGATCATCTATAGTCAACCATGAAATATCTTTCACTAAATATTTTATGTAATATTATAACAATTTTTACTAATAATAATTATAGTCAACCATGTTTGAACTAAAATTAATCGTAATCAACATAGTAACATATGGTCAACCATATTGAACCAAAGTCAAACATGGACAAAATCAAACATGATCATCTATAGTCAACCATGACCAATGGTAAAAAAACATGGTTAACTATGCTCAATCATGGTTCTATGGTCAACAATATTACTAGTCATATGTATTCAACTAACGTCACCAATAGTCAAACATCACAAGTAATCAATGGTCAAAAATCACAAATTTTAGTTAACCATGGTGAAACATAGTAAACCATAGTCAAACATGGTTGACCATAGTCTAAGATGGTTATCCATTGTCAAATATGGTCAAACATATTTATCCATAGTCAACCACAAACAAATATGTTTAACTATTGTCAACCAAGTTTAACTAATGTTTACCATGTCAAACATGATCAACCATGGTGAAACATGTTGAATCATCATCAAACATTCAACCATAGTCAACCATGTTTAAATACAATTAATCATGGTCAACTAAATCAGCCATAGTCAAATATAATCAACCAAAGTCAAACATATTCAAGCAAAATTCATCCAAAATCAAACATATTCATGAAAAAGTCAACCAAAATTAAACATGCTCAACCTGGTCAATATTATTCAAGCATAGTTAAGCATGCCTGACCTAATTTAATCATAGTCAACCATATTATCACATGATCATCCATAGTCAACCATGGTCAATAATAGTAAACCATGGTTAACTGTACTCAACCATGGTTCCATGGTCAACAATATTACTAGAGTCAACCATATTCAATCAAAATCACCCATAGTCAAATATCACAAGTAATCCATGGTCAAACATCACAAAATTTAATCAACCATCTTCAACCATGGTGCAATATAGTCAACCAAAGTCAACCATAGAGAACCATCCTCAAACATAGAAAACCATGGTCAAACATGGTTGCTCATAGTTTAACATGGTCATCCATAGTCAAACGTGGTCAAACATATTTATTCATAGTTAACCACAAACAAACATGATTAATCATAAACATACATGATCAACCAAGTTTAACTAATGTCCACCATTTTCAAGGGGTATTGGAGACCTGTGTGGAGTTTTTGTTCTCGACGCGTTTCAGACTCTATAGTTGAGTCCATCTTCAGGAGAAAAGGTATCTCAAATGAAAACCTACACTAATCTACATTTTTATATTGTTAGTTTGTTTTTTAATTTAAATTAATGAGAGAGCCCACATCATTAATTATCTCAAGTCATTATTAAATGTTGTTATATTATTCTATTCCAATTTTATTAAACTAGCTTATTAATAACTATTTACAAATTAATGTTTAAAAATGTTTATTAATATTCCTTAGTTCTTCTCCCAAAAATTAATTTTAATTTTATTTGTTCATCTTAATTAAAGCTTAAAACTTTTTACTAGTTGTCAAACATGATCAACCATGTTCAAACATGTTGAATCATAATCAAACATTCTCAATTATACTTAATCATAGTCAACTAAATGTTAACTATAGTTATATATTATTAACCATGATCAATCATAGTCAACCATGTTTAACACAATCAAGCATGGTAATCAACCATAAACAATTATAACCAACCAAAGCGAAATATATTCAAGCAAAAGTCGACCAAAATCAGACATGCTCAACCATGGTCGATATTATTCAAACATGGTTAACCATAGTCAACCATGGTTGACCTAAATTAATCATAGAAAACAATAGTAACACATGACCAACCATGGTCAACCATACCCAACCAAATACAACTATGGACAAACATAATGGTGAGTGCAAGCTAATGATCGTTAGAATATTGAGAAATATGCAATAAATGTACAACAATGCATTTACTAACAAGTAAATAAGTAGCAAGAATATACCAGTCTATCCTACTATCCATACAAGCACCATATATTCAAAATAGTAAGTAAGAGAGAAGAGAAAATAATAGTACAATAGATATACATGGTAAAACCTCAAATGGGGAAACATCCATGGGCAGGTATTGTCTTGGTATTCTTCAAAAGTCTCAAATATGACACTTGATCTCCACTCCACATAGGTTTATCACAACTTTACAATAACAACACAATATAATGACTTGATTCCCAAAGGGTCTTCTTCACCTCCATTATATAGCTAGAGGAATGGAAGAATAACATCCCATAATACATGTGGAATAAATTATTTTCCACATCCTTATACAATGAATGGTAAGAGGAGAATATTACTCCATGATGCATGCATGATAACTTGTTTTACAAAAGATAGAGACAATTATGCCCTCATTTGCTAGATAAGACATCATAACATATTATGACATCACACAAGACAACATTACACATGTAATATAAACATTACAAATTTTAAGGTTCCCCCTTAATGATGACAAGGGAGAACACACATATGGAGGGAGATGGCATTAAATTAGCATTCCCCCTTAATGACAAATTTCTACATTCCCAACAAACTTTGAAGATACACAAACTTTGATTATGTGATCGATTTGGTGAAGATATCAGCTATTTGTTGTTCAGTGGGACAACGTTCCAAAAAAATAACACCATCAACCACAAGGTATTGAATGTAATGAGTATCAAGGTCAATGTGATTAGTCCTAGAGTCATACACGGAATTGTACCCAAGTTGAATTGCACTTTGATTATCACATCTTAATTCAATAGGAGAGTTCTGAACAAGTCCAAGATCTGTAAGAACATGTTAGATCCACAATAATTTTTTAGCTTCTTCCTTAGTTGCCATGTACTATGTTTCACAATAAGAACTAGAAACAGTTCTCAACTTCTTACTGGAACATGAAATTAGACATGAACCAAGCTTAAAGATGTACCTTGCAGCAGGCCTTCTATCTGAAGTATCCCTTGTGCAATTAGAATATGTATAACCTAGAAGTGAAACTATAGCACTTCTAGATTATAAAACCCCATAAAGGAATGTCCCCTGTAAACATCTGAGAATTATTTTTGTTTCTTTCCAATGTCTTTCATGAGAATTTGACATAAACCTCTAAACCATGATGACTACAAAATATAGATCAAGCATGATATGTGTCAAATATATCAAACTTACCAAAAGATGATGATACACAATGGCATTAATAAGAGGAGTATCACACTCAATAGTTACTTTACACCAGACATAAATAGTGTTGGAGAAGGATTACAATCACTCATGTGAAACCGAGGAAGTAAATATGTAGCATACTAAGGCCAAGAAAGGAATATAATATCATCCATATTCGAAGTCTAAAGACCCCAAAAATAATGCAGTAGGCCTAAATATGTCATTTCAAACTCATGTTTAAGGTTATTCTTCATTTCTTGTATAAATGCAAGTTGACTTCAAGGATAAGATCATCCACATAAAGTACCACATTGAGGGAATCATCATCAAAATTGTTAACATATATACACCACTAAAAACATTATTCAAGAAATAAGTATCAATTTTCTCATAGCAAGCTCTAGGTACTTGTTTAAGATCATATAAAGACTTGTTTAATTTGCATACCAAACTTGAAGCTTAAGCAATGATGAAACCAGGAAGTTGTTGCATATAAATGTCTTCTCGAAGATAACCATTCAATAAAACACTCTCGACATCCATTTAGTGTGTTTCCCATTGATAACATGTAACAATAGAAGGTATGGTTCTTATTGTGTTCATTTTAGCAACTAGAGAAAAAGTTTCAATATAGTCAATACATTCTTTTCGAGAAAACTATTTTGCTACTAACTAGAATTTATGTGTTTCAATTTGTACGTCTGCAGTAAAATTTGTTTCATATATTCATTTACAACCAACTAAATTCTTTCCATGAGTAAGTGGAACAAGGGTCCAAGTCTTGTTCTTCATTAATGAGTTATACTTAGTAGTCATGGATTTCTCTCATTTAGGTTTATCTTTAGCATGAGCATAGGTGAAAAGGTCATCTCTGGTTAATACTTTAGTCATAAGAGAAAAGTCAAATGCAGTTCAATGAGTATCGAAAGGAATATCAATCTCAAAACCTATGAATTCAAGAGTTTTTCGGGATCAACTTGGAAGGGGTGTAGTGGTAGGAACCACACTAGTATCTTTGGAACATTCAAGTGGAGTACTTGAAGAAGAAGGTGAACTACGATCGAGTGTAGGAAAATAAGTAGAGGGAGGGGTAACATATATAGGAGTAACAGAAGATGAAGGAAAGTTTAGGTTCAATAGACTTAGGAGGAGGAACAAATTCATTGAATTAAACATCTCACCACATGATAACACCTTGGGTAGATGGATCAAACAATTTGTATGCTTTGGAATCCTCATAATAACCAACAGAAATATTTGTGAAACTTGGGCTCTAACTATTTATGTTTTTTCATTTGGAATATGTGCCCAACATCCACTGAGGAATATGTTAGAGTTACTAATATTGGGTTCCATTCCATTCCTTTTTTGTTCATGAATAACCTACAAAACTGCTCAAGTAGGAAATTTCTTCAAAATATAGTGAACACAACAAATAGCTTCAACCCAAAAACGTTTATGTAATCCTTTAGAATAAAGCATACATCTAACCATTTAAACCAAATACCTATTCTTTCTTTCAACTACCCCATTTTTTTAGGTGTATTAAGGAATAGACTTTTTGACATTGAATACCATGCTTTTATAAATATGCATTAAATTATTTTTTAGTGAACTCATCACCATTATCATTTCTCAAAGTCTTTAGTACTTTTACCATATTTTTTTCGACCATGGATTTAAAATTTTGAAATATACTAAAGGTTTCACTTGTATGTTTCAAAAAAAGAAACCAAGATTTTCTACTATAATTAACAATAAATGTAAGAAAATATACAACATGAGACAAAGAAAGGGTTTCAAGAGAACCACAAATATCACTATGAATTTGTTGCAATGGTTTTTTACCATGCCAAGATTTATCTTTATTAAACATTTCCTTATTATGTTTACTAAAGACAACCTTCACAAAAACCTTTAGTGGAATAAATTGAAGGTAATCCA
Organism: Larix kaempferi; assembly: GCA_027924585.1. Classification (NCBI taxonomy): domain Eukaryota; kingdom Viridiplantae; phylum Streptophyta; class Pinopsida; order Pinales; family Pinaceae; genus Larix; species Larix kaempferi. The sequence goes on along the minus strand of BSBM01001191.1, from coordinate 10,663,034 downwards.
AGTACCATTTTAGACAAAATTTTCATTTTACCATAATTCAAGTGGCCTAATCGTTCGTGCCATAATTTAATTTGTTTATTAACATGAGTAATAGAGGAATAAAACAATTGATTTTTACATGAATTAAAACTAATAAACTGATATAAACCAACATCATTATCTACCCGACCTTAAGAAACAATTTTGAAGTTATGTTTGATATCTTTTAAAATATATTTATTTGGGAAAGTTTTGAACTTATAACCTTTTTTACAAGTATGATAAATAGAAAGCAAATTGATGGGCATGTCTTAAACATGAAAAACATATTCCAATGTACTATTATGAAACTTAACATTACTAGATCCTACTACTAAAATATATTTACCATCACTATTTGATTTTTTTTGTGATGTGTGCCTATTAGTGTCATAAGATGCAAATAAAGAAGAAGAACTAGTCATATGATTAGAAGCATCAGAATCCATTATCCATTCCATAGAAGAATAATATTTACTAGGTTGACTGGAATATGAACACAAAGCTAAGAATTGTTCTTTAGAGGATTGCTTCTTAGCTTTAGCATGTGCATTTCTATGTTTGCAAATATTTTTAGGGTGGTTCCGCATTATGATGTTCCCCCATGAGCGATAGATAATAAAGGTTGACCAACTTATGTACTATGACCCTAATGCCCCGGTCTCTCCAGAAAATGTTCTCCCTATGGTTGAACAACCTGCTCCAAGTACACCCTCCCTACAACTAGCTTCGGTCGGACCTAGAATATACTACGAGACTCCCATGATGTCTACTTTTCGGTCCATTTCACCACCAACCACAGAGGTGTTTGATCTATGCATGATTTCATCCAACCCAACTACGTCCAACCCTCAGCCACGTTTGATACGTCAACCTCCAACTCTCCCTAGCCATATTGGAGCAACACCGATCCATACAATCTCATTTTTATTCCCACCTTCTGGAGTTATAAGTACCCCAGTTATGGCCACTCTAAACCTCCCCAGGTTAACCCTAGGTCTACCCGTTTGGTATTTACCCACCCCTACTCCTCCCCCAACACCACAAGTTGTCCTCCAACATGTCCAACCCATCAAAAGTTCTAACCTCCCACCCCATGGTGTTTCTAAAATACCTTACTACCCCCCCTCCCCGCATGGAATCCACGTCTGCAAGGAACCCTACCCCTCCACCACCTAGAAACGTACGGGGCAGAGGCCCGCAGACCTATGCAGCCCCACCAGCAACAAAACCCGTGCGACCTCACCCACCACCACGAGCACCCCCTAAGTGCTCCTTATGTGATGATTTGGGCCACGCCACCCATAACTGCCCACAATTACCCAATCTTCAACAACATATGAAGACTTTGGACGACGATCCCAACATTTCGGTGGTCCATCTAAATCCCCTATCCCATCAGCATAACAAGGCATTGCGTACTAACCACGCTTGTGCTATATGTGGAATATATGGTCACTACTCGCACCATTCTTCTGACCTTCCAGAATATAGATTGGTACTCCACAAATTGTCCCAATCTGAGTTAGACTCATCTATCATGACTATTGAAGAAATTCACCCTTCAAAATATTCCTCCTAGGAAGAGATTAATACCATCTACATGATCTCCACATCAGATAGACACATGTCATCCATGCACACGACCTCTCCTCAACCAATTTTTCCACACATTACTTTCGGAGCGATGAGGAGATACTCGAGACACTTATTGCACCTAACTACCCCTGGGATGACATGCATCATCGATCTTATTACATTCCTAAGGAGACCTCCACTTCCATGGTCACTCAGTTCTCAATCCAAACATAGGCCTTTCTCTCAAAGAGGGTCGACTGGTTCAAGAACCCTATTCCCTCCCTTGATGCCTTCAAGGAGGGAAACATGGCCCTATATCACCTACCATACAATTTGATATTTTCGTCACACCTGGTACACCCGAACTCATCACATTAGCTGCCTTTTGTACGAAATATGAAATTGGGGAATATAAGAAGCTTTTTTAGGAGTTTCGTGATGTCTTTTCCTGGTCTTACACCAAGATGCTCGGTCTAGACCCCACCATCGTTGAACACCACATTGATACATGGTCGGAGGTCCCACCTGTCGGAAAGTCGGGTTTATCTACCCCATCGCTTACACCACCTGGGTTTCCAACCCTATACCCATCAATAAAAAACAGGGCACTCTTCGTGTATGTATGGATTTCCGCAATCTTAATCACGTGTATCCCAAAGATAATTTCCCCACACCCTTCATCGACCAACTCATTGACGCTTGTGTGGGACATGAAGTCCTTTCCTTCATGGATGGATTCTCTGGATACAACCAAATACACATCCGCAAAGAAGACCAATACAAAACTGCTTTCACTACCCCATGGGTAACCTTTTCCTATCAAGTCATGTCATTTTGTCTAAAGAATGTAGGTGCCACTTTCCAATGAGCCATGACATATTGCTTCCATGACTTTTCTCACATCATCCCGGTTTACCTAGATGACCTCACGGCACACTCAAAGAAACGGTCTAGCCACCTTAATGACCTCCAGCAAGTCCTCTTGCATTGTCGCAAATATAGAATCTGCTTGAGCCCCTCAAGTGTGTCTTTTGCGTTCCTGCAGGTCGTTTGTTAGGATTCATAGTTTCACAGAAAGGGATAATTGTTGACCCTTTAAAAGTTCAATCCATCTTGGACCTCCCTTCCCCTGCCACTATACGTCAGTTACAAAATCTACAAGGGAGAGCCAACTTCCTCCGCCGCTTTGTTCCTGAATATGCCACGACGGTTCACGGTTTTCTCCACTTACTCCGCACCTACATCCCGTTTGTCTGGGATGAGTAGGCTCAAGTAGCCTTTTTAGCCCTTAAAATAGCCTTAACTAATGCCCCATTGATCTTCCTCTTGGATTTCTTAAAAGATTTTATCCTGTATGTTTCGGCATCTGAATACGTCGTCTCTGGGGTACTCATTCAAGAAGATAGTGCACGGAAAGAACACATAATATACTATGTGAGTGAGACCCTATCTCGCCCACAATTGCATTATCCCCAAGAAGAGAAGTTGGCCCTAGATATCGTCTTCTTCATGCAAAAGGTCCGCCAATATATATTATCGAGCCAGACTACTGTTGTGGCCGACTCTAATCCTATGGTTTACCTTTTAAGTCGCCACCTCCTACAAGGCCGTGTGGCTAAGTGGGTCATCATTCTCCAAGAGTATGACCTCACATTTGCGACACCCAAGAGAATCAAGGCCCTAGCAATGGCGCAACTTATGATGGACCTACCATCATCGTCCAATTCAATCCCCATCAATACCAGTCTTCCCGATGACCATTTATTTATCATCTCCTCAGATAACCCTTGGTATGGCGATATCTTGGTATACCTTCGCACTCATAAGTTATGACCCGACCTTGACCATGAGGGGCGCCGATGCATACGCCATCACGCCTCACGTTACCTTCTCCTGGGAAATGTGTTATACCGCTGCGGTATTGACACCATTCTACGTCGTTGCCTGACCCGTGATGAGGCCGAACAAGTTCTTAATGATTGCCACAATGAACGCTGTGGTGGACACTTCTCAGGAATGGCCACCGCCCAAAAAGTTATCCGCGCCGGATATTTTTGGCCCTCCCTCTTCACTGACTGCATCACTGCAGTTAATCATTGCTGCAACTGCCAATTCTTCGCTCCTAAGACGAGGACCCCACCCGCCCCCCTCCATCCAGTTGTCACTGTTGTCCCTTTTTGTAAGTGGGCCATTTATTTCATGGAGTGTAACCCTCCCTCAGCAGGTGGCCACAAGTATATCATTATAGCTGTAGATTATTTTACTAAATGGGCCAAGGCAATGCCCACGTTCAATTGCAAAGCCGATACTGCAGCTCATTTCTTTTTCAATCACGTCATTACCCGTTTTGGGGTCCCACAACAACTTGTGTCTAACCATGGAAAAGACTTTGAGGACTCTGTCTGGAAGGAGTTGTCTATCTTTCTGAAATTCAAACATCAATACACCTCTTCCTATTACCCTCAAGGGAACGACCAAGTACAGGCCATCAACAAAATAATGAAGACCATTCTTCAGCGCATCGTAGATCACCATAAGTCCAACCGGCATCACATGTTATTTCTAGCACTTTGGGCTTATCGTACATCGCCTAAGACTGCCATGGGATTCACCCCTTTCCACTTTGTCCATGACGTCGAATCTGTCCTCCCCATTGAGTGTCAGATTCCCACCCTCCATATCGTTGTCGAACTCCTACCTGATACCTCCCCACTCGAAAAACGCCTAATCCTTTTGGAACAGGCCAACGAGGATCACCGAAGAGCCCTCCAGACCATCGAGGTTTCTAAGAACCACTCCAAAGTAGGCTACGATAAACATGTTCACCCACGTAATTTTCGGGAAGGAGACCTTGTCCTCGTCTATGAACAAGCACATGACAATACTGGGAAAGGAAAGTTTGAATGCATGTGGCAAGGTCCATATATTGTCCACACCTGTTTAGGACATGGGGCATACATCCTCACCGATTCTGAAGGAAACCCCCTGCGCAACCCTCGAAATGGGTTGTACCTTAAACGATTCTACCCCTAACATCTTCTTGGGACCTACTAGTCCCTATTGTATAGTTTTATTCCTTTTTGTTTTTCACATTTTTTATACAAAACCTCGCATTTTGTTTTCCCTGCATGATCATAGATGGATCCCTTTCTACCACAATTTATCGGTTTTGTCGACGCTGCAAGTCGTTGGTCCCCAAACCTAGCCTCTGCATCTTTGGTACAGTATTCCCCCTCACACGAGCTAATCCACCTCAATGGAGTGTGCATAGGTGCTGCTACAAATATCCAAGCTGAGTACGATGCTGTGGCCGGTCTGTTGACTGCTACTCTACATATGGGAATATGTCACCTTCGTGTGTTTCTCGACTCCCAGCTGCTTGTCTCCACCTTCGTGTGTTTCTCGACTCGCAGCTGCGTGTCACCCAACTCAACAACCGTTACCAGGTACGGGATACCTACCTTTTTAGAAAGTTCCTGCGCACTAAAAAAATGGTCAGACAATTTGAATCCATCACATTCACTCATGTCCCACGAAATCAAAACAATGTAGAAGACCAAATGGCTAACAATATTCTAGACTAGCATACGAATCACAGTATGTAGGGCATAAACAATAAACATACATGACCGTACCACCCACATGTATATAACAAACATCATATAGGTATTTAAAAACCATAAAAATAACAAAAAGAAACCATCATCACAATTGCATCCATGTGCATCATCACAATTGCATCCACGTGCATATAATACAACCATCATGATATGTGCATCCACGTGCATAAAAAGCAAACATCATCACAAAAGGCATCCATGTGCCGATAAATATATATATATATATACCATGAAAATGTCATACGTACCCATCGTACCCAAATATACATATAAACACAATGAGGATCCCTAACAACATCCTTGGTAAATAAGATAAGTCGTATCTACAAAAAATCCCACATGCTCATCGCAGTGGGGGCATCCCTTTCAACTGCCTAGTCAAACTCCTCCTCCTGATAGTCCTCATCATCATCACCCCCCTCTGACTCCTTTGCCTCCGCGGCTGCTAGCTCATCCTCCCCCTTCTCCTCCTCGGGCGCATCTACTGCCTCAGCATCCTCATCATCCCCTCCTAGATAGGGCACATCCCCTCGAGAAAAATCTCCCACTGTCTATGCGGATATCGCAATACGCCGCATGACCAGCCTCCACTCTTGTGGAGCATCGTAACATATGTCGATCAAATCCTGATCTAGATGCTGCCAGCCATCGCTCTCGATCCCCTCCAGGATCCGATCAATCCCTTGCCACAGAACATCCAATGTAGCTACGGCACTCCGATGACCCCCCTGCCCCTGGCCTACTGGGTCTACTCCCTCCACATAGCCTCTCCGTGATCGATGCCCTAGTGGCAGTCATGGTCCCACATATGCAATAAAAAACATCAAGAATTCAATAGCTAGCAACTAGCTACAACATAATACTGTACAAAACTAGACAAAAAATAGACATACCATCTGGTCCCCAAGCTTGACCAGGAGGCCTCAGCAGCTTTGGGTCCCCATGAAAATCCATCTGATAGTATGGGTAGTCGTTAATGACTACCGATATCTGTATCCACTGTCTAAACAGTGCCTCCATATCAAACCGGCCCACTAGACTACCACCTACGCAAGTCATCATCTTGCCCTAGCACCGCTCTGCAGCTTTGTCGGTAACCTATCTCACACTGCTCGATGAGGCCGTAGTGTCAGCATCCGTTCAAAGAAAAATGAACATAGGAAGGAGGGGAAACAAAACTCCTTCCCCAGTTGCCTCACCTTGCTCAGCTCCTGTTGAACAGCTGATAAATACATCTGACCTGAAGCAAAATACGTCGCATTCAGGATACTCTCTAGCAGCATCATCTTCCCTCCCGAGATCCCGTGAGGGCCATGTGAACCCAAAATGCGTACCACCATCACCACAATAGCTTGAGTCGTCAGAATCTCCAGATCACAAATCACAAGTGCAAAACCACTCACCTCTGCCACAGGTAGACAATGTCTGTCCAATAAAGTCTACATCGATACATTCCTCGGCCTCGTCAGCTTGGTATCAACAACCATGCCCAACTTGGGAAGTCCACTCAAAAAGTATACATCAGTCAGGGTTAGATCTATTCGCTCACCTTGAATCATGAAAGCCTCGATGTTTGAGTTCCAGAACTCGACCACCTTGTTCAGCAACAGCGGTGCTGAAGGCATCAATGGAACCTGTGCAAACTTCAGGAGCCCGTAGTAAGTTAGGGCCTCCTAAACATCCCTGTCCATCCATATTTTCCGTCGTATGTTACCCAGAACCTCCCTCTCTCTCCAAGTAACCACTGGAATCCTTCCAATAACAACACTAAAATCCCATTAGAACCATATGAACCTCCCATATGCCGAAGTCGATGCACAGATCCCAATACATGATATGGCCTCACAAATGAGCTTTGGAGCATTCTTTTCCCCTTGAAACGCGAGCTTCCAGAGTCCACTTGTTAGGCCTGTATTTGCGCTCTACAACGCGCTTTCCTCTTAGAAAGTCGTGCGTCAAAGCGAAACTACGTCCCCCTTAGTTGTGCTCTGAAGCGCGTTTTCCCCTTGTAAGATCACACTTCAGACCGTAACTAAGCGGGTCAGAACCGCGGTTCTGGAGGCCCTAAGCGCGCTCTGGACCGCGTCAATGGGAGCTCTAACCGCATTCTGCGAGCGCGGATACCTCATCCAACACTTCGCTCCAGAGCGCGCAAGTCCTCCTGGAACCCGTGCTTTGCCACCTTGGCCCCAATAAATGCCCCGTATGCCCCCCCCTAGAGGCCCAATTCCCAATAAAAACACTTACATAACAGAGCTAAGGACATGAAGACTTACCTGCAACTCTCGGAATGAAAATCCACCAATCAAATCCCTCCCAATCTCAATTTTCACCTCTGGGCTCCTCTAATCTCCTGTCAAACTCACTTATCATAAATGATACCTATTATGAAGGTCCTCTTACTATTTTTAGACATTGGACTTACTCTTATTTTGCCATATCAGGATCATCTGATGTCCGTTTCTCGAACCGTTGACGCCCCTGGATTTAGTTTGACGCGAACTTGAGAATGTTTGAGACCATTTCTCATTTTTTCTGAAAAAATTTCTTTAGGCTTTTTTTAGCGCCCATCGTCGCCTCGATTTGCGTGCCACATCAACCGTTTTCCATTTTTGACATGCTTTATATCGCTAGATTCAATTTTCCATGCTTGTGATGATGCTCGAGATCATTTCTCTCCCTCACCCCGAGATTTTTTGGGTCTTTTTCACACACCCCTCCTCGCCTCGATTTATGTGCCACATTGACCGTTATCAGTTTTTGGTGATTCTTATACCATCGGATTCAGTTTTTTGAACTCATGATGATGCTGGAGATCCTTTCTCGCTCTCATCAAAAAAAAAATTGACATTTCGTCCACACACCTTGTTGCCTCAATTTGCGTGCCACATCATCCATCGACGTTTCTTACCGATTTTCACATCGCGACCTATCCATGAGCCCTCCACTCCATCCATACTGCATTTATTGCATTATTTTCCACCACTCATCAACCCGCAAGGAGGCCCCATCAGTGTGCCCCCCCCCAACGTTGTTCTTGGTTCACATACTTGTCCCTTGATTAAACACTTCCTCCTTGCTTGGCCATTGTTTTTGTTCGGTATAATTTTATCCCTTTTTTGGGCCGAGCAATTCCTTTACGAAAAAGGCACTTAGGGAGTTTCTGTTAAGCTCTTTTTTGACTCCTAAAGAAATGAAAAGATTGCTGAGCAATATTGATTCCTTTCATGCTCGCTAAAAGTATCTGAAAGGGCATCTGCCTGGTATAAGTTTACCCCTTTTCCGGACCTTGTAGACTAATTACGAAAAAGGAATACTCTAGTCAGATTGGCTAGAAGAGTTCTTCATTGCATCCTTTTATGCTTTTTCAGGCCTTGGAGACTAACACATGAAAAAGAACCCCCCTAGAGTCTTCGTACTACTTTTAGACTCTTCTAAAATTGAAAGCAACCACGATCACTCATCGTCCCGGGATCGTATAAATCCACACGACAGTACCTCTCCACCATTTCAGAGTCTTCTTATTGCTTTCAGACTCCTCTAAAATTGAAAGCAACCACGAGCACTCACCATCCTGGGCTTGTATAAATCCACACGATGATACCTCTCCACCATTTCAGAGTCTTCTTATTGATTTCAGACTCCTTCAAATTGAAAACACTCACAAGCATGAATTGTCCTAGGCTTGTACAAATCCACCTGGAAATACCATTTTGAGCACACTATTTATCTCTTCTTTGAGCTCCTTAAACCATGAAGAAGGACCCAACCATGCCTCTTCGCGCCATTCTAGATCATATCTAATTCCCACATTATGGCAGCTTCCCTAGTATGGTCGCCTTTGTTCAAAGTATTCTTTGATGTGTCACCCTTAGGGTCTCCCAATATCACTCATCAGTTTGTCCCTCTGAGTCTCCCCCATTGCAGTCACAGACCCTGGTCCCTTTAGCTATGATCCCCATACCCGAATTTAGTTTCATATGCTGCCAAGTCATCCATGCCATCATACTCTGAACAAAGGAAGTTCGACCTCCCCCACTCTGCGACCTCAGTTGTTCCCCACCGCCATAGTATGTCAGTCCTAGCTTCAGTACTATCACCTTTTGGTTATATACCTCGCACTCCTATCAAGAAAACATCATCACCTTGGTAGTTTATGTTCTCCATCCGTCGACGCCAGCCCATCTATTCCAGCGGATAGACCCAGAGGTCCCTATGCCTTGGACTCATCACCATCAATGGTGAGTGCCTACGGACCATTTTGAAAGGAGTCCATAGTGCCTCTCTAAATGGTTGTTTCTCACATGCTCGACGTCAACACCTTGATCGCATCATTGAGATTCGTGCAGGGTATTGGTCCCTTTAGTTATTAGTTGAAGACCCCGGATAACCCCTGACTCTAGCACATTGGTGAGTCAATTTGGAACACCCAGTTATATGTTCCCATGGATATCTGGGTTGTGCTTGGAAACGATACTCGAAAGTACACCAGTCATATGCTTCCTCAAGTACCCATTACAGATGCAGTTTAATGTACCCTTGAGATTCTGACTCTCAGTTGTTGAGTCGATCCAGTTGTTGGACACCCTCAAATCCAGGAGAGCATCAATCATTACGGTATCACATTTAGTATGGCTCCCATTATTTCCATACATCAGTTCTTCAGATCAGTCATGGTTAGACCATGAGTATGTCCAAGATCTGTGTCCCCTCTGGACCAGTATGATGTAAACAACAGTTCTACATGTATTGTTCAGATCCCTCTTTTGGGCCTCATTATTATTTCTATATCTTGACACGAGCATGGGTATGCCCGCCTCGTCCATATGTCGAGATCGTTCCTCATTCATTCGTGAGACAATGTATTTTTAGTTTTTGCAGTTCGTATAGACGTTGTCTTCTAGTCTCCAACTAGTTCCTTCTCTCCTCCATCACAATGCTCATACCCCTGGAAAATGACAGAACTTATGATGTCTATCAGCCATATGATGAGCTCCTACCCTCACACATCAGGGGGCAATCTGTTAACACCAAAAAATTACTCACCATCTCATCCCTTTAGACACATAACCTTGTTGACCAAATTTCCCGATCACTCTAGCCTCCAAAAACCCCAAAAAACCCAAATGGGCACCAAATATTACTTTTCCTCCTCCAAATTATTTAAAATCCTTCAAAAACATACCAAAACCCCAAAAGAGGGTCCAATATTCCCAAAAATCAAAATAAATGGGAATAAACTCAAAAAGAAAATAAAAAAGAGGAAAAAGAGGGAAAAAACCCTAAAAAACCCTAAAACCCTAACCTAAATCTATAAAAGGGGGTGGAGACCCCTCATTTTTACAAGCACCACCTACTCTACCCTTAAGCTGCTCAAATTTCTATTGAGCCATAAGCCATGCACTTTTGAGCTTAAGCCCACCATTAGATAGAAGTTTTGGCCACCATTGATGCATTGTGGAGGAGAGTAAGGAACTGAGGAGCTCTGGAACCCTCCTCTTGTACCACCGTAAGAGCTTCATCAACCTCATTATTTGAGGTAATTTTTTTGCAAACCCCAGTTTTCCCATTAATACAAAAGTTGAATAGATTGTTTATTATATTTCCATGGAATTTTATTGTCCTTTGCTTTAGTTTATATTTATTTTATGCACATGCTAGCTTAGATTTTTTGCTGTCTCTATATTTAATTAGCTTTTCCTTATTTTCATTGAACTGCTGCTAAGGGTTCCCCTACCGGTAGTAGGTGCTCTTTTGCACGAGCAAGGGTGAAAACCCATGCTACAACTTGGGTGCTAGCAAAGCATTCGTTATTGTATCCACATGTGATCCAAGGCTTGTAAAACAAAGAAGGAACCTATGGAATAATATGAAGACGTCAAATACAGATAAGTATTTGGTTATATTGCAACTTCTTGCTTATTTAATGTAAATATACATATGTATATATATGATTCAATGATGGTATTAAAGTCTTGTTTAGAGATAAATCCTATGAAAGTGAACTTGACATGTGAATTGACTCACTGTTTGAGTGTAGGTATTGATGGATGCAAGGATCTTAAGGGAACCCCAAGGGTGCATGTGGACATGTGATTGTCCTAGAAATATCAGTATGAGTATCAATGGAAAATGGTGCTAGTGGATTGTTGTGGGTCCTAGCAGCCGAGGGTCCTGTAGGAAAATCATGGGGAAGGGTTCCCTGGATGAGAAGCCTTAGACAGACCTTAGACACTAAGTGTCATCACCCAAACAAGGAAAAGGCGATTTAATCATTCACATTTGAAGTGAAAGAGACCAAGGAGCATGGAACCACAATTGTGGTGGCACTCTGGATTGGAACAAGATTAAGAGGGGGAAACTCTTACTCTTCTCTTTCCTCTTTGATTGATGCATTTTAGAGACAAAAAATTGTTGAATGCGTGTCGTGGCTGAAAATTGACTATGTTTATTTTCCTTGAAATAAATTGTGAATCCTGAATTAGTTAATTCCATGTGAAAGGAAGAACATGAATGAGTTCATTGTATATTGGACAAGCATGAAATGTGTGGAAGTATCGTGGATAAAGCATGAAATTCCCATGTCAATTGGGCAAGTAATTGACTGATATTAATGCTTACGTTATTCCTAGCCTAACAAGAATTGCAATGATGAATTGCACAAGTGAAGATTAAATCAATTGGTTGCAGTTGTTACAAGACAAGTGTTGCTAGTAAGAAAAATTTGGACAACTGTGCACATTGACCATGGAAGCAAACCAAAAGTTACTGGATTTGGCTGGAAATATTATTCAAACAATTTCCAAGACCCAAGAAAATCTTGGGGAATTTCTCAAGCTACAAAAGAAACAGAACGAGATGAACCAAAAGGTTTTGCAGGAATCTATTTGTATGCAAAATGAGGTAAAGGGAACTCTGGAAGCTATCAGCAGTGGAAAGGACATCATGTCAATGAAGAGGATGTCACCCAATCAGCCTATTAAGAAACACTCAAGGCTGGAAGACTCAAGGAAAATGGAGCAAGTAAAGAAAAAGAAGCCACTGAAATGTTGGGAATGTGGAGGAAATCATTACCTCCGTAACTTCCCAACAAAGGACAGCATGAAGAATTGTAGCCATAAATTTTCCAGACTTGTGGATCAGCTGGAAGGTAAAGAAAAGGAAGGTATTTTTGTGGAGATGGAAGGTCAAATCCAACTAGAGCAGTCTGTTGAAACAAAAGGACTTGGTCCTGGAAGCTCAAAGTAAAAGATGAAATACAATATAGACCTACCACATTTTTGTGAATTTTGGACATGTGTAAATTGTGTATTTATTCCTAAGTATTGGAACACCAATGATGGTGTTATTCTAAGGGGGAGGGAAATGTGATGTCCCCATTTTACCATTAGGATATATTGACTTTTATGTAAACATTGTGCATATGTGATGTATGATTCCTAGCGTGGAGCTCAAGGCCAAGGCCCCTCTAGTGAATACTTATCCTATAAAGGAAAGTATTTTATGTTTTTTGCACATGTGCTACTCAGCCATGGAAAAATGTAAAAATATGTAAATATTTAGAATACAAATAAAAGTCCAAGAGCTAGCTATGGAGGAAACTAAAATGAGAGGGTTGTGTTTATCCACTAGGGAGAGGAGAGGGGCTGTGGGATCAAATCATTTGTTTCCAAGTGTCATATTGAGAACCCCTGTGGAATAAATGGTAAGAAGATACCCAAGTGGACTCCCTTACTGATATTTATTTCTATTGTAAGAAGGAAGGTGAAAAATCAGCTCATGAATTTAATGGAGCATGGGAAAAACCCATAAATTCATATGGATGGGTATGGGATCATTTTTTTGTACCTAGGAGTCCATTTACCTCATGGGAATTTGTTTCCCTTCATCCCCATTCCATTGTTGGGCAACTGGAGGAAAATTATGATAAATCTATGCATTCCCAGCAAAAAAATAATACAGACCATAACCTAATAAAAAATGTGTTTTAGAGTGTCAAAATATCCCATAAGTTCATGTGAGTCGTGGAATCCAATGGGGAATGCATATGTGTCAACCCTAGGGCGAATTTTAGAGTGTCAAAAGCCCGAAAATCCATGGGAGAACCCAGATTTGGAAGCTTGGAAATTGAATTTCGTGGCTGCAAATTAGTGTGGTCAGAAAGCACAGAATTCAAGAGACAATTGAAGTCTAAGAGTGATTAGAGGATGGAATTGATTGATAAACCTAGTGCAGGCATAAATATGTGAAGTTGTAGCATCTTTGACATGTCTATGCACACCTTGAATAGAACTGGAGGGAAAGGGATCCTGAGGGACTATGTAGCATAGAAGGGGACCTTCCCTGTGTTGGGTTTGGTAGGTATTGTGGGTTCCAAGGATGGCCGAGACCAATTCAGATGCCTGTAGCTCTGTGGTTGAGCTCAATGACTTAGCATTCACCTCCTTTGTCTCTTTGTATGCTTGATGAACCTAGTTGTGCACTGGATTAGCATAAGAATGTGTTCCTATGTCTATGAGTGAGCCTCTGTAGTTCCTCCTTAGTGGATACATTGCCCCAACTTGGGGGTGGCCTCTCAGTAGAGAGATAAAGTGCTGGATAAAGTGCCTACAATTGGGTGGAACGTTACTCTTCCATAACCACTTGCTCGAGCAACTTCAATTAAAAAAAAAGATAAGCGTTTACTTGTTAAGCTATTATTGTCTTAACTGTGTCTGTTTTTTATTGTTATTCCTTTGATGAATATGTTGGTATATGCATGATGTATGTATCAATAGCTTTATTTCCATTGTGTTTATATTTATTCATGTACACATGCAGATAAATGCTTATGAATTTTGTAATATGGCCGTGGGGAAAAATTTTGAACCCCATAGATCGTTCATGTTCCCTTTGTGGTTGAATAATGGGTGGGGACATGACAACAAACATGAATGTTTACTCTGCATCTTCATTTTCCTTTTCTTGATCATCCATTTACTTTATTTCTCTAATCAAAATAAGAATAAGTGGATTGGCTTTGGGCTAAGTCATTAATCTATACTTATAGCAATTTCTTTCCTCCCTTCTTTGGCGGCACCTTGTCATTGCTCCTACAATAACCCTTCTCTCCCAATGGAAAGTGGCAGCGTCGAGGACATTGTTGCCTCATGGCTCTTGCTTAATTTATAAATCTTGTTGGTTTTCCAAATTCCCAATGCTTTCAATTGAGATTTAGAATAAATAAATACATGAATAAAATAATAATCCCTAAGATAGTGGAAACTCCAAAGGGTCGAGTTACAAAAAACTTATAAACTCAATATTACCATTAAAACTCCTCTCTATAAGCATCTTTTGAAAACATTTGTATTGTATAGCATATGGGTTCCAAGAATGCTTCAATTATTTTCTCCTTGAAAATGAAAGAAAAGGATGGTTAGAATTATCAATATTATTTTCTAAGCAAGTTCAAATAAAAATCTCAACATCCCTATATTTCTTGGCTTTGACCGGAATCCTATTAAGGTCTTGAGGTAGGTCATAAAAACTATAAATTGTAGTTTTCCATTCAAATTTTCACCTGATATCTAATAAATCATCTTTCAAAATGCAAGTTTCATTTTACTCTTCTTATTATCAATTAGTCTGTAATTTTATGCATGGCATAATTTGATATAAACTAGATTATTCATAAATATATAGAGGGGATTTCATAAGCTACACAAATTTATAATCAAATGTAACAAAAATTTTGAAGAACAAAGATAAAACACTAATCTTATTATCAAATTGATCCAAGCAACTAACTGAGTGTGAGTAATTTTCTACCAAACTTTAGGAAAAGATAAAACACTAATTTTATCAACAAGTTGATCCGAGCAACTAAATGTGATCAATTTTCTACCAAATTGTAGGCAATCCTCTATGGATGCGACCCCCTTGTTGGGTTGTGAGACCACTACAGTCAAGAAAAATGACTCTAAGATGTTCTAGTCACCCATTCCATTAAAGATGCTTTGAAGTTCAATTCGGAAACTCATTATTGAGTTATGTTACTAATCTTCCATTCAACCTAGCTATGGCACTCCCTTTTCTTCTTAGTGCTCTTCAGTATGTGCAAGAAGTACCCAACTTACTATCCACTTTTAAATTCAATTATAGTAGAAATTGTTTTTTTACTATTTATTGATCAATAATTTACATAGCTAAGAGATATGATTCTCTACTCATCCTAGAGTCTCTTGCTATATTACAATATGTTTTTCTAATCTCTAGTTTTCTATATTCATTCTACAACTTTGTTGAGGCCTCAACAACCTCCATGTAGACCCATTTTAAATTTTTAATCAAACATCTTATTGTTCAATGCATTAAGATGTTCAATGGATTTTCTCTTTAAAATGGTTTCATTTTTTTATCATTCTTCTTTCTAATGCATTGTTGATACTTGGTTTTGTTTGCATCTTCAAATTGGTGTGTCTTGCAAATTCAATTCAATGTTCTTGCATTCGTCACTTTGCATGCATCATAGGCTTTGCTCTTACACCACTTGGATTTAACTAGTTTAACCTACTTGAATATGTTATGTTTTGCAGCTTTGTTTAGGGTATATATGTTTTTTACATCATAAAATAACTCAGAATGGAATTTTGGGTGGAATCTACAACTTTGCAGGTGAGTGTTGGGTTTGAGGTACACCAAGGCCAACAATCACTTTTCCTGGATTAAAATCTTTGAGATGCTTATGAATATTTATTTTGTGTCTCGATGCTTTGAAGCCCATATAACCTAGATCTAAGATTAACATACAAAACTTGTTTTCGACAAAGCAGCATTTCAAACAAGATATAAATTTCCATTAAGAAATGTCTCTAAATGCAAACTTTTGGTCCCAGTTGAAATGTTAGTTCCACCTCTACAAGGTCTTGCTTGTAAGTTTTCAGGGATTGCAATCTCAACAAAATATTCAGAATATAGTTCCAAGGCCTGCAGATATGAAAGGACTATGCCTGAGTTGTTAGCACTCAAAAAATAGTGACCATTCCCATATAGATGGTTTCAGACGCACCAGATCGCTAGCTTTTAAATGATACAATTTCTGAATTTACTAATGTCTCTGTCGATGCGTCAATTCTATTTGTAGGCAGTTCATATCATCATATAATGTAAAAGAAATTGTTGAGTTCTACAGCAAGCCATATAACAACAGGAAGCTGATTTGAGTTGTCATTATTCCGATTATGATTGATAGAGTCTGGTTGATTTTTTGATATTAGGTATCTAATGGTGCACATTACTGACCTTCTGTCTCATACTAATGTGTTGATGTGATTGAAGCATAAATCATAACTTTGGCTGATAATTTATACAGTGCCCAATCCCAATCTAATTAGTTCATGGTATTGAACGCTAATTTGTCATTTCCTTGGGACAAACAACTTCTTCTTCTAGCTAGTTTTTTTTTTTTAAATTCAATAAGAAATAAGCAAATAACTAGCAACAACGACCTTAATAATAATGTGTCCCATATAAGTTGAATTAATATCTTGGAATGGATCACACAGAATAGTAATAATGTTTTCTATATGCCAATAAATTTGTGGCAGTTTTTCATTATCAGTTTAGATTGGATTTTCAAAGTAAAGATGTCTTTGGTCTGTATAATCAAGAGTAACATATTTTAAAAGTGATAATCCATTAACTCCAAATCTAAAAAACATGACATAATCTGTTTGATATTATCACATAAGACATAAAATAAATGGAAAATAATAACATTAATATACAAAGATGTTTCTTCTAAACAGATAAAAAATAACAATCACAATCTACAATTTCAGAGATGTTTAAATTCACAAACAACTACAAAATATAGATCAAGCATGATATGTGTCAAATATATAAAACTTACCAAAAGATGGTGATACACAATGGCATTAATATGAGGAGTATCACACTCAATAGTTACTTTACACCAGACATAAATAGTGTTGGAGAAGGTTACAATCACTCATGTGAAACCGAGGAAGTAAATATGTAGCATACTAAGGCCAAGAAAGGAATATACTATCATCCATATTCGAAGTCTGAAGACCCAAAAAATAATGCAGTAGGCCTAAATATGTCATTTCAAACTCATGTTTAAGGTTATTCTTCATTTATTGTATAAATGCAAGTTGTCTGCAAGGATAAGATCATCCACATAAAGTACCACATTGAGGGAATCATCATCAAAATTGTTAACATATATACACCACGAAAAACATTATTCAAGAAATAAGTATCAATTTTCTCATACCAAGCTCTAGGTGTTTGTTTAAGATCATATAAAGACTTGTTTAATTTGCATACCAAACTTGAAGCTTAAGCAATGATGAAACCAGGAAGTTGTTGCATATAAATGTCTTCTCGAAGATAACCATTCAATAAAACACTCTCGACATCCATTTAGTGTGTTTCCCATTGATAACATGTAACAATAGAAGGTATGGTTCTTATTGTGTTCATTTTAGCAACTAGAGAAAAAGTTTCAATATAGTCAATACATTCTTTTCGAGAAAAATATTTTGCTACTAACTAGGATTTATGTGTTTCAATCTGTACGTCTGCAGTAAAGTTTGTTTCATATATTCATTTACAACCAACTAGATTCTTTCCATGAGTAAGTGGAACAAGGGTCCAAGTCTTGTTCTTCATTAATGAGTTATACTTAGTAGTCATGGATTTCTCTCGTTTAGGTTTATCTTTAGCATGAGCATAGGTGGAAAGGTCATCTCTGGTGAATACTTTAGTTATAAGAGAAAAGTCAAATCCAGTTCAATGAGTATCGAAAGGAATATCAATCTCAAAACCTATGAATTCAAGAGTTTTTTGGGATCAACTTGGAAGGGGTGTAGTGGTAGGAACCACACTAGTATCTTTTGAACATTCAAGTGGAGTACTTGAAGAAGAAGGTGAACTACGATCGAGAATAGGAAAATAAGTAGAGGAAGGGGTAACATATATAGAAGTAACAGAAGATGAGGGAAATTTGAGGTTCAATAGACTTAGGAAGAGGAACAAATTCATTGAATTAAACATCTCACCGCATGATAACACCTTGGGTAGATGGATCAAACAACTTGTATGCTTTGGAATCCTCATAATAACCAACAGAAATATTTGTGAGACTTGGGCTCTAACTTTTTATGTTTTTTCATTTGGAATATGTGCCCAACATTCACTGAGGAAATGTTAAAGTTACTAATATTGGGTTCCATTCCATTCCTTTTTTGTTCATGAATAACCTACAAAACTGCTCAAGTAGGAAATTTCTTCAAAATATAGTGAACACAACAAATAGCTTCAGCCCAAAAATGTTTATGTAATCCTTTAGAATAAAGCATACATCTAACCATTTAAACCAAATACCTATTCTTTCTTTCAACTACCCCATTTTTTTTAGGTGTATTAAGGAATAGACTTTTTGACATTGAATACCATGCTTTTATAAATATGCATTAAATTATTTTTTAGTGAACTCATCACCATTATCATTTCTCAAAGTCTTTAGTACTTTTACCATATTTTTTTCGACCATGGATTTAAAATTTTGAAATATACTAAAGGTTTCACTTGTATGTTTCAAAAAAAGAAACCAAGATTTTCTACTATAATTAACAATAAATGTAAGAAAATATACAACATGAGACAAAGAAAGGGTTTCAAGAGAACCACAAATATCACTATGAATTTGTTGCAATGGTTCTTTACCATGCCAAGATTTATCTTTATTAAACATTTCCTTATTATGTTTACTAAAGACAACCTTCACAAAAACCTTTAGTGGAATAAATTGAAGGTAATCCAAGTACCATTTTAGACAAAATTTTCATTTTACCATAATTCAAGTGGCCGAATCGTTCGTGCCATAATTTAATTTGTTTATTAACATGAGTAATAGAGGAATAAAACAATTGATTTTTACATGAATTAAAACTAATAAACTTATATAAACCAACATCATTATCTACCAGACCTTAAGAAACAATTTTGAAGTTATGTTTGATATCTTTTAAAATATATTTATTTGGGAAAGTTTTGAACTTATAACCTTTTTTACAAGCATGATAAATAGAAAGCAAATTGATGGGCATGTCTTGAACATGAAAAACATATTCCAATGTACTATTATGAAACTTAACATTACTAGATCCTACTACTAAAATATATTTACCCTCACTATTTGAATTTTTTTGTGATGTGTGCCTATTAGTGTCATAAGATGTAAATAAAGAAGAAGAACTAGTCATATGATTAGAAGCATCAGAATCCATTATCCATTCCATAGAAGAATAATATTTACTAGGTTGACTGGAATATGAACACAAAGCTAAGAATTGTTCTTTAGAGGATTGCTTCTTAGCTTTAGCATGTGCATTTCTATGTTTGTAAATATTTTTAGGGTGGTTTGTTTTCCAGAATACTTTCAAGGATTATATAGTTTATTTTTATTAGATACCATGTTAGAAACATCATCATCATTATAAGAGTGATGGGTTGATCCTTTAGTATGTGATTTAGGGTTTTTATTAAAAACTATATTAAGATTCTTTTTACTATGTGCAATTAGTGATTTACTATTAGATAATTGACAAGAAGTAATTAATCTGTCTTGTTCACATATCAAAGCATTACAAAAATCTTAAAGGCCAATTTCATATTACCTTTAGACATTCAATGGTTCTATTCCTAGTTTGGATGAACATATCAAGGGAAAAAGGTAACATTTGCTCTACATGAATAATAAGAGAATTATCATTTTTCTTGTAATCACTACCACAATTATTTAACTTTTAGTTATAAGTTTTAATTTAGGAAAGGAATGACTCTATTCTATCAAAATATTTATGATATAACTCATGGATCTTCTTTTCAAGATAGTAAGCATAATCATCATCATATTTATCAAATAAAGAAGCTAGTTTTTACATACCTCAAGTGGGATATCCTTAGCCTCAATATGTACCTATAAGTTGTGTGAACCGGTTTTTCCAATGAGTCCTCTTGCTTGATCACATTGATATTTCCATATAGTTAAGTATTAGGCTCCAAGAATCAGGCTCTTATGGCTGGGGAGTCAAAAGGTGTGAATGCTAAAGGGAAGCAAAGAGGTAAATAAAAGAAGCAATTTGAATCCAAGCAAAAGGAGAAGTCTAATCCATCAAAAGGAGCCTCCAACTCCAAGAAGGTTAAGCAACAGAGGTTTTAGAATACCAAGTGTACCTATTGCAAGAAAGGAAACCATCCAGAGAGCTCGTACATGAAGAAGAAGATAGATTAAATGATCAAACTCCTTGAACAACACAACATTTCCCTCCCAAAAGGCACAAGGAAGATTGATTCTGGAAGTGACATAGATGATCGTGATAGATGCCATGCACTAAAGGATGGATTCTCACAATCACAATCCTTCCTCATATATCCTGGAGTCTCCAACCACATGGTTTCCTCCACAGAATATTTTTCTTCTTTAGATCTCACTAATGGTCCTAGTATTCACATGGGAGATGATTCAAATCTCTCTGCTGAAGGTAAGGGAACGATACAACTGGAGCATGGAAAGTTCAAAAATGTTATGTATGTGCCTTCCTTGGTACCAAACTTGTTATCTGTTTATCATATGACTCACACAGGTTCAACGAAGAAATTTATTTTTGGATGTGACATAGTTGAGATAATTACAGAGATCTCATCTGGGAAGCTAATTGTGAAAGGTGTTTCAAACCATGCCTCCAAGGCATATGAATTCTCTCACTTTTTTCCATACTCTCTTCCTACTCCATTGGCATCTGATAAATATCATAATGATGTCTCTTCTAATGATGTGGTTTCAGATTCTGAAGATGAGAACCAAGATCTTGATGTTGAGTATGAAGTTCAGGCAGATCTAGATCTAGATCCAGCACCTGCTCCCAATCCATGGCCAAGGCCAATATGAGATCACAAAGTCCTTGAATCTACTGGGAACATAGCTGGGGATCCATCTAACCATATAAGAACTAAATCTCAGTATCAAGATGCAAACCTTGCACTATGTCATATAGATCCACATCTCTCAGAGAGGTGCTACATGATGGTGAGGTCTGATCCACAATCCTTCAAAGAGACTTTCCATGATGGATATACAACCAAGTACAAATATAGGTTGGTTAAAAAAGGGTACTCAAAGGTTCATGGTTTGGAATACAATGAGTCATTTTCCCTTGTAGCAAGAAAGGATTCTGAAAGACTTGTTTTGGCAAATGCAGCTTCAAAATAGTGGGAGGTACATCAGAGGAGCAGATCTAGATCCAACACTTGCATTACTATTATAAATAGGATCATATTGCCAAAAAATTTACAAATTCTTTCACTCATTATATAATTTCCTTCTTTGCTCGGGTTGAAGGTTGTTTGAGTTTTCTGCTGTTAATTTTTTAGGCAGGGTATTTTTCCCATGAGGTTTTCCCCATTTCCTTAGTTTCATGAACAATTATTTTTTATCATTTATTTGAATGTATGGGTGACCTTTGGTATCAGTAACCAGAGCCCAGGATGTCCAAGTTTGTATTAAAGGGGGGTGTTAGGATAATTAATACTCCATCCTTGTCCTACTTAGCATTATTTACCTTTTCCTAGTAGTTGATGATGTTATTTCCCCCCTAGTGGTGTGAGTATGTCATATATGACCCATTATCCATCTAATGCACCCTACATGCATGCTTTTAGGACCACTAGAGTCATTTCCCTACATCATAGGAGCTAACTCAATGATTCAGTTCAATCCAATTGAGTTACACCTGAGTTCTTGACTCTAATTGGGGGTTTGAGCTCCGATCATCACTAATTGTGATCTAATGCACCATTTTCTAATTGATTTGCATGAAAAAATCACAATTGCGCCCTCCTTGGTCATTTAACTAATAATAGCTTCAATTAATTGAGTTTTGGTTGAGTTGAGTTGAGTTTGGTAGCTTTGGAGCACTCCAGTGGTGATATTTCCTATGCTAGACTAGGTAGAGTGACTAGGATTCGAATTCTCGTTGGGTATTTGAATTATCTCCATTGTATTATATCTGTTGACTATACTGATTAATGGATAATAACAAACATTTATGTTTCTACCTGAGTTCCAATGATTGATTAATTTTACTTCTCATTTCACTGCAATTTTCACTGTAATTCATCTTTTCTACCCATTATTTTCATTATGAGGTATTCTCATCTCTATGATCCTTCTTTGTTCTAGAATTTCACAAATTGGATCCACATACTTGGTTGGATACACATACTAGAATGGATACACATACTCGACTAGATACACATATTCGATTGGATACACATACTAAGTATGGGCACGCTCTCTAATCCTCATGAGTATAGTCACTCTCTCTAGCCCTCCCAAGTATGGTCATGCTCTCCATTCCTTGCAAGTATGTTCATGGTCTCCAATCCACACATATATACTAGCTCTAACTGGATACACAACTCGATTCGATACACATACAAAGTATGGTAATGCTCTCTAGTCATCAATAGATGGCCACGCTCTCCAATTCACACATACATACTAGCTCTAAATGGATACACATCTCAACTAGATACACATACAAAGTATGGTCATTCTCTCCATTCATAAATAATTGGTCACTCTCTCCAGTCCTCGGAGAGTCTAGTAATACATGCTCGTAAATGACCACCTACTGCTACCGCATTGTACAACTACTACCTTGTGAATCGCATATGTGAGTCATCGCTCCCTCTTATGAGGGACATCTCTCTGCATCACACCAAGATTTTCCCTGAAGTACTCAAAATTCACTCTTGACAGGGGATTGATCAACACATCGACTGTCTTCTCATCTATTACAATATACTGGAGCTTCACTACTCAATTCCATACCATATCTATGGTATAATGGTACCTGATCTCAATATTCTTTGACTTGTCATGAAACATTGGGTTCTCGAAAAAATTCACACAACTCTGGTTGTCACAGAAAATACAAGTCGCCTTTAACTTGAGATCAAACAACCCTAAAATTAACTTCCAAAGCCACACTACCTCACTATTTTTTGAACATGCTTCCATATATTTTGTCTTGGTCGTTAGTGAGTGCCACACTAGTCTACTTCCTATTGAACCAAGAAATCATGCTTGATCCCAAACTGAAGCAACATCCTGAAGTACTCTTCCTTTCTTTGACACTACCACCATAATATGAATCAACATAGCCTTACAGGATAATCTTCTGATCTTACACATATTTGAGTCCATAATCAAGTGTACCCTTCAGGTAACTCATCACATGCTTTGTCGCAATCAAGTGAACATGTCTAGGCTTAACCATGTACTGACTCAAAGTGTTCACCACAAAGCATATATTTGGTCTGGTGTTCTTCAAGTACATCAAAAAAACAATCATATATCTGTATAATGTGGCATCTACTATCTCTAAAGAAGTATCACACAACAAATTCAAGTGTGATTCCATCAGTGTATCCTTTTCCTTACAATCCAACATCTCAAATCTCTTCAGGATCTCCACAACATATTTTCCTTGTCTAAGGAAAATCTCATCTAGATTTTTCCATACCTCTAGGCCAAAGAAATAGTGCATCATACCTAGGTATTTCATCTAGAACTCTATGGAAAGTTTCTTCTTGGTTTCTTCAGTGAGGTTCTTATCTCTTATTAGAAACAGGTCATCTACATTTAGTAGCAATATCATTGGTTTCCCATCCTCAACCTTGTAGTAAAGGTTGGAGTCTACTTTACTTTTGGTAAAACCCAATCTCATCAGAAAACCATAAATCCTATCATACTACGTCCTGGGTTCCTGCTTCAATCCATACAAGGCCTTCTTTAACTTGCACACATGTGTATGTCTATCCTATGTCTCGAATCCTGGATTTTTCTCAATATACAGTTCTTCTTTGATTACAACATTCAAGAAAGTGCTCCTGACATCTATCTGGTGTAATTTCCATCACTGAAGCTAGAAGTGTGTCATAATCGACTCCCTCTTTCTAAGAGCAACCTTGAACTTTGCTTTGTACTTCTATAGTATGCTTGATTTTGTAAATCGACCTGAATGTCACTTTCGAATAGTCATCACTTGTTCTCTGTAACAAGTCTCATCATCCTTCTCTTGTAGGTCATATCACATGATCTTTCCTACAATTCAAATTAATTCATATGATTAACGACATTACATACTAATCAATCAATTCAATGTAATGACAACTTCCTATGCATAATGTACACAGTCATGTAACCAATACATCTTAGCCATATCAATGCATTCACTCTAACATGCATAATACACTTCCTGACTCTAGGAATACAAATATGCATACAACTGTTGTTAATAATACTTATAGATTTAAGAAATAACTCAAATGATGGTTTAAATACTTATCTTTCATGTGTTTTGTAGGATCCCTCTTGATTTTTTCCTCCTTCCATAAGTCACTAGAGTTTCTAGAATCGTACTATGATTCATCGTTTGATTCTAAAGACCTTGATATTCTTCTTTGTCTATCCTAGAACTGGATAAAGTATTCATATTTGGTCCTCATGCATTAGATCCAATATCTCCTTTGTTTTTGTTGGGTTCTTCACATTATTTCCTTTTGCACATCCTTTTCAAACACCATCATGATCTACCCGAACCTCTTCTCACGATCGAAAATTATTCTATGTCATAGTTCACACAGTTTCACTTTGTTATGTATTATATTGGCAATCATCTCCAAGCTTCATCTTATGAGGTGAATCCTTCTATTTCAAGTTAGTGAGAGATTCTTTGAAGCCTATCATGTGGTTTGAACCACCACTATCAACGAGCCAAGTATCACTTCCATGAGTGATAGTACCTCTAAGAGTGGAAATAAAAACATATTCTTATTCACTTGAACAATATTCTCTTGCTTTCTTCTAAACATGTTCATCATCTTCTGTGACATGAGCATGATACCTCTTATTATTTCCTTTCTTGACTTGATATTTTGGATGGGGACAATTCCTTGTAATGTGTCCCATCTTTTGAAAAGAGTAGCATCTAATTATTGAATAATATTTATGGGACCTATGAGACTTATGATACTTCTTGGGTTTCTTGTGAGAGTGATCTTCCTTCTTGAACTCCTCTTTCTTCATATGTGCTGCCAAATCTTGATTATCATCTTCACCCAAGTTTTATTCCCTTTCTTCCAATCTAGCTTCTTCTTGGGTGCAATCTTCCCACAACCTGTTGAACTTGGTTAGCTTTCTTCTAGAATAAATTCCCTGAATGAATGTTTCCCAAGACCTTGGGAGACCTTTCAATGTAGTCATCACCATTTTTTTCTCTTCAATTTTATCTCCAATATATTCAAGTTGTTATTTGATTTAGGATAAACTTGTGAAGTAGGATTGGATAGTCTCTAAATTTTGTATCTTCACATTCTTGAGTTGATTTCTCAAGTACATCTTCCGGTTGATGTTATTCCCTTCATATAACTTGGTTAAAGCATCAAACATTTCCTTGGGAGTCTTGAAGGATGAGACATGAGGTATCAAGTGATATTTTATGGATTCAACAATGATCCTCTTAGCCCTAACCATTTATTCTTTTGTCTTTCTTTGTCTTCCTCTCCCTCTGCCTCTACAACCTCTTCCTTAACATATTTCTCCAAATCATTTTCTTCTAGAATGAGAAGCATTCTATACTTCCATGCTCAGAAGTTATCAGCTCCTTCAATCTTCTCATCAAGCTTGGTGTTGCTTGACATCTTGATAATCTTGATGATATGAGAGCCTCAAATGGAAACAAGGATTATAGAACTTACCAATTGAGATGCTCAGGTATTTCTGAAATATGTTGACCTAGGGTTTGACAAAGAAACCCTAATTTTTCAAATTGTGAATCTTGAAATTCTTATCCAAGTAAAATATGTTCCTCCCTAAGGGGAGTTGAGCAAAGGTTATTTTCTTCCGAATTTGTGGACATAACTGCCAAAAATTTGATGCCCTAGTTTTCCCAAGTAGTAGTGATTAGGTCAAAAATGAAATTTCTCGGATCTAAATTATGCCTCCATAGAAAGATTAATGCTCCCATGGTGAATTAATTTGACCTCCTTTTCAAGCTAATCTATTGATGGAAGTGCCCAGAACAGGAAGCCCTAGTTTTCAACTTTTGTTAATTGCAACTGTACAATGACTTCTTTCATTATGGCTCTAATACCATGTTAGAATTTACACTTGAATAGTAGTTATGTTAGATATTTAAACAATTTCTACTATATTACAATAAACATAAGCAATTGGATCACGAAAATATAGACAAGCACATCATACACGGGATTTTATCTCGGGAAACCCTCTCGGGGCATAAAACCCAATAGAACTTCTTCAATATCGATTTTGTCAACAAGTACAATATCAATACAACGAAGAGATAAAGCTCTCTCAGAGAAAAATAAACAATAAGAAAATATAAGATAACCCTAAGAATATATCTTCCTCCAACTACTGCTACTCTCTCCCTCTTGTGCACTTGTCTCTCTCTCGCTTGAGCGAACTTGTGTGTGCTACAAATGAGGAATGTGACCCTCTTATTTATACTCTTCTCTAGCTGAATTTCTCACTATAGGGCCGGCTTCACTAGGAAAATTTTTCCCATTGTTTGGGGTAGACTTCCCATTGTTTTCTATGGGGCTGACTTGTCTATTGTCACTCAGTTTCTTTGAGAGTATGACTTAAGTATTATTCTTTCAGGTTTTATTCAATACAAGAATATCTTCCGAAGTTACATAATATTCAACAACATGAAAATTTATCATCAAATATGTGGACTAGGCCCCTAGTGGGATCTGTGGTCATCCCCACTACCAGTACCACCTACACCATGCCCCAAGCATCAAGGAAATACATGATAAAAAATGGTGTCTAAATATGGGGACTACATAAATCGAAATTTTGAAATCTGTAAGTTAGCTTTCAGTACTTGAAATTTATAATACATGAATTTAAAAAAAAAAAATAAGTGGATGAATAAACTTACTTGACTCAATTCCATGGCGAGATTGTCCAAATCCTGTTGTGTGGCAGCTCTGGGATGTTGCTGGATCGATGAGCCCTCACTAGGATGATGCTGAGTCAACATTTCCCTTTCCTATGTGAACATCACTACTGTATCAACTCCGAGTTGTACTTGAGCCTATTTATAGTGAAATCATGCATGTAATCAATAAATAATGTTAGAACAATATCACCATCATATTCATGCCATGGACCTTCATGTTGTTCTACCTAGTGTTATTTGGCTCATTAGTGCCTAGTCTAGTGTCTTGGACCATCGTTTGTCCACATTTGACCACCGTAGACTAGTGATATATACATGAAGCCTTGTTTTTCCACTTATCCACTCATTTCCATCATTTTAGGATTTAATTTTCCCCACTACCTTGCATTTATATGGGATTTATTGCATTTCCCTGTTTTAAGGAGATGGAGTGCACCCTCTTAATTATTTGGTCAACTTGTGCATTAATGGCCACTACTTAGCTATCTAATCACCCATGCACCCTCATAATGGTACCTTTCACACTATTTTGACTAGCCTAACCTCCTCATGGTCCATCTATGTTCATTGAACCTAATTATGGCCCAATCTATGAGTTACACTTGGTATCATGTCATTGATGGGAGAATTGGTCCAATCTAAGCCTCATTATTGTGAGCTACTCAACTTTCCACTAAACCTCTCGATTTTATCTCTTGAGAGAATCTATATATTGTACTCATGTTAATGAATAATATCAGAGTGAAATTCTTCCCACTGGAGTGATTTTCCTCTAGTGTTATGCTCAATATTTATTCTCTATTCTTGTTATATATTTGTGCAAATAATTTTAAGTGAGATTTTGTTTGCTATCTATATCTAGGTTGGATTGTGACATGTATCAGAACCTAGTGTTTTGCTTGTTGTGCAATCTAAATTCTACTAATGAACATTATAAATTAAACATCAACTTGAATTCTATATTGTGTTGAAATATAAGCTACAATACCTCATTGACTAATCGTTAATGTTTTAAACCTGAGGGATAATGCATCTCTTGCTCCTCTGTAAGCCCCTTTCCTCTACCCTGTACAATTGGAGCAAGGGAGAAGACAAAATTTACTATAAAATAATTACAATGTAACTTACAGATTTAGGATGAGGGAAATAACATATGTACCATAGAGACATCATCGTGGGCAATGGTTGGATGCTTAATTGATGGGAAAGTGGAATTGAGCTAATCCATAAAGGAAGTTCTCTGCACGGAGCAACAAAAAACAAATAAGTATTACTCAATTGATTCTTTTTGATGTACATGTATTAAAGATGATTATTTAATGATGTATAACGAAAAACCTTGAGTACATAAATATACCTTCTTTATTGAAAATGACCAACATCTCTCATATAGACGATAGTTTGCATCTTGGGCACTCAGAGCATATGTATCTAGAGTCTCATGGTCAAGAACCTAAATAATTGACTTGTCCACCATTGGTAACTTGATCTTTGTAGATCCATGGGGTGGTATAGACCTCTCCTCATGCATGGACATTGTAGCACTACCCAATGTCGTGCACATGGCACCTGCCATCAAATCTTGTGTCTCAACTCCAAGATGTGATGGCTCGGCTACATCATCAGACCAAATAACACTCCTACTAGGAATGAGAACTACTTAAGGAGGTGGTGATGTAGTAGTAGGGTCTTTGTGATCCCCAAGATGCTCATAAATACATCCCCTCCTGACGCCATAGAAAGATGACGATGTCTCATGTAATCATGATGCATGTGTAGCACAATCTATGCATACACATGTTTGGAAAAGTATAATGAGACCTAATCATGGTGGGGAAATATGCCCCATGCTTTAATAAACCTATCATAAATGTGAGGCATAGTAACCTCAAGCCTAAACTATAACAATCGAAACAGTTGTCTAGGAGCACAACCAAGAGGAATGTCAAACAAAGTGAACTTGACATCCTTTCCTCTTGTTGTGGCTTTAACAGCCTCCCATTTGTCAGGACCCAATACTTGGTCCCTCCTCCTTTGGCAAGTAGTCTGCAAAATGTCACTACGATGAACCTCCCTCTAGTGGACCTACAACAACCCATATACCGTATCGATCATGTAGGGACCTAGTTCATATATAAAATATTAATTTCTAATTAAAAACTAAATTCTGATATGAAGGAAAATAATTAAACAATACAATTAATTTCAAAAAAAAAAAAATCGAAAGTAACACAAGTAAAATTATTTTACTAATATGTAACCCATATTATGACTTTAATTACAAAATTCTCAATAGGAAGAGGAAGGCATACCTATTAGAACTAACACTTATAGATATGTTGTAGAATCACATAGGAACCTGGCAGTGACCATTGGAAAACGAAATTTGGGGATTTCTCTCCTTCCAACCAACCCCTCAGTCATAGACTGAGAGCCCCCGATCCCTCACTTAGCAATAACAAGCCATCTAGTCATCGTAATCAGAATCCTAGTATATCCTCAACCTCCAACCTCCATATCCACCTATCTCCTCCATGCCTTCCCCAAACCAAGAGCATAAAAAACCAGAAAAATAGGTCCCTCAATCAGCCCCAATTCACCTATTTATGCAGAATTTTCTAATTTTAATATAATTGGAGTGAATTATGCATGAGTGCCAAATGGCATTCATGCACATTATTTTCCTAATCATATTTAATTAACATAATTAAGTTTTATTTGTTAATTAAACCTTTTTTTCTTATTTTAAATAATATATACTTTATTAATATTTACGCATTACTTAACTAATGTTAATAAATTTTGGGAGAGTTACATACTTTCCCCCTTCGAGAAACTTCACCCCGAAGTTATATTTCCCCATAGAGATATGTTCACAACATAAAATATCATCATACACAACATACTACAATACTCATTTAATCATTATATTATATATATTTAATACTATTGTGAAGATTAAAACTCTTTCCTGTGGCCAGCACGCCAAAAATTTTCCTTCTTCACTAATACATTCAACGCCCTAATTACAACATGCTCTTTTTTAGTTACCTAAGATCTAATATGCAAACATTCATACAAATTATGGATTAACTTCATCATATAATTCATGAACATGACATAAACAGTAAATCAAAACCGACTTAATGAAATAGAAAGACATAACACCGACCTTCAACCAACCTCCCGTGACCTCGTGCTTAACTCTAGTTTGAGTAGAGCTTCCTGAGAACACCGATATATACCATGGATTCCTCCACTCCCTGGTCAGACACCTAATGTTTCATCTAGTAGTCTTGGATTGTTAACTCACAATGATCTATTCCAAGACTCTAAACCTATGCTAGTTGGTGTACCCTATAAATAAAATCGGTCTAATCAATTTTAAGATTAAACGTTAATTTAAATGGTTGTGGTTACTCAAAGGATATGGTCGTGAAACTAGTGATGTATATGACTCAATGGTATGCAAAATCGTCCAATCCTACACTCATCTATGCAATAAAACAATGTCACTAACATGCAAAATCAACCCAACGATTTCGAAATAAAAATGCAATCCTGTTATGTTTTTGATGCACAAGCAGAACCTAAATGAAGGCAGCAAGCACTCAATGCAAGATGCAGTACATGAAATTAAATGTTTTTTTTTTGTATTTTCTCTTATAAGCAAAAGGAAAATGCAAAACTATATGTATATTTTTGTATTTTTCAATATAAAGAAATGAAAAATGCAAGCAAAATCCTACTATTTAGTCACTGAAGTGCCGAGAAGATCACTAAGACAACCCAGCAAATCCCAAACAGTAAGACCCAGCCACAAGAATCAGCTAAAAAGGAAAAAAACAACAAGGCTAAATCCAAAGATTCGTATGTTATCTCCTCAATAAGCATAGATTAGTCATGGTATCTAGGTGATAGGAAGTCTTGAATTTTTCATTTTTTACATGTGTTTGAGTTTCAGTCTAATAAGTTGAAGAAGGTAATGAAGTTTGAAATAACATTTTAAAGCTGGCTCTCCTTCCAAAAGGAAACTTTCAGGTTTCGGTAGCTTAGGAGGGCCTGGCGATGGTTCATTAGCTACCGAAAACCCTGTTTTCGGCAGCTTACTGCGTCAAAGATGAAACGATTCAACTACCGAAAGGGAAAAATTACAGCGTGAGTCGTGGGGCAGTTTTCGGTGGCTTGGACGAATATGATGGTGTTCATTAGCCACCGAAAGGTAGATATTTTCCGCAATCCGCAGTTCAAGTTTGGGTCCTCCTGTAGCTGCCGAAAGCAAAGTCATTTTCGTAATCCATGGGGCCGTTTCGGGGGTTTGGGCGAACATGATGGTGTTCATTAGCAACCAAAAAGGTGGATACTTTTTCGCAGCTTACCATCCAAAGGATAGATTGTCTACAGCCACCGAAAGCAAAAACATTGGTGAAGATTGTTTTCCAGCGGCATACGGGGTTAAAAGCAGATTATCGACTGCCGAAAACAAGTTGGCGTCAATCGGTGGACACGTCAAATCGGCGGTTTGATCATAATAAAGGGAATTCATCATGGCTTAGCCGCCGAAAGGGTCATTTCAGCGAAAACACAATTCGCCCCAAGGTGAGGCCAGACGCCATCGCCATACCTCTGGCCAGACGGACCTCGTTTCCTCTCCGCATACCAGCATTTCTAAAATTCCGTTCTTCCGATATAATCATGCCACAGTAGCCAGCATTACACCCTCATGATTATCCACCTTTTCATACCCCTCGGAGTCAGTTCCCGAAAAGCCTCACCACCTTTCCGCTTTCACCCTCACCACGTCGATTGAACTCATTTTCTCTCTATTTTCCCGTCTCTCCCTCAGTCCCAATTTCAGTAGCAGGCGCCAGCGAACAGGTTGGAAATGAAGAAAGGAGGAGGAGCGGCCCTGAGAAAGGAATTGAACGACATATGCTGCTTGGAGGCACACCCCGAGGTATGTCAATTCTTCAAAAATGTCGGCTACTATATCTTTTGCAAAAAGCTATAGGGATCTCATCAACAGGTGGCCAAAGCATTTTCACTCATGTTTGATGGCAATAGGGCGGTAATACGCAAGGAAGAATTCCAGGTGAACGAGACCCTTATAGCTTAGGTGACAGAACTTCCAACGACCGGAGAAAACTGGTTTAAGACCACTGTAAAAAAGGATTTCGAATTTCAATCCTATCTGAAACCGGAGCATAAGAACCTGGTATGGAAGAAAGACATTCCTATGTCATATCTGGAGGATAAATGGCATCTTTTATTGAAGTCCATTCTAGTTTATATAACCTGTGAAGGCAGGTATATCAGGGTGTTAATTTACCATTTTAGATTACTGGATCACTTCATTGGCAAGAGCCCCTTAAATCTCCCTTTCTACCTCCACAAGAGCTGACCAAAATGGCACATCAAGTCAAATCCCAACCAACCAAAATTGCAGGTAGGTTGTACCACCATGGTTTGATCAAACTCTTAGTCTCTGAGTTGTTGCAGAGGAAAAGCATGAATTGGGATTTCTTCCTGTTCTAGAGTGGGTTCGAGATAGAATTGCGACCGGAAGATGGAAAGAAATTTTCTACCCCTAGAAGTGGGAAAAGAAAGAGGAGGGCTATCTCCCCAATCACAACCGACCTCCTTTCCTCAGCCCACAAAGTGAAGAGATCCAAAAGGAAATTGGCATTTAAATATAAGACTGAGGATGAGGGAGCTGTTTCAGAAGAGACCCCTTCAAAGAATGCCAACCTTTTAAACCTCCCTTACACTTATTCTGAGGAGGATGAATTCCAGGAAGCAGCTCCATCTGTGATGGAACAGGAGACCACCTATGTTAATTTTCCTTCTCCTACACCTGTGAAAGAGCATGGATTTGAATGTGCAAGCTTACCCTCCCCTACACCTGTGGAGGAACAAGGTCAGCAGGTAGCCGAAGAATTAATCCATAAAGCAAAGAGTTTTGCCTCACAGAAAATCAATCGACTCCTCCAGCAGGCGTATGAACATGAGATACTCCAGAGAGTCATCAAGGAGAAGAATGAGAGGCTAACCCAAAGATATAATGAGCTGTATGTTTCTTTTCAGGGGTTGACCAGGAAACATAGTAAAATGAGAGGAAGAAACATTAGGATGATCAGAGAAAACATCAGGCTGAGGAGGAAGGTCGAGTCTTTGGAGGGTGAGGAAAAAACTCAGAGTCCCCAGCCCAAGGTACATTCAAACCTAGACACCTTAGCAGCAGTTGCAATCAACTTTGCCGACCCTCCGGTTTTGGCCTAGGAGGAAGAGAAATCCAGGTAGCAGGGGACAGAAACACAGTTTTGTAAACTTTTTGTAGGCTGGATCATCCACCGTTTTTGGCAGCTTGGGCGAACATAGGAGTTTTTCATTAGCTACCGAATCCCGATTTGAAGGTTTATGACATACAGGCAGAACACTCCCGGTTACCGAAAAGAGAGAAACATTCTCAGCGCCTTAAAGCGATTCAGTGGTTTAGGCGAAGCGTTAATCTAATTCATTAACCACCGAATACCTGGCTTTCGATTGCTCGTCACCTTCGAGCCCAGTTTTGTTAGCTACCGAAAACACAGAAAACACAGAGGTATCTCTTTGGGAATCAAACCCCTTTTTTGTTGGTCCGAGCATCTTAAAGGCATTTTCCAGGGGATTGATAAACATTCAAGTGCATCATGATCACCTCTGGTCCCAGACTTAGGGTGCCAACAAGATTAACAGTGGAATATTCCTATCTACTTTTAGAAAAGTACATCTACATTTTTTTGCAGATAGCAGTTTCAAACTCGTCCTCCAGCCCCCAGAGGCTCGTTTCAGCTGTCAAGCATAGGTGTATCAGCAAGGATCAGTTATTTTGATCATAACACACTGTCACATCTTTCATTAACTATTCTTAGTTGTTATTTTTAGTAGATTCGATCCATCGTTTTGGGATCTGAAAAATTTTGTAATGGCTATAAAGCCCAGAAATGAAGTAGAATGAGGGTTTGATTTTGGAGAAACTTTGCTTAAATTTGTATTATTAGACTTCTGGTTACATATCACTTATATAAGCTTCTTTTTCCATATGTGTGTTCAATTTCCATTCTTATATCTTTTATACTTGCATTGAAATGTCTATTTCCTGAGTTTTCATTTGTCTATGCTAGATAGCTGTAATCCTATCTTCATATTGAGAACTGGATATTCAGTGCCCTTTTGTTTGTCATGATTTGCCATTTATATATATATATATATGTTGTATGTATGAGTTTTCTAGCACGATAAGAGTTCTGTTGTCTATCTTTTACAAACTTCCTGAACACCATTGGCTAAAGCCTTGTCTATTTGAATGTATCCTTATATGTTTTGAGTGCATGAGTTTTGATCTCAGTCATCCAACTTGATCCACATTCACCCCATCCTTCAAGATAAGTTCAAGTTACCAGGCTCTTCCGAGTGCAACCTAGGAAGACTCCTGGAGAGATAAAAATTGGCGCCATTGTTGGCGAAAGATTATTGAAGCAGCAGCTTCCCCAAGAGATGACATAGTTCGAGCTTTGATGATAGACAAATCTTGGACATTATTTCGATTGTAATCATCTATCTGGCGACTCCATTTGAATGAAGTGGCTTCGAGAAGACCAAGTAAAAGATCAAATCCTCAAAGGCCACTAATAACACTTGTTTCAGATCCTGAACAAATTCTAAGGAGAGGAAGGACTACGTAGAGGCAGATTTCCAGGTCCATAAGGGGAACTGCAGCAGGCACTACCAGAGGTATTTCTTCTGTCCCATCAAATGAAACTCCTTTTAAATATCCATTTCCTGAAGCAGCTGGTTCACAAGAAACTATAAGTAGATTAGAAGACTTGTGGGTTCAAGTATCCTCATCCGTTTCTGCTGCCCAAGTCCCTAGTCCTGAATCTGCTACCCACGCTGACCTAGGAAAAGAAATCCTAGAATCCATCAAAGAAGAAGGTTGTTCCTCCTACCTGCAGCCCTTACCGAATGAACCAGAAGAGAAGTACCCTTTTGTTTACACCAACGTACTTTCCATTGAAAATATTTTTCAGGACCTTTTGGACCAGTGTGAAGAGAGGTTGTCCTCGTTACTTGCACAGTCCAGTAAGAGAACCGATTGTCTAGAAAAACCATCAATTTGTTTCACCCCAATTTTTGGCGACTCCACTGAATTAAAACCCCCATCTTCATCGTTTCCTATACCCCCTCAACTACCATCCACACCCCAATTACCTTCTGCCACCCTCTTAGTAACCACACCCACTATGGCTGTCCCTCTGACCAAAATGGAAAAGATCCTCATTGCTAGGTATGCCCCTCTAAATATGCCTAATCCCCTTGCTTCTATGCCTACCGGAGATTACCAAAAATATATGCCAAAGTTCACCGGGGAGGGGGATTTTATAGCCGAAGAGCACTTGGAGGCATTCTATAGCTATGCTGAAAACATAAATATCGAACACAAAGATGTATGGACTAGGGTGTTTGTGCAAAGTTTAGATGGTCAGGCCGGAAAATGGTTCAAAGAATTACCTGTTGGGTTAATAAATGATATCAAAGCCCTAGATGAGCTGTTTTTGAAGCATTGGGGGGGAAGAAGAGACCACCTTTATTACCTCACAAAATTTGATAATTTGAAGAGAGAAAGTGGCGAGTTTGTGTTAGCTTTCACCAAGAGGTTTAATAAAATGTTTAGCAAAATCCCTGCGGAGATCAAACCCACGGATACATCAACCAGGAGTACCTATGCAAATGCTTTCGATCCTGAGTTTTGCCTTCATCTCCGAGAAAGAAGATCTACCTCTTTATTGCTCATGCAAGATGCTGTGCTCGAAGTTGATTCAAATATGGTTGCATCTAAGATCCTCAAAGGGAAAATTGACAAGAAAAGGAAGACCCCAGATTCCTCCTCCTCGTCAGGAACTAACCTAGAAAAAATGGCTAAAATGCTGGGCAACCTAACCTCCGAAATGTCCAAGCTGAAAGTGCAACGCCAGACACCTGCAAGAAGTAAAGGACCAAATGAGTTTGTTCCCAGGAACACCAATGCTCCCCCTTATAGAAGAAATGGCCCACAAGCTTAGATTCTCCAGAGAGACAGGAATCCAACTGAAGAATAAAGGAAAAGAGCCCCTTTCTAGCATGCGGTATTAGAAGAAGAACAGGAACTTATTCAGGGAGGAGCAGAAGAAGAAGACAATGTCAACTGCATGGAGGATAAGGTTGACCCTGCTTTCCTGACACAAGTTGATTATGAGGAAGCCCTCATGAATGAACAAATCACTGAGGAATCACTGTATCAGGATGACGATCAAATGAGCTGTGATTTGAGGTCCAGGACTATTGCTAAGAAACCTTTAACCCTTACTCCTGGGAAGAAGAATCCTGCACCCATGAAGCAGCCTGTTGCTCCTGCAAAACAGTCTGCCACTCTTTCAAAACAGCAGCCTGCTGCTCCTACAAAACAGGTTGTTTCTATTGCAAAACAGTAGCAAAGACCATCTCATCCAGCTGTCCCAGATCTTGTCCAACTTACAGCTCCAGCTCAAGAGACGAGAATCCCTGACAAGTTTCCCTACTCCTTCAATCTCGAAACTGAGATTCAAAAAATAAAAATCCCTTTTCCACTAATTGAGCTAATGAAAAATGACTCCTTCAAGTCATCTATACTGAAATCCCTCCAACCAAAAGCACCCATAGATGCCGACTTCATGAATTTACAAGATGATAATCCCACAGTATCCCTAGGTCCCATGGTTCAATAATAGGATGGGTCCTTAAACATACATGACAAGATCCTTCACAATTGCTTACTTGACTCGGGTCCTTAAACATACATGACAAGATCGTTCACAATTGCTTACTTGACTCGGGTGCCTCTCATAATCTCATGCCTAAAGCAGTGATGGATGAACTTGGGCTTAGCATTACAAAACCCTACCATGATCTCTTCTCTTTTGACTCCAGAAAAGTTAGATGCCTAGGCGTCATAAAGGATCTCGTCATAAACCTGTCTCAGCTGCCATCAAAAAGCATGGTAATGGATGTAGTGGTCTCTGACATCCCACCGAATTTTGGCCTCCTCTTGTCCCGATCATGGAGTAAACGTCTAGGGGGTACCCTACAGATGGATCTGACTTATGCTACCATTCCCATGTTTGGAGGGGAAACTAAAACGATCTACAGGGAAAATTGGCTAGCTTATATCATCAGCAATGAGAAGAATTCTATAAATCACCCCATTTATGCAGTGGATACAGATTTTGGAGCATGTATCCTGCAAATAGACGATGATCAGCCAGCCCCTTTACAACTCACAAAGCCTACTTGTCAGCAACTTGAGGAAGTAACCACTGCTGTGTGGAGCATGTTTTTTGATGGTGCCAGTACTCAGGCTTCAATAGGTGCAGGTATAGTCTTGATTTCTCCTCTGAAGGACGTTACCCATTTGTCTTATAAACTGGAGTTCAAAACTACAAATAATATAGCAAAGTACAAGGCTTTGCTGTTGGGAGTCAAGACTACCAAAGAAATGGGAATCATGTACCTGAAAATATTTGGGGATGCAGATCTCATCATACAGCAAGTGAATGGAAATGATCAGGAAAAGAACGTCATATTGAAGTCATACAGATATGAGGTATGGAAACTCAGAGATTCCTTCATGTTTTTTGAGATTTCTTATATCCCGCGAGCCATGAACCACCTGGCTGATTCCCTTGCTGTCTCTGTTAGCATGTTCGTTCCTCCCATGCCTCCCAAGTTGAATTATGATATCCAAGTCAGGTACAGGCCATCCCTACCCGATAATGTCAAATTTTGGAAAGTTTTTGAGAATGATGATGAGCTTAGTAGATTTCTCCAGGTTGTTGAAGAATTTTTTGATATGCATATTGACCAAGAAAACCTGAATATAGACGAATCTCATAGATTTAAATTGAAAGGGAAAATAGGCCAACATGACATTGTTCAATTGCCAAGAAATCATATATCTAGGGGCCTAGTACCTCTCGAAAGGTTGTTTGACCATAATGGCA
This sequence comes from Larix kaempferi, assembly GCA_027924585.1. Classification (NCBI taxonomy): domain Eukaryota; kingdom Viridiplantae; phylum Streptophyta; class Pinopsida; order Pinales; family Pinaceae; genus Larix; species Larix kaempferi. Next base: position 10,624,694 of record BSBM01001191.1, on the reverse strand, counting down.
TCCCCTTTAAACCTGTGAATGAGGAAAAATACCCAGCTGTCCATGAACATGATATAGGCAGCCAAGATCACCCTAAATTCATAAATCTGTCCACTAAGTTGACAGTCGATCAGAGGTCAGGTTACTGCAGCCTAGTAAAGGATTTTGTAGATGTGTTGGCTTGGGAATACAGTGACCTGAAAACTTATGATGAAGACACCATTCAGCATAGAATTCCACTGGAAAAGGGCACCACCCCGTTTAAACAGAAGCTAAGGCCTATCAACCCTCTCCTGTTACCTGTAATTGAGAGGGAAATAAAAAATCTCCTTGATGCTAAGATCATAATCCCGATAAGGTATTCTAAATGGGTCGCAAATTTGGTGATAGTAAGGAAGAATACTGGTGAATTCAGGTTATGTGTCGATTTCAGGAACCTAAACAAAGGCTCCCAAAAAGATAACTACCCTCTGCCCAAGATGGAGCACTTACTGCAAAGAGTGTCAAGAGCTAGGGTCATGTCATTTCTAGATGGCTTCTCAGGCTATAATCAAATTTATGTACACCTCGATGATCAGGAGAAGACAGCCTTTACCACTCCCTGGGGTACCTTCATGTACGCCAAGATGTCATTTGGACTGATGAATGTCGGGGCCACTTTTCAGAGGGCCATGGATATAGCATTTGTATGGATTAAGGATAAGTTTGTCCTCATATACCTCGATGATATCACAGTACACTCGAACAATCACGAAGAACATTTGCAGCACCTCAGGGAGGTCTTCCTGAAATGCAGACAATTTGGAATTTCTTTGAATCCTAAGAAGTCATAGTTTGCTCTTGGGGAGGGAAAGCTCTTGGGCCACATAGTTTCAGCACAGGGAGTAAGGATTGATCTAGTTCAGGTTGAAGCAATTCAGAAGGTATCTATACCAAGTTTGAAAAAGGATATCCAGTCTTTCCTCGGTAAGATAAATTTCGTCAGGAGGTTTATTCCAAATTTTTCTGAGCTGGTAAAGCACATAACCTCCATGCTAAAAAAGGGAGTTGAAACCAAATGGACAGAAAATGCAAGACATTCTTTCGAAGCCATCAAGCATGCCATCATGGAGGCTCCCACTCTGATTAGTCCAGATTACACCAAGGTGTTCTATATTTTCTCTTTTGCTTCCCATGATACAGTGGCAGCAATCTTACTGCAGAAAGATGACGAAGGGCTTGATCATCCAATTGCCTTCTTCAACAAAACATTGAGGGATGTCGAGCTGAAGTACGATCCCATAGAGAAACAGGCCTATGCTCTGATTAAATCATTAAAAGCATTCCGAATTTATATCCTACATGCAAAGGTTATAACCTTTGTCCCTTCAGCTTCTGTAAAGGATGTTTTAACTCAGCCTGACATTGATGGAAAAAGGGCCAAATGGATCGCTAAGCTGATCGAATTCGACATAGAAGTGAATCCCACCAGGTTGGTAAAAGGCCAAGGTCTGGCCAAGCTGATGGCTGAAGAGAATTGCAAACTATTAGACATTAATTTCATCGGAATAAATTCTAAAATTTTTCCAGCAGAGGTAGTTGCAGCAAAACAATGTGACAGCCAACAAGTGGCTGAAAATTTCCTCTCATGTGAGTGGTATTCAGGTATCATTCATTTCCTGCAAAATTTAGAAGTTCACCCTAGACTTAGCACAACTCAGGCGCGATCTCTCAAGCTCAAAGCTGTAAAATTTTGCATAAGTGATAAGCTGCTGTATTGGAAAGACCCTGCTGGAGTTCTGTTAAGGTGTTTGGACAAAGAAGAATCAGGTCAATTCATGCATCACTTCCATTCGAGCATATGTGGGGGGCATCATTATTGGAAAAATACCTCCCATGATATTCTAAGGGCTAGGTACTATTGGCCTTGTATGTTCTCTGACGTATACACTTTTGTGAAAACTTGTGACAAATGCCAAATATTCACGGGAAAACAGCAGCTGAAATCCCTTCTCTTGAAGCCTATTGTGGTTAATGGTCCTTTCCAGCAATGGGGCCTTGACTTCATAGGGGATATCAATCCTTCATCCAACGGTCAACACAAATGGATACAGGTAGCCACTGATTATTTCACCAAATGGATAGAGGCAATTCCCACCAGGAATGCTAACCATCAGGTTATCATCAAATTCCTATATGAAAACATCCTCACCAGATTCGGTTGCCCAAAAAGGCTGGTAACTAATAATGCACCTGCTTTCAAATATAAAGAGTTAGTCCACATGTGCGAATCAACGGGCATTCAGTTAGTTCACTCCACTCCCTACTACCCTCAAGGAAATGGCCTCGCGGAGTCTTCCAATAAAATCCTAGTCAGGATCATCAAGAAACTATTGGAGGAAAATCAAAGGAGTTGGGATTCAAAGCTAAAATTTGCCCTCTAGGCTGACAGGGTGACAAATAAGAAATCTATAGGGACCTCTCCCTTCAGATTAGTTTATGGTACTGATGCCATTTTCCTAGTCCAGCTAATCCTGCCAATGACTAAATTCATTCAGGAGGAACAAGATGAACCAAATGACATGGTGAGAAGAATGCTCGATTTGGTTGAATTGCAGCAGACCAGAGAGCAATTAGTGGAAAGGTCAGAAGCTCATCAGGAAAAAATAAAAGGCACCTTTGACAAGAAGCCCAAGATGGACAGTTTTCAAGTGGGAGACTGGGTATTGAAATGGGATTCCCCCAGGCAGGACAAAGGCAAGCACGGCAATTTTGATTCTCTTTGGACAGGTCCTTACGTAATAACTCAAGCAAAGCAGAACAATACTTTCAAACTGCAAAGTTTGGAAGGTCAAGAGTTGTTTGGTGGCCCAGTCAATGGGCATTTCCTGAAACTTTATTTAATCTGAGGTTTCACAGCCTGCTCATTGTAAATATCATTTTGTTTTCAGTTTGTTTTTCTTGTTTACAAATAACTCCATGCCCAATGGAACACTAGAAGTTAGGGTTAGAGTCTTGTTTTTTTTAGGAAAGGCATTTGGTCTGAGGTTCTTGGAACCTCGCTGGGAAGTTTCCATCCCCAAGTAGGATCCAGATGTTATCTCCTCAATAAGCATAGATTATTCATGGTATCTAGGTGATAGGAAGTCTTTAATTTTTTATTTTTTACATTTGTTTGAGTTTCAGTCTAATAAGTTGAATAAGGTAATGAAGTTTGAAATAACATTTTAAAGCTGGCTCTCCTTCCAAAAGGAAAATTTCAGGTTTCGGTAGCTTAGGCAGGCCTGGCGATGGTTCATTAGCTACCGAAAACCCTGTTTTCGGCAGCTCACTACGTGAAAGACGAAACGCTTCAACTACCGAAAGGGCAAAATTACAGCATGAGTCATGGGGCAGTTTTCGATGGCTTGGGCGAATACGATGGTGTTCGTTAGCCACCAAAAGGTAGATATTTTCCACAGTCCGTAGTTCAACTTTGGGTCCTCTCGTAGCTTCCAAAAGCAAAGTCATTTTCATAATCCATGGGGCCGTTTCGGCGGTTTGGGTGAAAATAATGGTGTTCATTAGCCACTGAAAAGGCGGATACTTTTTCGTAGCTTACCATCCAAAGGCTGGATTGTCTACAGCCATCGAAAGCAAAAACATTAGTGAAGATTGTTTTCCGGCGGCATACGGGGTTAAAAGCAGATTATCGACTGCCGAAAACAAGTTGGCATCAATCGGTGGACACGTCAAATCGGGGGTTTGATCATAATAAAGGGAATTCATCATGGCTTATCCGCCGAAAGGGTCATTTCAGCGAAAACACAATTCGCCCCAAGGTGAGGCCGGACGCCATCGCCATACCTCTGTCCAGACAGACCTCATTTCCTCTCCGCATACCAGCATTTCTAAAATTCCGTTCCGCCAATATAATCATGCCACAGTAGCCATCATTACACCCTCATGATTATCCACCTTTTCATACCCCTTGGAGTCAGTTCCCAAAAAGCCTCACCACCTTTCCGCTTTCACCCTCACCACGTCGATTGAACTCATTTTCTCTCTGTTTTTCCATCTCTCCCTCAGTCCCAATTTTAGCAGTAAGTGCCAGCGATCAGGTTGCAAATGAAGAAAGGAGGAGGAGTGGCCCTGAGAAAGGAATTGAACGACATCTGCTACTTGGAGGCACACCCCAAGGTATGTTAATTCTTCAAAAATGTCGACTGCTATATCTTTTGCAAAAAGATACAGGGCTCTCATAAACAAGTGGCCGAAGCATTTTCCCTCATGTCTGACAACAATAGGGAGATAATAGGCAAGGAAGAATTCAAGGTGAACAAGGCCCTTATAGCCCAGGTGACAAAACTTCCAATGACCGGAGAAAACTGGTTTAAGACCACTGTAAAAAAGGATTTCGAATTTCAATCCTATCTGAAACTGGAGCATAAGAACCTGTTATGGAAGAAAGACATTCCTATGTCGTATCTAGAGGATAAATGGCAGCTTTTATTGAAGTCCATTCTGGTTTATATAACCTGTGAAGGCAAGTATAGCAGGGTGCTGATTTACCATTTTAGATTACTGGATCACTTCACTGGAAAGAGCCCCTTAAATCTCCCTTTCTACCTCCACAAGAGCCTGACCAAAATGGCACATCAAGTCAAATCCCAGCCAACCAAAATTGCAGGTAGGTTGTACCACCATGGTTTGATCAAACTCTTAGTCTCTAAGTTGTTGTAGAGGAAAAGCGTGAACTGGGATTTCTTCCTATTCTGGAGTGGGTTCGAGACAGAATTGTGACCGAAAGATGGAAAGAAATTTTCCACCCCTAGAAGTGGGAAAAGAAAGAGGAGGGCTATCTCCCCAATCACAACCGACCTCCTTTCCTCAGCCCCCAAAGTGAAGACATCCAAAAGGAAATTAGCATTTAAAGATAAGACTGAGGATGAGGGAGCTGTTTCAGAAGAGACCCCTTCAAAGAATGCCAACCTTTTAAACCTCCCTTACACCAATTCTGAGGAAGATGAATTCCAAGAAGCAGCTCCATATGTGATGGAACAGGAGACCACCTATGTTAATTTTCCTTCTCCTACACCTGTGGAAGAGCAAGGATTCGAATGTGCAAAATCACCCTCCCCTACACTTGTGGAGGAACAAGGTCAGCAGGTAGCCGAAGAATTAATCCATAAAGCAAAGAGTTCTGCCTCACAGAAAATCAATTGACTCCTCCAGCAGGCGTATGAATGCAAGATACTCCAGAGAGTCATCAAGGAGAATAATGAGAGGCTGACCCAAAGATATAATGAGCTGTATGTTTCTTTTCAGGGGTTGACCAGGAAACATGGAAAAATGAGAGGAAGAAACATTAGGCTGATCAAAGAAAACATCAGGCTGAGGAGGAAGGTCGAGTCTTTGGAGGGTAAGGAAAAAACTCAGAGTCCCCAGCCCAAGGTACATTCAGACCTGGACACCTTAGCAGCAGGTGCAATCAACTTTGTCGACCCTCCGGTTTTGGCCCAGGAGGAAGAGAAATCCAGGTAGCAGGGGACAGAAACACAATTTTGTAAACTTTTTGCAGGTTGGATCATCCACCGTTTTCGGCAACTTGGGTGAACATAGGAGTTTTTCATTAGCTGCCGAATCCCGATTTGGCAGTTTACGACATACAGGAAGAACCCTCCCGGTTACCGAAAAGAGAGAAAGGTTCTCAGCGCCTTTAAGTGATTCGGTGGTTTAGGCAAAGTGTTAATCTAATTCATTAACCAGCGAATACCTGGCTTTCGGTTGCTTGTCACCTTCGAGCCTAGTTTTGTTAGCTACCGAAAACACAGAAAATGCAGAGGTCTCTCTTTGGGCATCGAACCCCTTTTTTGTTGGTCTGAGCATCTTAAAGGCGTTTTCCAGGGGATTGATAAACGTTCAAGTGCATCATGATCACCTCTAGTCCCAGACTGAGGGTGCCAACAAGATTAATAGTGGAATATTCCTATCTATTTCTAGAAAATGACGTCTACAAGTTTTTGCAGATAGCAGTTTCAAACTCGTCCTCCAGCCCCCAGAGGCTCGTTTCAGCTGTCAAGCAAATGTGTATCAGCAAGGATCAGTTATTTTGATCATAACACACTATCACATCTTTCATTAACTGTTCTTAGTTGTTATTTTTAGTAGATTCGAGCCATCTTTTTGGGATCTAAAAATTTTTGTAATGGCTATAAAGCCCAGAACTGAAGTAGAATGAGGGTTCGATTTTGGAGAAACTTTGCTTAAATTTGTATTATCAGACTTATGGTTACATATCACTTATATAAGCTTCTTTTTCCATATGTGTGTTCAGTTTCCATTCTTATATCTTTTATACTTGCAGTGAAATGTCTATTTCCTGAGTTTTCATTTGTCTATGCTAGATAGCTGTAATCCTATCTTCGTATTGAGAACTGGATATTTAGTTCCCTTTTGCTTGTCGTGATTTTCCATTTATATATATATGTTGTATGTATGAGTTTTCTAGCATGATAAGAGTTATGTTGTCTATATTTTTCAAACTTCCTGAACACCAGTGGTTAAATCCTTGTCTATTTGAATGTATCCCTGTATGTTTTGAGCGTATGAGTTTTGACCTCAGTCATCCAACTTGGTCCACATTTACCCCATCCTTCAAGATAAGTTCAAGTTACCAGGCTCTTCCGAGTGCAACCTAGGAAGACTCCTGGAGAGATAACAGGGTAAAAAACCAATAAGGCTCAACCAAGAGAAAAGAAGAGTTCTGGTCACAACCAAGGCATGGAACAGTCAAGAAACATGCCAACAAAGACTCAGGATCATCCAAATCCAACCCAACAACAACCAAAATTTATGAATCAACCAAAGTCGGAGTTGTACGCTACTGTCGAAGGAAACCTGCGGGTACCCGCAAGTAGTAGAGTAAACAGAGGTGGGTAGACGTGGGAAGAGCTAAGCTAGCCCGCGGGTGAGGAAAGGAAAATGGGAAAATAAAGAGTCCAATGGCTCAGAAAAAGAAAGTTTTCTATAGTGTATCTTAACAGCCAATCAATGCACAGAGCTTCGACAAACAACAACTCTAATTAAGGACTAATGCTCAAAAATCCCCAAACATTGATGTTTTCCCCAGCAGAGTTGCCATTTCTGTATTGGAGAAAACTCACTATGGCTTGGGGTAGACCACTACAGACAGCTGACTACCAGAAATTAACTCAATTCTCATAACTATGCTATTATAAATGACAATGCTAAGATAATGGAGAATGTAACCAACCTCGATCCAAATGTTTGATGTAGATCCCCGTTGGAGCTTTCAATCCGTGCACTTGAATATGCAAATTAGTCTTGACAGCCAATATACAACAAGTACATATAATATATAAATGACATTAACATCATCAATAGCAATGGTCCATGATATTATAAGTAAATGCAACCCAATGTAGAATAAACAACATTCACAACATTAATGGACGAGAATATGAGTATTTCTATTAATAAACAAGAAGAAGTACAATGTGATACGACCTCTTGCCGGCAACCAATCTAAACCAAGATCTAGATCAATCCACTTGTGCCTCCACGACTTCAATCCTCCATGAATGGAAAACTCAATCTATGGTAGGAGTTTGGAAGGTGAACATAAGGGGTTCACAACTACAAGGATCAATGAGTGTAGACTCAAGATAGGGAAAAAATCCACTAGAGTTCTCTTGCTCTTCTTTTTTCCTCCTGTCCATAATCCATATGTGCTCAATATATAGTCCTCCCAAAGGTAAGTGAAAGGACACATCGAGGCATTTCTTGGGCAGATGGAGGGTCAAAGGTCACCCAATAACCGCTTTTTGGGAGTAAAAAGTAATTAACTAGTGATTTTTACCATTTTACATGCTACCCGCGGGCTATAGTGATGCAACTCGCGGGTACGCCCGCTGTAATGATGCAGCAAGCGTATAAGGGAAAAAATGAGGAAATAGTATGTCTGAAGGATATAAAGTGGATCTGAGTCAGTGAAATGGACCCTATAGGCCAACGAATGCTGATGCTCACAAGGTGTAAAATTACGTTGTAACACTTGATTCTGTGAACACGACTATGAACAATTTGTCACCAAGGAAAAGGATCTATAAGTTCGCAAAACGAAAGAACTTCAGAAAGAGCTGAAAGCGCTAAGGATGAAGGAAGCTAAAACTTCATCGAAGTTACAACCAATGCATGAAGAAGCACTGGCACTTTCTGAAGAGATTGAGGAGAACTTACAAGAACTCTGGTCATTAAAGAATATAGTAAAGGAGCAACTTCAAGAACCTGTCTCAGAGGAGATGCTTGAAACAATTAAGGAGTTTGAGCAAGAGACTAAGGAAACAGTTGCGAGGTTGAGCGCAACTTTTCAGGAATTCGCTGTGAAGTCGAACATCCTAGGGGATGCGCATTCAAAGAATCCCAGTGAAAGTGGCTTGGGGGTGAGCCACAAGTAAGTGTTAGGGGAATGTTGGGTATTTTGTTGGGTCTCATAGAAGAACCTTGCTAAACCCGGGTCATCCCAAAAGAGAGAAAGAACAAACCAACAAATCCAGTGATTCCAGCTATACCCAATGTTTCAAATGTTAACTCTCCACCATGAGAGTATCAATGCCAAACCGATCCTTCCCCTTCTTCAAAGGGTGTATCTTCTTCCATTTATTCTTCCTCACCTGATCAAAGCAGTAGTGTTAGTAATCAAGAGCATAAGAAGAAGAAGAAAAGGAAGACTAAGAAGGAGAAGGATAAGAAAGAGACCAAGCATCAACCAGTTGCCTCTGATGGCATTCGTTTTATTAAAACACCTTGCAGACCCAAGTTCCCTTGCAATATTTGTAGGAGTGATCACCTTCTTAAGGATTGTCCTGGTATTTCCAAAGTGTTGGAAGAGTGGTCTAAAGCCTCAAAACCACCCATATCATTAGCCTCTAGACATCATACTGATGATAACCCATAGACCAATGACTCTATGGTTAAGGGTCTGGAAGGTAAAGTCAAGAATCCATGTTTGTTATGTAGGGATATGCACCTTATGTAATATCCTTGGGAATATTTCACCAATATATTAACTCCACTTCAAATTTTTATCAAACTTACTAGTTATTTTTTTATCAATTTTTCTTATCAGAGTAGGAAGTAAGTGATGGGGGCTGAGACTAAATGTGAGGATGGTAGGATGAACATTAAATTCTGGAAAATTTATGGTATGAGGTGCAGCATCAGGTCATGAGGTCATATTAGGGATGTCCTATGCACCATGTACCAGAACCATTCACTTTTCAACAACAGTGTGCATTGTTGTCTACTTTGAGGCTTCCTAGGTAGCTGGCATATGCATGCTAGACATGTGGGGTTCCTGGGATTTAATGGAAGAGGTAATATCAGTAAAATAAACTTATATAATGTGCTGGAATGATGTACCAATGAATTGGGATGGTTTGGAAGAGTATTGGCCAAAACTAGCTAGTCAAGACGACCGAGAAGGAGAAATTACAGAGCTTTCCAAATGGCCTGAAATGCTTCCAAAATATTATGAACAGAGTATGTGGATTTTAATTACTTTTATATTGACCATAAAAGGCATTATAATAGAGAAATACATTAATGGTTAAACATACTAAAATTTTCACTAAAACTAGTCAATAAATAATGCCCATTGAGCTAGTCTAGGGTCAAAGAAGGGTAAAACTCAGTAAATGAAATAATGCTCTATTTTTATGACTGAAATAGCTCTTTTATAACTTATTTAATCTTTTACGGTCGAATCGGAAGTTTACAAAAATATCTTACAAATATTTTCTACCCTCCTTCGCTGCAGTTCCCCAATTGACTAGGAAAACTAATCTCAATCTCTGGAGGTGCCAAAATCACCAGTAAACTTCATATATCATTCCAGAACGTATATAAACATATGATAACAATACCAATTTATTTTTGGGTCGAATTCAAAAAAGTGGAAGAAGTTTTATAGTAAAATTCATCAAGGATTGCATAGGAGACCTTCCACAGCTAGTTTCCCCCCACGGGAGAGGAGAAAGGGTTGGAATGGTAGGAGAAGGGTTGGATATCCGATAAACCTAAGTGATGAGATTCTACAGGTCTAGAACATATTTAATGGGCCACATAGACCTTCTCTGAGAAGAACTGGACTCCTCCTTCATGAATGAGAGCTTTCTCTCCACTGGAATCACTAGTTTTCCTCCACAAGAAAGGAGAAAGGGTTGGAAGGGTAGGAGAAGGGTCAGATATCTGATAAATCTAATGCATAAGCTGCTATAGGTCTAGAACAAAGTTCTTGAGCTGCATACTGTCCTCTCAGCTGATTTAGTCTCCTCCTTCAAGAATAGGAGCTTTCTATTCATTAGATCTTCAACTGCCTTCACTACAAACACTTCTGGATGATAGGATCTCTTCTGATGGTTGCATAATCTTCATGGATGGCTAATAAACATCTGATCAGTAGCAATATGGACCTCTAGAAGTATACTGGAAACCTGTCAAGAACTTGGGGCATATCTCCCAAGGTTGTTGAGGCACATCTCTCAACACTAGAGTAGCTCAGAGCTCTCAAGCAAATTTCTCAAATGATCAAAAGTTGTTCATGGGAGTTGGTTGGCTTCTTTTATAAACTTCCTGATGACCTACTGAACAAGTTACCTAGCTTTGGTGACCTGTGAGAGTAGGTCACCCTTTCCCATCCTACTCCAAAGCCATGTGGGCGCCATCTTGGAATAATTAGCAAGTTTAGCTCATTTATAATGGAAAGTGCGCCCTCCTTGAGAAAATAGCAAGTTTATCTTAACATAAGATGTTTCCATTCTTGCCAAACTTGGGATGAATTAGAAACTATGCCCTCAACTTGCTTGCTTTTGGGGATGACATGCTTTTATCTCTTTTTTAGAAATTGCACCTCCAAAGTTTCCTTGCTTTTCCTGAGATTTTTCCACTTAGGCAAGATTGGCCCTACTGGCTCAAATTAAACCTCCTAGCCAATTTAGCAACCACTTGGAAATATTTATTATCTACATTTATTAATAAAATAGTACAACTCAGAATTAATTCAGACTTCATCATTTAATCAATTAATTAATGATTAATTAACTCTTGTTGTATAATTGCCTCCAAAAATACATCGTACTCCATTTTGGCAACATATTCCACATGGGTTCCCTCTTGGCCCACTTTCTCATTATCCATTAATTTTATTTATTAAAATCACCTTTAATAAATAAATTTTCCAATTTTGTGAGACTTAGGCTAAGAATAATTCTAAGAAAATAGAATTAATACCATTTAATTCCCTTAGGGGTTAATCTTGTCCCCTTTCACCCATGGTACTGGATGAGCCAAAATTGGGGACATGGCACCTTACTTACCTTTGTTCGCACATGGATGAAGCTTCGTAGTTGTTGGAAGACATTAATATGTCTCAAAATCATCTTCCAACAAGATATCCTAAGTTGTCTCTTTACCCCGCATTGGTCGATGAAGTAGTCGATCCAGCTCCATCCTCGGTCGATCCCATTCTTTACTCAAAGAGTGAAGAACAAATAGTTCATCCCACTCTTCCTTTGAAAATTGAATTTGAATTGGTCGATTCAATGTTATCTCTACTTGATCCCACTCTTTCATTGGAAAATGATAATACTGAAGTAGTCACCATGACACAATCTTTGTCTCGGTTTACTCTTCCAGTTGACAGTGAACCAAAAACCAATCATTTTTTCTTAGTCAGTTCGGATTGTTCTGGATGAGGGGGAATTTTACCCATTTCGACGGAACTTCTCCAAGTACTGAGGTCATTTCCTTTGATTGGAATAACCTAACAGAATCTCGTCTTCCTTCGGGTGTTCCTTTCCAAATATCTGTAGGATTTTCCGATAAGGAAATATTTCACACTATAGTTGATGAAGGAGTTTCTATTAGTATTTTATCCTCAACTGCTTGAAAATATATAGGTTCTCCTCAGCTTGTGTCGATCACTGATCATATACTGTCGTTTAATAGAATACCTACTGGACCGTTAGGGATCCTTCCTCGGTTACCTATGACCTTAGGAGGGAAAATTGTATGTATTGATGTTATGGTAGTCCAAGGTCCCTTAGATTTTAATTTGATCCTTGGATGATATTATGTCTATGCAATGAAGTTTGTAGTGTCCTCACCCTTTCGAGTGATGTATTTTCCTCATGACGGGAGGATCGTGACCATCAATCAACTTTCCTTTCTTATACCTAATCACCGCATGACTTCCATTCATCAAAATTCCTTGAATGTTCCTCATTTTTTAATGGTTTCTTCCCCTTAGGGATGAGGGGAATGTCTCCAGCATTTGGACATCATGATGGATTTATCCCCCTAGATTCTTACGCTAGGGGTAACACTACCAAACTCTATTCATCATTTTGGTAGGACTCAATTCCGAGCATAGTTTACCTTTGGTTTCAAGCTTGTGTAAAAATGAAACCAGTTCCAAGCATAGTTTACCTTTGGTTTCAAGCTTGTGTAAAAATGAAACTAGTTCTAAGCATAGTTTACCTTTGGTTTCGAGCTTGTGTAAAAATGAAACCATTCCCAAGCATAGTTTACCTTTGGTTTCAAGCTTGCATAAAAATGAAACCGACTTCATGAGCATAGTTCCCTTTCTGTGTCAAGCTCATTAAAAAATGAAATAGGCCATCACGAGCACAGTTCCCTTTCTGTGTCAAGCTCATTAAAAAATGAAGTAGGTCATTATGAGCAAAGTTTTTTCCTATGTCAAGCTCATTAGAAAATGAAACAACTCCTTACAAGCATAGTTCTATTTTTGTGTCAAGCTCGTTAAAAATGAAATAGGTCCCCACGAGCATAGTTTCTTTTCTATTTCAAGCTCGTTTAAAAAATGAAATCGGATACCATGAGCATAGTTCCCTTTCTATTTCATGCTCGTTAAAAAATGAAATAGGTCATTATGAGCACATATTGGTATCTGTCTCAAAGCTCGTTAAAAAATGGAACAAACCCTTACAGGCATAGTTTACATTTGGTTTTGAGCTTGTGTAAAAATGAAACCATTCCCAAGCATATTTTACCTTTGGTTTCAAGCTTGCGTAAAAATGAAACCAAATTCATCAACATATTTCCCTTCCTTTGTCAAGCTCATTAAAAAATGAAACAGGTCATCATGAGCAAAGTTCTATTTCTGTGTCAAGCTTGTTAAAGAAAATGAAACAGATTTCTCTCCCATGGATTCGAGTCTTCCACTAGACTTAGTACTTGAACCTTCTTTTCATCCGCCTATGCCATTTGATCCTTATCCCTCCTCCATCTCTGGTGAACATATTTCTATTAGTAGATAGGAGTTTAATTGAGTGACTAAGTAGATTAGGCAAACAAAACAAATCTTGAGGGGCATGTATTCAACCTCTAGACATGATATTGAAGTCAATTTTATATCCTCTCTACACAATGTTGGAGTTAAGTCGCTTACTTCTATCAATCATGATGGGGGCATGTACCAACCTCTGGATATCATGTTGGGAAAAAATACACCAATGGGATCTTTTCGAGCATACTTTATTTTTGGTTTCGAGCTCATTAAGCCATGAAAATGATCTCGAGCATAGTTCATTTTTTGTCACAAGCTTGTTAAAAAATGAAGTAGATACCATGAGAATTATTCCGGCCTATATTTAAGCTCGTTAAAAATAGTAAGATGGCATTGAGTGTTAACACAAACACAGTCGACAGGAGTTCCTCAGTCTGTCCACATCCAACCCACCGCAATCTCCCTGACCACCAGCCGAGATAGATTTTACCCCATCCAACAACACCTGCGGAGCAGATGAAGTCTCACCCGAGATGTTCAAGGGAGAGATGATGGAACCATGTTTTCTCCGAATGAGGAAGGACCTTTGTGCATCCGCTTATCAACTTATCGTAGCATTCATAAACAGATCTAACATTTAAACGTATGCATTTAGACAGAATTGCATCATCATTCAGCAAATCTTATTGTTGAATAAACTATTAATGTGGAACAGATATAGAAGTAAAACATCATTTGGAACAAGGAAACATTGCATCATTCATATATTCAAGTCACACATCACATTCATAACAGGGAAACAGAAAGAGACAGAGTAATTATGCTCAAAATCACATCATATTAACCTTCGCAACAACCCATAGATACAACAATATAGTTCTTCTGTCGCATACCTAGATTAACAGACAACAACAAGCAAAATCATCTGTGCTCAACTATCTCTTCGATTGATTACTTCATGGATTGATCTCAAACACCTACAATGCTATGTCTATTTATAGGCTTACTCCTTTACATTTGTGGTCCACTTAGGCAACCTCCCAACTACTTCTTAACAAACTCTACAAAAAGGATGACCCAAAAATGCACATTAATGCGGTGGACATGACCCAAAACCCACATAATGCGGTCCAAAAATACATAAACTACTATTATTTCCGACTTGTGCATGGTTTTCCTCCTTGCACGACGTCTTTGGCCTTTCACAGCATCCGCGATGCTGCACAAATGACTCATCCAAACCGCCTGCCAACAGTCCCCCAAAACAGTCTTGTGGCTCGCCCTTGAGCCACGTCAGCTGGACATGGTGTACTCGTTGATCTTCAGCCGAAATTCCTCATACTGCTGATCAATTTCTCTGACTTGATCCTTAGCCACCGTAGCGATCTCCTGACTCTCGGTCATGTCCTGCACTGATGGTTGCTCAATCAGCTTCTCAACATCTTACCGCTGCTTGTCTTGTACCGCCTGCAGTGCAGAACTAGCCTTAAGGGAAAACTGCCTGCCAATCTCCTGGAACTCATCCAACTGCGTAGTGCGCTTTTGCTGACGCTCCTGTGCCTTTGTAACCCCCTGCTGTAACTCCTTCAGTTCCACAAATTTGGTGACCTGAACCACCGCTGGCAATGTTCGCATTAATGTCTTCAGCGCGGCCAGCTGCCCTTCCGCCTCATGTCGTAGCTTGGTCACCTATTCTAACAACTCATCCTAGACTACGCATCCCCAAAACTGCATAGTCTCTGCAGTGATTTTTTTTGCTGCTTTCTCCAACTCTCCCAGTTGGGTCGCCAACTCCTCGATGGCGTGTTTCTGTTCCGCTACTTGCTCTTGCGGTGTGTCTGGGTGTATTATAGTTGTTAAGTTGGCATTGTCGTGCTATAACTGAGCAATGACAGCCCCAAGCCGCTGTGTGCGCTTGACTAGATCCAACTGCATGGTGGACTCTGATACATACTAACATGCATCATATACTACCTCCTCCAACTGCACACTGTTGTCCCAAATGTGGGATTTCTCTACCATCAAGTGGTCCTTCTCCTTCAATTCCTCAATTGCTCGATCCTTCTTAGCAATCAGTTGCTCGATCTTGTCCTCCAATTCATTGACCACCTCCCTAGCTGCTACCTCCTTCATTGTTAACTCAGCTACTTATTTGTGAGTTGTTTCCTCATTCTCCTGCGATCGCAACAGTTGATCGTTGACATCTTGTTCCCTGCCGGCTATCTCCTGGATGGAAACCTCCTGCATCTACACCAATGTCTTCAAGGAAAATGCATTGATGTCGATCGAAAAACCTTGTAACTTCTGCAATGAGGCCTGGAGAGCCTCATTATCAGTCGCAATCACATTCGGGGGAATTTTCACATTCTGAACCTGTGGCGTAGTACTGATTGCACCAACTTCCTGCACAGGTACTGCCTCTGGTTCCTTCTTTGAAATGATATTAACTAAGGAATCAAGGTGAGCTTGTACCTCTTTAAAGCCTGCTGCTTCCTGCGCTGTCCTTGGGTTAGCAGACGCAGTCGTTGCATTTTTTACGGCTGCGATAAGCCATTCCAACTGCACTTCCATCGATGGGGTCACACCACTCGTCATACCTCGCTCATAGCACACCTTCGTTCTTCCCTCCTCAACCTCGCTCTCTTCATCCGTAGGGGTGTGCGATGACTCTTGATCCGAATCAGGGTGATTTTGGTGTTCCAATCCTGGTTCATCCGGTGGTAGCCCCATCAATTCTTCGTCCAGACTAACTGGTTCTCGCCAGTCTATGGGCCATTCATCGACGATTGTGTCTAGCTCCTCATCGAACATTTTGTAGAGGGTCTACAACCACTACTTCCTCGTGTCATGTTGCACTTGCACATGAATGCTCTGTGGGCCAATTGCAAACTTGGAAATCCTGTTATATTTCACGATGGCTTCCTGATACAACCAGGGAACATGCCCAGCTTCTGCCTGCAGTGCTTCCCAGTAGAGCCAGAACTGCGCTGTGCAATCCTTTAGTCGCTCTGGTTCCTGTACCCACCACAAATTCTGGTAGCACACACCCTTTCGGTCTGTCACAGCATCAAATTCCATCCCTTGGTAATTGTCAGGTTCCATCCATGCGACAAGAACAATCAAAATCAAAAGCCAGCTGTACGCGAATGCCCCTTTTCCTTCCTGGACAATCACTGCATCCTTTTTTAACTAGTTCAACGAGAAGAGTGACTAGTTCATCTGTACGCCTTCCACGTAGTGCTTCGCGCATGCCACGACCCATGAATTGCACTAGTTGGGGTGGTTTTTCGAAATGACTTTGCAACATAGAATTTTCGCCCCGGTGCGGACCGCCCTATCATTAATACTGTCAATGCGGTAGGCTCGACCATCGCGTTCCAAGCCGTAACATTGTACCAACCTCACTTCCCACTTCCTGTCATTCTCCTTCCCCCTGAAATATTGTGAAGGGTCCAGTCCATCCTTTGGAAATCCTGTGATCTCGGAAATTAGGTTGACTGTGACAGTGACCGGTCTGTCCAACCACAAAATTCTGCAATGAAAGCAGGCCAAAATCTGCTTAACGTATGCATTTTCTTCTGTTGACCGCCCAAAGTGTGGCATGTTGATCACCCAATCGCGTGGAATGAGTGGTGTCGGGTCGACTTCTCCTGCTTCTCTTGACAGAAAAGGTTCTGTCATAACATCCTGCAGTGCGAGCAAATCATGGTCATCATAATTCAACTACATCAGCGCAGGCACAATGTCAGAAGTGCATACCATGCCTGGTGGGATCGACGACATCCTGACATGGTACCACTGATTCTTGGTGGGATTCTGGGGCTACGCACCGAGTCGAAAGGGAGGTATATACCCGAGGATATCCGCAGCAGATACCCCTGCACGAGCTGCAGACTCCAATATACTGTTGAACTAGACTTCAACAACCCACGATGCTTTGTTGTCTACCTCTTGCAGCTCCTAGATCAGTTTTGGCATCCAAGATGTCGGCTCACCACCTTGGAAGTTCTGCTTTTGAAAGGTTAATTGCGCTAACCATTCATATAAGATGATTGGGAATTTGCAGAAGAAATATTCGTGTGGACCATCGTGTATGTACTTTTCCAACCACCAATCCGTCGACAACCCAGGGTTCCAATTTCTTTCTCAGCGAACTCTCGCAACTTTTGATCAAACCAATCTTGAATTTCTGGTCTTGTCGAATGCCACAACATGTCCTTCCTTCACTTCGCGCTATGGTCCCGGAAACAGAACCATTTGTTGACACAAACCCAGTCGACAGGGGTTCCTCAGTCTGTAAACATCCAACCCACCGCGATCTCCCTGAGCACTAGCCTAGACAGGTTTCACCCTATCCAACAACACCTATGGAGCAGATGAAGTCTCACTCGAGATGTTCAAGGGAGAGATGATGGAACCATGTTTCCGCCAAATGAGGAAGGACCTTTGTGCATCCACTTATCAACTTATCGCAACATTCATAAACTGATATAACGTTTCAACTTATGCATTTAGACAGAATTCCATCATCATTGAGAAGATCTTATTATCGAATAAACTATTAATGTGCAACAGATCTAACAGTAAAACATCATTTGGAACAAGTAAACATTACATCATTCATATATTCAAGTCACACATCACATTCATAACAGGGAAACAGAAAGAGATAGAGTAATTCTGCTCAAAATCACATCATATTAACCTTCGCAACAACCCATAGATACAACAATATAGTTCTTCCGTCGCATACCCAGATTAATAGACAACAACAAGCAAAATCATACGTGCTTAACTATCTCTTCAATTGATTACTTCATGGATTGATCTCAAACACCTACAATGCTATGTCTATTTATAGGCTTACGCCTTTACATTCGCGCTCCACTAGGAAACCACCTCCACTTAGGAAACCACCTAACTACTTCTTAACAAACTCTACAAAAAGGATGACCCAAAAACCCACATAATGTGGTCGACATGACCCAAAACCCACATAATGTCGTCCAAAAATACATAAACTACTATTATTTACGACTTGTGCACGGTTTTCCTCCTTGCGCGGAGTCTTTGGCCTTTCACAGCATTAGGGATGCTGCGCAGCTAACTCATCCAAACCACCTGCCAACATTGAGCTTACTTTTTCCACTTTTTCGTGCTCTGGTTAAAACATGAAAACGATGTGTCGAGCTAACTTTTCACCTTTTCGTGCTCTGGTAAAAAACATGAAAAGTAGTTTGAGCTTACTTTTTCCTTTTTTGTGCTCTTGGCTCAAACATGAAAAATATTCCGATTTCTTTTGATACCATTGTCGTGCTCATTAAAATTAAGTTAAAAAGGTGTTTCTATCGAGTATAGGTTTATTTCTTTATCTGGCCTCGCTAGACTATTTACAGAAAAGGAACTGTGCCAAGTTTAATTTGTACCTTTTTCATACTCGGTTATCAACCATGGCAAATTCGTCTTTCGAGCGATATTTTATCCCTTTTTTGAACTCGTAATACTAATTTATACGAAAAATGAACTCTATGGATTTCTCTTTCATCCCTTTTTAGACTCCCTAAACATGAAAATATTGCCAAGAGAACTTGTCTCTTTCACGCTCGTAAAAGTATTTGAAAGGTCATCTATCCGGTGATAGTTTATCCATTTTTTGGACCGTGTAGGATATTTATGAAAAATGAATACTCTAGTCAATCATTATTAGAAGAGTTCTCTCTCACATTGTTTTATCCTTTTTCGGGTGAGGAGACTAACTTTTACAAAAAATAACCATTAGGTGTCTTCTTTAGATTATTTCGGATTCTCTAAACATGAAAAATCATCGATTTTTCCTTCTTTGGACTCGTTAAAATTTGATATTGAAGGACCCTTTTGGGAGTGAAATTATCCTATATCGGTTTCGTAAAACATGTGATATTGGACTCATCCAAAATATGATCTATAACAAGCGTTTGTTACCCTCTTCTAGCTTGTAAAAAAGAAAAGAGTCACTCATCAATCATGATGGGGGAATTAAAGGAAAGAGTATGTATTTATGCCTGTATTAGTGGAAGCTTATAGTCACCCTTGAACATGGCACATGTCTGTGACCTATTCAAATAGTTGGATAATCAACTTGTCCTTGAGTCTTGCCAATTCCATGACTCATGTTACTCCTTCGAGTCATCTAAATAATACTGCAGTCATGTGTTGTGTTATGTCTTGGTTTCTGACTTGTTGAGTCAACGCTACCAAGCCATTTTTCGTGTCACTGAATGTTCAAAGGAGGTCTATCATTTGATTCAACCTTTGCAATCATCTCATCTTCCTTTGATTCGTTTACCCCTAAGTCGGTCCCGAATTCAGTCCTCAATTCGATCTGATCCAAAAAAATATTTGATCCTATTTCATGTCGATCATGAGGGAAACATAATGGCCCTCCTTCAACAGTTCAATCGTTTTAGACTACAACACATCATCAAAGGATTATATCTAGGAACTATTCAAGTACCTTGGGCATGCATTCCTTAATGGCAGGTTACCTCACTTCCAATAGTGGGATTACATCATCGGCCTCTACTTGAAATATTCCACCGAATGTGCGACCTAAACTCATGGATTCACATTCGGTGGGATGTACTATGATACCTTGGGAATCATTGACACCAATGGTGATATCCCTTGCACTTGTTAATGGTTTACACCATTGACCCGTAATAAAGTGGTTTCTTCCATGTTCGACTTCAACACATGGTTAGATTCGTATCATTTCAGTTTTGAGATGAATACCCTAGGATATTTTTGTTATGAATCTTACCCAGGCTACGATGGATATTTTTGAGTCGTATCACACATATCCACTCTTGTATTGGTCGTGGTTGTGTCATTATTTCATCATGGATCTACGCTTGTATTCTAGTAGCCCTGATTATGATCAGTTAATCAGTACCAACATGGATCTACAATGTATTGGTCGACAGCTATGTTATGAGTTATTTGGGAGATATATCTCAGAGTCTATTGTACTGTAAATTCCTTGTTCAAATTTTCAACCGACGGTTTTTTTCCTCGACTTCCATTTGTCAAAGTATTTCACCTATCCTATTCCTATAGCTTCATACTTTGGGGTAAAATCTGTTACACCAAAATCTCATCATCAGTCATCACTTTGGTAATGAGGTATGTATCCTTAGATTGACCATAATCCCTAAAGTGTTAAGTGCCAAATGACCTGAGAAGATTTTTCTCCTTCCAGTTTCCTAGCTTTGAAGCATTGACTCACTCTCCCTGTTTACAACATGCATCAGAGACCTGATGGCGCACTTTTCACATTGACAAGGAGCGTCACTGACTCCTGTTGACTTCATGCAACATGCATCACCCCTTGATGGCGCAGGTTTCTCTTTGACAAGGTGTGTCACTATTGGTTTAAAGGAAAAAAAGAGAATTTTCAAGAGTTTTATAGAACGAATCTCTCGTGGAGGCTTATCCCTACAAATCTACATAGGTGGCAGTCAAACCCCTAGACTTTTGGGATGATCCCTTAACCTTCTCCATAATATCCTCAAATCCTTCTATCCTCTTTGGCCTATAAATGAAATTTTACCTTCATGGGATGGGGGAGGAAAGTGAGAGCATCCAAATGCTCCTAAAATTCCCTTAGATCTAAGGTTCCTTTCTCTATTAGAAGCAAGGTTGGATATTTGAGTCAAAGGACTAGTTGGAAGAAGTTGCAACGTCAAGGCATGGTTGTAATCTCTCCCTTTGTACTTGCTTTAATAAATTAATATATACACTTTCCATAAAGATCATCTTTGTTAGATCTTTAGAACTTGTTTCCTTGAGCACTTGTTTAGATTAATCTATATTGCATATTATTATTGTTGTACTTCTACTTGTTTGTTGTATGTTGTTTTGCAGTTGGAGATCAGAGGCTACATCAAACAAGAATATGTTACTACAGTTGAAAGGTAAGTAATCCATTTTCACTCTTTGTAATCTTATTAATCTAGGAAATTTTATATGTTATGTTCTGTTTTGTTCTAGATCTACATCATTTATACTAGAAAGCTTTGTCCTTGTCCGCATATCTAATGGATCTAGGAACCCCAGAGTAGCTTGGATATTGCAGTCATTAATGGCAGGTTTCCTCGCAAATGAAAGCTGGTATAAATCAATGACCCACTATTATTTGATTCTACAAGTGTTCAACTTCAGAACATCTATTCACACTTGCTAGTCAGTGTACTTAGTACCTTGGATTCCATCATCATTATTGGTGGGTCTCCTGAAATCTGTTAATGGTATACATCACTAACTGGTAATCAAATGGTGTTTTATTATGCTCAACATCAGCTCATATATTTGCATGATATAAAATTTTACTATCATCAGTTTGTATTGAATACCTTGGGAAAAAATAGTTGTATCACTCATCGATGCACTACTCGAGTTGCGCAAGATTAAACTACCATGTCAAAGAAACATGAAGATCTCGCACTCATCAAAGGGAACATTTGTATTTTTGAAAATTTACTTATGGCATGGATACACTGTGTATTGTTCTTAGCCATGCTTTTTTACTACTGAGAATGGGTACACCTGCCTCAGGAAGATATTGCATATTTGGGAAATTGCTTTGATTAACTTGCAGGTGCTTTTACAGCTCCCATGCCCATGATCCTACTCCTTTTCCATCCTACCTAGATCACTAAAGAGTATAAGAAGTGAAGAGATAATGTATTTCGGTCCTCAACATTTCTTCAGACCTTACACATTAGGGGTCATCTGTTAACAATCAAATTAACACCCTCAACAAGTGAAGGTGAGAAGCACATTTTACCATTCGCCTGCAAAATGAAGATCGGGAATCTGGAACAATTGAGAGCTTTAATCTCTCATCTGACCACCACTTCTGCAAAGAAATAAGTATGTGAAGAAAAATGTTTCTCTAAAGAGGCCGATTCCAAGACCACTTAAGGGACAAAACCCATTTTCCACAACTCTTACAGTGGAAAGTATACATGCCATGTCTATTAATTGTCTTGAAAATCCTGAAAAATCAAGTCAAATGGCTGGAAAACTAAGTAAAGTGGGTTTTTTTATGAAAAATAATCAAAATTCATGAAAAAATTTAGTCTCGCATTCATTTTTGGAAATTGAGTGCACAAATACCAATGCTATATAAGAAATGCATTTGGTGCAATGTAAAATATAGAGAAAGCTAGAGAAAAGTTACAATGATTGATTGAAGGAAAGAATTCTCTTACTTCAAAGGCATTTGGGCATCAAAGGCATGGATGGAAGAGGAGAGGATCAAAGCAAGGGAGAAGGATGGCATCTTCAAGGCAAGGTTGAAGCTATTATTTTTCTTTGATTCAATATGGTTCAATTCTAATTTCGCCCCAAATATGAGTTTGAATTTGTTTTCCAAATCTAGTTTTGAATTCAAAGTAGATTTCAAGTTTTTCAAAGTTTTTCAAATTATACGTAGAAGTAGAGCTAGAGGTAAGGAACGAGCTAGAAAACTAGAAATGGAGACCTAAAGGATATGGATGCTCAAGCAAGGGTATCTCCTACAATAAAGTAGCTTCAAGAGGTATTTTACTCTCTTCCTCCCTTCTCTTTTATTAGAAAATACTTAGAAATGTCAAGAAAACTTTTATTATTGCATGTATTTCCGTCAATTAAGCTTAACCAACTTATAGTAAGGATAGATAATGGAGTAGAAAATTCCCTACACTAATATTTACTAACAAACACCGACGAAGCTAGGCACATCCATATTGTTCCTAGTGCCTTTCTATCAAGAACCTCCCATTCTTCGTCCTTCATATCCACCGATTGTTTTACTTTTCCTCCCAACGGTAGGAATAGATCATTCTGATACAGATAGTCATCCATTTTCATCTTCCATAACTAGTATTTTTTTCCATTAAATTTTTCGACTCTAAACTTTCCTTCTTCCACTATTGCTCCCATTCAAACCAAGAACCCTTATTTCCTGCAAGTTTATGCACCAAATAGGACTTTGGCTCTGATACCAATTGTTGGAAAACGAGATCGCGGAACAATAGCATAAAACAAGATGTAGAAATAAAATAGATAAATACGATACAAGAGCGACACCAATTTACATCATTCACCCAATATGGGCTATTTCCATGGAGAAATTTCTAGTCCTTTTCTTATACAATCCAACAAATGAAGGGATACCACCCGCAACACATCTATTGCAGTTTCCTCTTCACTCTCTCACAATCTCTCTCACACAATCACAGAGATCTTTACAATACAATACTACAATGCAAAGCCGTATTACAATGCATTCATTTTAAGGAGGGGTTACCATCGGAAAATATCACGAGATAACCAATACCATGGGCCCATAAAACACCCATTATTGACCAAGTCATGACTATGAAATTACAACATTTTACAAGGCATTTTTTCTGAAATTTTTTCTATAGGAGCATTGCCCCCAAAACCACGTCGGGGAGGAGGGGGGGCGACTATAGTGGGAGGGGAATACCCCCCTCCCACACCCCCTGTCATGGTATGGGACACACACATGGATGAAACACAATCTATGAATATGGAAGATCAAGCTCTGCATGGAAACAATCTCCCACTTCGAGAATGATCACAACAACTCCACCACTACTGCATCTGCTAGACTATGCTCCAAACCATGGACCTGGAAAATTTCTTATATTCACCTTCATGCTTGAATGCCCACTAAAATTGAGCAGGAACTCAGTTTCTCTCTGGTTAATACCTTTTGCAACCTGTCTGCGGGATTCTAGCTAGTATGTATCTTTTCCAACTTCAATAGTTCATCTTCCAAAATAGATCGTATGAAATGGTACTTGAGATGTATATGTTTATTCTTATAATGGAAGGCTGATATCTTTGCAATATGAATGGCACTCTGGATGTCACTATACAACCTACTATTTTGTCACTTCTTACCCAATTCCTCCATGAACCTTTGTACCCAAATAATCTCTTTACTAGCCTCTATAGAAGCAACATACTCTGCTTCCATTGTTGAAAGTGCAATAACCTTTTGCAGTTTAAAAATACAACTTACTCATTTTCCACCTATAGTAAAGACATACCCTATGGTGCTCCTCCTACTATCTTTATCTCCTACCATATATTCATCAACATATCCTTGTATAACAATGTTTGAACCTCCAAAACATAATGCATGAGTAGTAGTACCTCTCAAATACCTCATAATCCACATTACTTCCTTCTAATGTTCTTTACATGGATTATTCATATAGTTGTTCGCAACTACCACTGCATGTGCAATATCTGGTCTTGTTCACACCATGGCATACATCAAGCTACCAAGTGGTTATGAATAGGGAACCTTGCACATGTTTTCTATCTCCTCCTGTGTCTTGGGACACATCTCCTTACTTTGTTTGAAATGGTTCAACAAAGATGTATGAACTGGTTTTGCATCTTGCATTATAAACCTCTCCAACAACTTTTCTATGTACTCACCCTAAGACAATGTCATGTTTTTTCCTATCTTTTGTTATTCTCATACCAAGGATTTGCTTTGCAACACCCAAATCTTTCATCGCAGATGAATTAGCTAATTTCATTTTGAGCACATTTATATCCTACATGTTAGACCCTTCAATAAGCATGTCATCCACATACAATAACAAGGTAATATATCTTCCATTATCTAGCTTCTTGAAATAAACACAGTGGTCAGAATGACAAATACAATAAACTTCCTCTTTCATAAACCTGTGAAATTTCAAATACCACTGCCTTGGAGCTTGATTCAGGCCATACAAGCTCTTCTTCAACCTACATAATAAATTATCCTTCCCTTTGACCTCATACCCCTATGGTTGCTGCATATAAATCTCTTCCTCCAAATCCCTGTTGTTGGGGAAAGTTTCCTATAGCTGGGGGGAGACGAGCAACGTACTGGGATAAAAGATAGACATTTAGAGTTCTGCAAATACAATATTTAAGCAAAATTTTAGGGATTAAGAGAGTGTGTACCTTACAATAGAAGGTTGGTCCAAACCTCTCTTTGAGTCCTCTTCTTGATCTCCAATGCAACAACCTTCAAAAACACTTCAAACCTTCCTCAAACCAATTTGACTAAAAATATAATACTGATATTTAAAAGAGCATAAAACATCAGCTTGTAATCAAATCTAAAACATACAAGAAAAAATCTATTTGGAAAGAAAATAATGTCTGATATTTATTAATGAATGAATCAAGTACATCAAATTACCTTTCTTCAAGAATGGAACTTCATGAAACCAAGATTCAAGGTCTCCTACTCCTCTCCTCCAAGGATCCCAATCTCTAATCAAATGTGTTAGGGTTTATAAGTAGCTAGGGAAAAAGTTAGGGATATGTCAGTCTCAATTCCTCCATCATAGCATTACAATGGGATTGAGTCCCCTTCCATGGTCCCCTCTCTCTCTCTTATATAGAAAATGAATAATATAGGGTCGAGGAGGAAGTAGTTACAAACGAGGAGATGGTTCCAAAACCACCCAAACCACCAGCTTTTTTGATATTTTATATATTTTTTTGGTATTTTTGAGGTACATGCTAGTGGACAAGGGAAAACAAGAGAGTAACATGCATGTTCACCATGTACAACTAGTGCTTTTGTGGAAAAATGAGGAAAACAATCCTTTTTTAGGGGTTTTCAGGAGAAGTTTTGGTCTCCAAAATTGTTCCTAAGCTTCCTAACTATCAAATGGGCCATGAATAAGGTAAGTCCATCCTATTAAATTCCCAAATATGGATCTTCCATCCCTAAATGTCCTTTTTTGTGACTCACAATAATCTCATGAAATGTCGCCATGCAACCAAAAGATGTAAGTGTCGTCACAAATGGAGAAGTGCCAAATTTGGTTATAACCCTGCAACCTCCCAAGGGGGAAACCAAGGATCTTCCCCTCAAGGGGAAATTTTAGGCTCATGGGAACTTTTCATGTGTTAACGGGATTTGTATCTCCAGAATAGGAATAAGAATTATGAAACTATTTCGTCTAGATCAAAAGGTAAGGAACCTATTAATGCTGATAGTGACAACTCTTTGCATATAGGGAATCCTCCCAACGATACTATGCCTTGAATACCGAAAGGTTTTTTTAAGAAAGCAACATTCAATCCTAATGCGAGTGCTGCACATAATTATAGAA
Organism: Larix kaempferi; assembly: GCA_027924585.1. Classification (NCBI taxonomy): domain Eukaryota; kingdom Viridiplantae; phylum Streptophyta; class Pinopsida; order Pinales; family Pinaceae; genus Larix; species Larix kaempferi. Next base: position 10,598,243 of record BSBM01001191.1, on the reverse strand, counting down.
TATTTGAATATTTGGCGTAGGCTGCATGTGTGATGTCTACTTTATAGGTCTTGCAGAGTTTTCCAGCTCAAAGGAAGACCTTACTTTCAGCTTTAGGGGCTCTCAATCCTATAGATAGTCAAGTGCTCTCTTTCGATTTTGAGAATTGGAAACCTCATTTACCCTACCATGTTTCTTTTCAAATTCAAGTTATATCTGGAAACACTAAGATTCATAGGATAGTTGTAGACAAGGGTTCCTCCACATGCGTCATGTATTTATCATGCTGAAAGGATTTAGGATCACCTGACGTAGTTCCTCCGATCACCATATTAAAAGATTTCAATGACCATATTTTTAAACCTCATGGAATTATTCTGGATTTTCCAATAGAGATTGGGGGAAAAGTAGTCAAAGTGGATGTGGAAGTGATTGATTTCCCACTTGATTACAATTTTTTAATAGGGGGGAATTGGACTCAGGCTATGATAGCAGTAGTCTCTTCAATATTTTGCGTCATTAAATTTCCTCATGAAGGAAATATTGTAACAATTAACCAACTACCCTTAAACACTAATGAATCCAATCAGGATCAACGAATCTAATACTCCTTTAGTTTCAAATTATGTGAGGAGTTATGAAAACATTGGTGTAGGCATGTATCCTTCATTAATGGGAACTTTTAATTTCCCCCCATCTTATTTGCAAGATAGTGCATCACCTATGCACACATTTTCAATAGTTGCCACACCTTCCATAAATAGGGAGTCTCAATTTAAGTCTTCAAACTTTACGAACACTTGGAAGTGTTCGGTCTCTGAAGTTGAGTGTAATCAATTCAACCAACCTTTATGTCCCTTGGGTACAATTGCTACTGAGAAGAATCCTTGGAGTTCATGCTTACCTTCTCGGGACTTGGTCCTGGCAGTTGACTAGGTGATACCTCCATCTAAATGTGTATATATGTGTTCCATATGGGATGATATACTTTTGTCTAATGAATTTTTCTTAGAGTCTTTAATGCAGTCTTCCATTCATTTGGATGTTGAGCCAGTTGCAGTTATGTCCAACCCCGATTTGACTTTGGAGTCTGATCTTACCACTGTTGAGTCTTTGGACTCTCCCATAGACCTACAAATTGGTGGTCCTACTAAGTTTGATTGTGTTTATAGAATTTTCAACTCCCGTGATGATGAATTTGTTCTTTTAGATTCTATCATGTCTTTCAACTTTGATCTCCATCCTGAAGTTGATCTTGTTGATTGTAAGTCCTCAAACTTTGGTACTATAGAGTCTTCATTGGTTAACTATAACTTAGTTATGCATGTTGTCGATAATAATGAATTTAAAAGTATTTCTACCACAGTAAAATGTATCAAATCTTTCTTCACATATTTTTTAGATATGATCTCGGTACTCTTGTTTCTTGGAGACATGATTCTTAGTTGGACTCATGATTGCTTACTGGTCCTTTTCGACACTTTGTTCGATCATGTCAGTTATATTTTGAAACTTGCATATAGGTTTAGGCCTCCCTGTTGTTATGATGCATTTGAACCTTTTGCCATCCGAATTCTCCATAAGGTCGAAGATGTTGGATGTTGATGTGTTAACCATCTCTATATGATTTTTGCACTAGTCTAAAGTAGAGACTACCTAAAATGGTGTGAAATTCAAATCACAGTAGGATAAAATAGCTAAAGATATCCTCACAATTAAGAATTTGAATAAGTATACAAGAAAAAAAATGTAAAAGAGGTACAATGAACACACAAATGATCAAATAATAGGTTATTCTTTTACTATCCAACCCATAAATGAGTTGTGAACACCCTTATATTACATTTGGGAAAAATCATGAGCCTTTGGAGGCATCAGAATAAGCTACAAGTTGCTATCTTACATTGGACCTCAATCCCCCCTAGGTTGACCAATAGTCTCCCAAATCACCTCAAACTGTCATGAATTCCTAATATGAATGTTGGGATGGAATGGGAGGATATTAATTATGGTATCACATGAGCGGTGGAGGATTTGGTGGAGCGTAGGTGGCCCAAGATAGGCCAAAACTGCCAAGGAGGGGGGAAAATGGCCACATTCAATGCATGGTCTCCTTAGGTCAAACTCAGATCCAAAAAATAGGGGATAAGGGCGCTCATCAACTAGGTAGTGGTAATAAATGAGGTGGGTGGCCATAAATGATGGCACCTAACTTCCTTTTTGACCAAAACTGGGCACTTAGGTGGTGGAATGTGTCATTAATGCCTAACAACCTTGCATAATCATCATTAACCATTGCTTGGACCAATTAACCATCAAAATATCTTATGAGACTATTTTCCTAGGTGTAATAATGTTCTAACAAAACCCATTAAGATATACTTATGTAGTGATGCAGGAGCATCAGGGCCTTGTTAACAATCAAATTAATAGCCCTAGTCATGTGACAGAAGGGGCATATTTTTACTATGCGTCCACAACATGAAGACAGAACAAAAGTACATTTAGAGACAAATCCTCTCTTATCTAATCACTTCTCCCATAAATGGAAGTATTAGGTGAAGAAAGTAAGAACCTAAGGAGACCAAGTTCAGTAATTGAACCGCTCAAAAAAGGTCCAAAACTAAGCTACACCAATCAAAAAGTGAAGAAGAATGCATTAAAGTGCATTAATTGTGCTTAAAGTATTCTAAGTTGTGCAAAAAAGCCTAAAAGATATGGAAAAGTGGGTTTTTGAGTGAAAATAATCTAAAATAATGAAAAAGAGCAATCCCACATTGAGAGGAAAGCTTGATGGCCCATTTCCCAATGCTATATAAGAAAGGCATTTGGGGCATTGTAAGGTACACAAAGGAAGTGCAAATGCATGCTGGAAAGATTTTGAAGGAGGAGGAAAAGCTCAATTTATTCAAAAGCAAGGGTGGAGAAAGGAAAGCTCATGGAAATGGAGGATGGATTCACACCAAGATCCATGGTAAGGATGTACCTCTTCATTGTTTTAATATGAAATGATTCAAGTTTGTTCCATTTGAATGTTTGAATGTTGCTTATCTTGTATGATTTAGATTTTCAAATGGCATTAGATCTTAGCTTTGCTTATCATGTTTGATGAATGAATGTAGATATTAATAATAACTTGTGATAATCATTTTCATTTGCTGACATAGAAGCTCATTACTTCTTAGTAAAATAGCTAAAATAGAGTAGACACATCCCTACACTATTTGTTGTTACCAGAATGGCGACCATACTACTTGTTGAAATTTCTTGAAATTTCTTGATTTTTCTTCTTTTTTTTGGTGTTCTTTCTTCATATCTACTCCTTTGTGGCTTAAAGATCCCTTAAAGAACTTAAGAGCCAGCTTAAGAGACTCCAAAACGGCCTCATCATACCCACAATTCACAAAAATGCTTTAAAATTCATCTAGATTTCAAAATTTTGTGTGTTGAAAAGTCTGCGTTCTGTTCACTCTTGCATTCAGTGCAGAGGTATCAAAGTTTGTCTCATTAAGCCTTGTTTCGACTCCTATTGTTCTTTTCGGTGTAGTCTTGTTGTGGTTACACTAGTGGTTCTTAAAATCTGCATGACCTCTGCTAAGATCTACGATCCAGACGTCCATTATCAAAGCTGTAGCTACCTTTTGCGAAGACCAAACGCATATTAATAAAGAAAATCTGACTATGTTATAGCGGTCGAGATAAATTATTGAAACACAGAGTATGTTGATAATGCATAAATAAGACCAGTACTGCGTAACTACTTGCCTGTAACCATCAGAGCGATTTTTCTTTTGATGAACATCTCATATTTTTGCCTGCAACAGAGATTGTATTGCATCCCTCTACCACGACCTCACTCCAAGGATCTGCAATCTCACACCTACTCAGATCTACTCTCTGCCATGAATTTCAGAAATCAATATTGATTTTCTCATCATGTTACTGTCATGCCATTCCATAAATCAATTTTAACAATTTAGATCGGGTTACCATAAAATAATTTCAGTGATCTAGTCATATTGGGTCTAGTGATATTGGGTCGTCTCCCTGTCATCCTAGCAAATCTCTATTTATGTGCCCATCTGAAGATACCCTTTCTGTCAAACGTTAATCCCTTTAAGTTTCAGGATGCCCTCATGTCCATGCTTAAAGCTGTAGTGTCCATTTGATAAAGACTTCAATTGGAATTCGGCGAATCGGACATCGATTAACCTTGCCCAATCACTCGATTTGCCGCATTTCAACATTTTCAGTGGACTTTGCTTACTAAAATTTGTGCAAGAATCACTGTTATTGAGACTCAGTCTGTCTATTTCTTTTCCATGGTTAAATTAGATGCATATTAACTGTTTTGTGCGGGTTCGGATTCTAGAATGGTCGTTGATTCGTTGTATTTCCAATATCTATCAGGGAAATTGACCTTGATTTAAGCTTAAGTTTTGTCTTGACCAGAGAGCACGAGAGTTTATTTTAGAGCATATATTTGAACCTTTCAAAGTTGAGCCTTGTCGAACCTTCTAGATGGATATGGCGATCTGGTTTTGATCTACACTTAGTAGATAGCGCATCAATCATCTGTCAGTTGTGGGCATGTTAGGTCTGCGTAGGGTGGTGAATAACGCATCAGCAATAGGTCAAACCTGTCCAACTGTCTGTTGAAAGAAAATGATCGAAGTAAATAATATTCCTGGTGATTTGATAGAAACTGGAGATCCTTTTGCTGGCAAGTGGAACACGTCACTATAATTAAATATGAAAGAAGCTCCTATTGCTAGTAGAGATAACTCATTCCTTATTGATGATCTTGATAGACCCTGTGGGCAGGTGGCATGTTCTCATCGAGCTAGAGTTTTCTGCTAGTGTTGTAGCCATAATAACGTGGTGAATTAGTATAACTACCAGATAGTTCGTAGGAGATCTCTTTTCACATGATACACTTTAAACCCACGATTAATATCTTATAACAAATCAAAAGCAGACTCCGAGCAACTGCAACTGGGTCAGATATGCCACGTCCTCTGGAAGCTTTCATTCGAACATAAAAATCATTTATTGATGTCGATAAAATCAACATTCTTGCACTTTAGTGATTTTGGTGAGGTAATTTCTCTTGACATTAATGCCTTTGGTATTCACAGCTTATTGATGGCTTGGCTATTTCATTTGCTAAACATTTACAATAATACTTTGACCATCCAATAGATATAATCACCAGCCAAGATAAATATGTGCAATAGTACAACTTGTCAGAAGATTTTAGGTTGGGTTCTTGGCTAATGAAAAATAATAAGATTTGAGTGCCAAAAGGAATACAACTACAAACACCATATTACTCCTTTTGAAAAAATTTGCAAAAGTTTTGCATAGTTGAGATTAAAATCTTTTTCATTGGACAGACCTTCCAAGAACTTTTAAAAATGCTCCAAGTTACTTAATCATACACATTTGAAAGAATCATTCAAATATATTTGCATTTGAAAAACACACTTTGAATATCACATGTTGAGATAATTTGAGAGTAATTTCTTTCCAAAAAACAAAAATAAACTTTAATTAGTTACATTTTGTTTTGGAGTTAGAATATTTTCATGATTTTCATGCACAATTAGAGAGAGTTGCACCTTTAGAGTTCAGTTTTCTTAAGAAATATTGTGTATGAGCCACCGTATCCTCTTCACTCGCACCTTATGGCGATCTTGTGAATGAGAAAGTGGATCTCACTTGTAATAAGTTTAAGATTTGATTTTTCAAGCATCTTATTATCGAGCCACCATATCCTCTTCACCCGCACCTTACGTGTTACACATAAATCTTCCACCCTGTGAGCATCAGCATTCTTTGGCCTGTAGGATTCATTTCAGTGACTCAGATCCATTTTCATCCTTCAGTGATACTAGTTTATCCTATTTTTGTTCCTACCCGCATGTTGCATCACTATAGCATGCGTACCCGCACGTTGCATCCCTATATCCCACGAGTATCAAGTAAAATGGTAAAAACCACTATTTTATTACTTTTTACTCCCAAAAAGCGGTCATTGGGTGACCTTTGGCTCTCCATCGGCCCAAGTAACGTCTCGATGAGTCCTTTCACCTACCTTTGAGAGGACTATATATTGAGCATATATGGCTTATGGATGGGAGGAAGAAGAGAATAGTAAAGGCACTCTAGTGGATTTTTTCCCTATCTTGAGTCTGCACTCATTGATCCTTATAGTTGTGAACCAGTTATGTTCACCTTCCAAACTCCTTTCTAGTTTGAGTTTTCCATTCATGGAGGATTGAAGTGGTGGAGGCACAAGTGGATTGATCTAGATCTTGGTTCAGATTGGTTTCTGGCAAGAGGTCGTATCACTTTCTACTTCTTCTTGTTCATTAATAGAAATACTCATGTTCTCATCCATTCATGGTGTGAATGTCATTTATTATACATTGGGTTGCATTTGCTTATGATATTATGGACCATTGTTATTGATGATATTAACGTTATTTATATGTCACATGTACTTGTTAGTTATTTGTTGTCAAGACTAATTTGCAGATTACAAGTGCTTGGACGTGCACGGATTGAAAGCTCCAACAGGGATCTACATCGAACGTTGGATCGAGGTTGGTTACATTTCTCCATTGTTTTAAGATTGTCATTTATAATAGCATTGTTATGAGAATTGAGTAGCTTTCTGGTAGTCATCTGTCTGTTGTGGTATTCCCAAGCCATAGTGAGTTTTCTCCAATACATTATGGCGATATTGTGAATGAGAAAGTGGATCTGACATTTAATAGAGTAGATTTAATTTTTGCATATAGTTTTTCGAGCCACCGTATCCTCTTCACTTGGGCCTTCATGTGATCTTGTGAATGAGAAAGTGGATCTCAAGTGTAACAATCTAGACTTTAATTCATAAGCATTCCAAAGGGCTTTGCATATCCTCTTCACTTGGGACTTCGTGCAATCTTGTGAATGAGAAACTGAGATCCCCCGTGTAATAGAATTAGTTTCATTTTCACTTGAGATATCTGTTTGGGTTACAATGGTCATTAACATCAATTATTATCCATATTTCAAAAGAACTGTGCATGAACATACAGAATCTACCAAACCATCTTGCATGTTTGAAAGACACACATGAACCTCTAACCTTTCATTAGTTTAGAACATTCATCGAATTGAAAGGTAGAGTAGTGAGCATATTACATTGTTTGGTTCATATTTTTCGATTCAACACGCCACCAGTTTCACTTCCACTCCTAAAACTAAGCAAACTACCCTTAAAATTGGCGCTTTATCTAAAATTGACCAACTTTTGATTTTCACGTCACCAACAAGATTAGGTTAGTGCCCTGGATTAGGTTTGGAGAGTTAACACTCCTGGGCTGCAGAAATTTTGAAACTAGCATTGATTACTGAGAGTAAATCCATTAGTAGCAAAAAACGCTTGTCGAGAAAGCGCTTCTTAAACATGCGTAAAGCACGAGGTCAATCTGGATAAATAAGAGTGGTTCCCCCCTCTTGCTTATTTAGTGGGACATGAGCTTATCGAGGGGATTCTATGTTCAGTGACAAGTCCTTGGGGTGACATCACTGTTTCTAGAGTTCCTAGTTATGAGAGTTGTCCTCGACTTACAACTGTTCCGCCCGACCATCGATTGTGAAGTGGTAACTTTAGTGGTTATTCCTAGGATATCACATAGGCTATTGTGAGTGGGAGACACTTGCAATACCTAAGACAGACTTTGGAACTTTTACTCCTTGGTAGGGTCATTGGTCAAGAACCAACACATGCACCCCCCGCGATTAAGGTTTATTGTAACTGTGTCTCATATCTTCATTGCTAGCAATTATCTGAGGCCTAGCATCCCTCAACAAATACTAGTTTTGGAAGGCCCTCTAATCCATCTTTTCACTAAACTTCAGTTCTTTGGAAAAGTAGTTTGCTTGCTTGGATCTATAGGAAATTTTACTGTGCGGACACTTTTTATTTTTGTTCAGTCTAGTTTTCCTTAGGATTGTTTGATTAAAAATATCATTTTAAACACATCCTTTTATCAAATTCTTAAAAGTGGATACTCTCTCGATCCGCCAGTCACAGCGGAAGCAAGGTGAGTCACCAGAAATTGAAGGCCCTGCTACATTGCAGAGACATACAAAAACCACATCCTAATGACTTGGAAACAGAACCGATTTTAAACTCAATTAATATTACTCAAGAAGAACAACATCAAATCAACCCTGAAAATTCATCTTCACATCACAAATTGAATACAGACATAGTTGATGATCTTACTCTAGTTGAAATTGAAACATTGAAAAATCACACAAATGCTCATATTATTCCACCTTTGATGAGTCTTTCAGAACCGGTTGTACTTACTATCCATGAGTCACTGGGTGATATCAAACCTCTTTTTGAAAGTTTGAATAACATGCACAAATCAACAAGTGACCCTATGGCTTCATTAGGAGCACAAGGGACTACATCATGGCAACATCAAACAGTTGCTGGAAGTGTCAATACTTCCAATTTGGCCTCTACATCAATCCCAACAGTTAGTATACCTGTTAGTAGCACAAGTTCAACCATCACTTCAATGCCAGTTGGTACAGTTTTGGGTTCCAATCCCGGAAGTACATCCACTTTTTCTACAGAAATCCCTACTGAAGGGTGTGCCTTACCGAACATTGGTTTTCCATATGGTTCAGTTAATCAAGGTCAAAAAACACAAGGAGTAAACTAGAATTCTCCTGGTATATAAAACACTTTTCCAAATTCTACTTCTGGGGGCAACCCTTCACCATGGAATGGTAATATTCCTGGCGGAAGCAATGAACCATGGAACATTTATGCCAATTGGGGCTATGCTCCTCAGATTAGTGGAAATTCCCTAGAGGGTTATCCTCTGACTTATCCTATCACAATTCCTAGGGGCAATCCACCTATCAACCCCATTCCGCCATGAAGTGGGGAGGTTTCAGGAAGTATCCAATCTTCTTGGGGTCCACCCTCGCAAGGATGAAATCAACCTTGGAACACTTATCTAAACCAAGGAAACACTCAATGGTTTGGTGAGATTCCAAAAAGTAACCAATATTTTTGGGGCCTACCTCCGCAAGGGGGAAATCCATCCATCCATCATGTTCCACCATGGAGTGGACAACATTCAGAAGGTAACCATTCTTTTTGGATGCCACCTCTGCAAGGAGGCAGTCAACCTTGGAATGATTTTCAATACAAAGTTCAACCACCATGGTGCAGTTGGGATCTAGGAAGTAACCAATATTCTTGGGCCCCACCTCCACAAGGAGGCAATCCACCCATTGGTCATGTTTCAGGAAGTAGCCAAACTTCTCGGGGTCAGTCTCCGCAAAGGGGATACCTTCCTAGGAATTCTTATCACACCCAAGAACCACATCAATGGAGTGGTCAGGTTCTAGAAAATAACCAATCTTTTTTTGGCCTAACCCCACAAGGGGAAAATCCAACCATTAACCCCATTCCGCAATGGAGTGGTCAGGTTCTAGGAAGTAACCAATCTTTTTGGAACCAAATTGCAAGACCTACGTTTGATCCAGCTAGGCTGCCACATGGACCTCATGCCAATGGTATGATGGATTCCCTTAACCAACTTAAGAAGATTACCCAACATTTGGGACAAGTTTATATTCAGAATTCGTAGGCCACAGCTGGCCAGGCAATGCAAGAACCTACTAATCCTTCCCAGAATTCTGAAATCCTTATAGTCAAGTCCAAATACCTTAGGGACAAGAAGAATAAATACAAGAGTAAGCAAAATACCAACTCTAGGAAAAAAGATGCACCAACTATGCTTCAATGCAGTGGGAAACAACAACCCACTATTTTGACACTGGTACCCCCGCCAGGGGTCAACCAGCCAACCCCCCTGCAAGGGGACAATGATCCCAAATCTAATGTCTTCATGTGTGATCATGAGATGAACATTCAAACAAGACTTGATTCTTATGATGTCTCTCCTAGTACATCGGATCAATCAAAATCACATCCAAGTGGTTATCTCTACATTGAGAAACCATCCATAGACTTAGTACCATGTCCCCCCAAAGGTGTTATACGTAGAACAATGCATAATCATAACATGTGAGCTACTCAGAATGGTAATGTTCTTGAGGACCTATCTCAAGTACCATGTGCCATGTCGGCCTTGGAGGTATTGCAATGTCATTTTGTGCAAAGAAATGAGCTATTGTCTACAATTGGCGTTGTTGATCCATCCGTTGAGACTTTGATCACATCAGACATAAACCATTCAATATGTAGGATCCTTTCCAAAGTTACTTTTCAAATTAAAGTAACGAGTCATGGTAAGAACATCTGTCTAACCATAGTGAATGACGGGACCTCAGCTTGTGCAATGTCATTTAAATGTTGGAAAGCATTTGGATCACTCCTATCTGTCATAGAAGTTTCATACCAAGCTACTCAAATAGCTTCAGCAGATTCAAATCAAAATATTCCCTTAATGGAGGAATATGATTTGGTTACTTGGCCCATTTAGGCTATGAGATCTCCCAGCTCACATGACTTCTTGGATTACATTTTATCATAAAATGAAGATATCCCTGAAGTTGTAAACATTTGGTTGTACCCATCTAAGGACATATTTTGTGGGGCCACTGGGAGCATAATTGGATTAAATCTACCCAAGTATAAGAGCATGATCTGCATGTTCCTCGATCTGATCTGGTATATTTGGAAGCTTGCATATAGGTTTAGTCTATCCCTTTGTGATGATGCATTTGAACCTTTTGCAACCCAAACTTGCCATAGGTTCTAACCTATTGGAAATTGGTGGATCATCCCTTCATATCTATATTTTCCACCATTCCGACAGAAGAGCCTACCAATCATGGGACACCCTAGTCAGCACCCCATTTCCATTTTGGTTCCCATGTTGAGTTATTCTTATAGGCCCGGGAGCCCTGTTAGTCCCATCATGACTTGGATTTTTAAACCACATATCTCTCTTTCATACATTTCTGACCAAATCCTGATGGGCTCCCAATTTTTTTTCATTTTACATAAGCATGTGTTAAAATATCCACTTGAACATCTGTGCAAACTGCTTCGTTGCTTATTGCTCATGTTTCATATTTTCCTTTGCAGTCACTTTCTGTTACAAGATGACTAGAAACCAGTTCTTCTGTATATTTGACCCATACCCGTGGAGGAAACATCTGTAAGAGTGTACATAACTAGCTCAACCCTTGTTTGCAATATGGATCTTTGCCTTAGCCTGACCCATGCCCTTGAGACACTCATTTCCTCTAATGTATCATAGCATGCTTTATTCTTTTTTCAAGCTAATAAATGAAAAAGGTTAAAAAAATTGGAAAACACAAAAATCCAAAAAGGAAGAGACTTGAATCATTTCATATTATAAACTTCGAAGAAAACGACAATAGTCAGTCTTGGTCACCCTTGAACATGGCACATCATTTTGTATCCGCCGTCAGTACACCATCTACATTTTCCTTAGGAAACTGTACCATTATTTTGAATAGATCTCCAGCGATGGGTTATCCTTCCCATCACCAATGGAGCTTTCGTTAATGCATCTGGAATTAGCAGATTTCATCAAGGTCGGTTACTCAAAGCCCCATGTTTCCAAGTGTCCATTCTGTCTTGTGTTATGTGTTCAAGGGAAGTTCAAACCGAGTTGGCCATTCCTCAAATATTCCTGACCAATCATGTCGGCCTTCCTTGTGTCAGTATATAGTGTTGGATCTTGCAGTTCTACCAAATTATATCAGACTATTGATCTTTGTTTCATATCGGTTGATGTGGGATGCATTAATTCCCTCCTTCCGATGGATCTATTCCTACCAACATCAAATCATCATCTAGGACATAGATCTATAAACCCAAGAGTACCTTGGATCTTGCAGTCATTAGTGGTAGGTTTCCTCACAAATGATAGTGGGTATACATCAATGACCCCTGATTGTTTGATTCCAAAAGTGTTCGAATTTAGAACATCTATTCACACTTGTTAGTTTGTAATCAGTACCTTAGAATCCATCATCATTATCGGTGGGTCTCTTTGCATTTGTTGACAGTATACATCAATGACCGGTAATCAAATGGTGCTTTATTATGCTCGAAATCAGATCATTTATTTGCATGATATAAACTCGTAGTATCGTCGGTTTGTATTGAAGACCTTAGGAAAAACAATTGTATCACTCATCGATGCACTGCCTAAGCTGCGCAATATTAGATTGCCATGTCAGAAGTTCGATGAAGGCCTTGTTCTCGCACTCATCAAAGTGCATGTTTACACTTCTGAAAAATTTAATTTTGACATGGATCCACTGTGTATTGTTCGTGGCCATGCTTGTTTACTGCTGAGCATGGGTATGCCTGCCTCAGGAAGATATTATATATTTGAGAAATTGATATGTTTTGTAGGTGTGATCCTCAAATCCTGCACCCGTGATTTTTTCCTTTCCTCATCCTTTCTTTGAACAATAAAGAGTATCAGTATACAAAGTATCAATTTCAGTAATGTATTTCGGTCCTTAGCTCTACTTCAGACCTCACACATTAGGGGGCATCTGTTAACAATCAAATTAGCACCCCTAGTCATGTGACAAAAGAGGCATATTTTTACTATGCGCCTGCAACATGAAGACAAAACACAAGTACACTCAGAGACAAATCCTCTCTGATCTAATCACTTCTCCCATAAATGGAAGGATTAGGTGAAGAAAGTAAGAACCTAAGGAGACCAAGTTCAATAATTGAACCGCTCAAAAAAGGTCCAAAACTAAGCTACACCAATCAAAAAGTGAAGAAGAATGCATTAATTGTGCTTAAAGTATGCTAAGTTGTGCAAAAAATCCTATAAACAATGGAAAAGTGGGTTTTTGAGTGAAAATAATCTAAAATAATGAAAAAGAGCAATACCACATTGAGAGGAAAGCTTGAAGGCCCATTTCCCAATGCTATATAAGAAAGGAATTTGGGGCATTGTAAGGTACACAAAGGAAGAGCAAAGGCATGCTGGAAAGATTATGAAGGAGGAGGAAAAGCTCAATTTCTTCAAAAGCAAGGGTGGAGAAAGGAAAGCTCATGGAAATGGAGGAAGGATTCACATCAAGATCCATGGTAAGGATGCACCTCTTCATTGTTTTAATATGAAATGATTCAAGTTTGTTCCATTTGAATGTTTGAATGTTGCTTATCTTGTATGATTTAGATTTTCAGATAACATTAGATCTTAGCTTTGCTTATCATGTTTGATGAATGAATGTAGATCTTAATAATACCTTGTGATAATCATTTTCATTTGCTGACATAGAATCTCACTACTTCTTAGTAAAATAGCTAAAATAGAGTAAACACATCCCTACACTATTTGTTGTTATCAACCTAGGAGAAACAGTCGAAGTTGATCGACAAGAGAAATTGACCAGGGGGATTGTCGACGACCACTAGTGCGAAGTAAGCTGGTTTTCGAATCCAATTAGTCGAGCAGAAGCTGTCGATACGCGGTCGACAGGAGTAAGAGGTCGATATTTGACAAGTCTGATGTCGATAGACGATAGGATTGGAATGAAAGGGGTCAGGTGTCGACGAGTTGTCGAACAGTGACATCGACGAATTGCGGAGAAATCCAAGCGTGGAGGACAGGGAGGAATGGAAGCCGTGGAAGCTAAGTAAATCTGACAAGACAAGCAAGTTCGAAGGATGATGAAGTGCAGTATGGTCGAGATATGAGATGGGGCCGATAACTATCACAGAGTCAGAGTTGTGCAGAAGTCAAAGTGGAGTACTTAGTAGCTGTTGGAGGTTGTGGAGGAAGTTATGATCAGTTATGAAGGTGGTTGAGGATCATGACAGATGTAACCACAAGAAGAGGTTGTGTAGCACGACCAGAGGGCGTTGACAACTATAAGTTTGCAGGATCTGGAGGATTCGTCGGATAGAGGATGAGTGTCTCAAGGAACGGAGTGACCTTGGGAAGAGCAGCAATAGAGTAGAATATCATTGCGAAGGCACAGTGTCAAGTCCCCTCCCATCAAACCAAGCCAGGGAGAGAACACGACACTAAATCCGGGCATCTAGCCCCATATCCATTAAGTAAAAATCATTGATGATAAAAGACATATACATATGCATATAGTAATTAAACATAGCGGAATTAAAAGCATCTACATATCTAACATACATTCAAGATATTCATGGTAAATATCAAATAAATACATTGCAGAGTTAACACAAGAGAGTACTTATCTTAAAACAAGGTAGTCTTGGGCAACTGGCTATGCAGCTGCAACATTCCACCCAACCATAGGCCAGTTGTGCTTATCAATCTCTTGATACAACTACCACCTCCGAGCTGGGCATGATTTCTACAGGGAAAAAGGGAACAACAGACTCACACATAGCCAAAATACACCAAAATCAGCCAAGCCAATCCACAATTGGGTTTATCAGGCTGCTAAGGCAAAGGGAGGGAATGAATTGCTAAGCTAGTGAACTCAAGCACAAAGCCATGGATACCTCCACAAGATCTATCTAGCTTGGAACCCACAATTCCTGCACACCCCACTCAAGTAAGTATTCCCTTCACCAATACACAGTCCCTCAGGCCATACCTTCCATTCTAATGTTGTCCAAGGTGTGCATAGAAGAGTATCCAACCCTTTTGATCTTTCTAAGAGGTTACCCCCCCTCACTAGGTTTATCAAGCCAATTATGTCCACTACCACTCCAAATTTCTTGCTCACAGGTTCAAACCAAAATAGGGATCCACATAACAGCAAAATCACAAGTGCTAGGCATGTAGAAAAGCGTTTTTACAGTGGGATGCCCAAAATGGGGTTTTCATTAACTTCAGAAAAATGTGGGCAACCAAAAAAATGAAATGGAAGATGGGGAAACAACCCTGGGAGAGAAAAATCGTATTCAGAAAACGTTTATGGGCATTAAAGGGACAAAAACGGCCTCCATAAACCCCAAAATCGTGACTCCCTTCCTCCCAACCATTGTGCCAAACAAAAACGAGTTCCCAGGTATGGAAAATGCAGGAAAATGATAGAAAACGTGAAGGAGAAAGCCCCAGCTAGCTCACACTGCGTGAGAGAGCAAATTCCATGGGTGAAATATGGCTTTGGGCACCATTTCGTGGGTGTTTTCTTTCCCAAGAAGCAAAAATACGAATTCCCAGGTTGATGGCTTGTCCATGCACAAAATTGGCTGCCATACCTTTTCATTTCCAAGGAATTAACTACCTCAGCCAACTCTTGGAAGAATTAAATGATTGGGTGCATAAGTCAAAATGGGTAGTTGGTGGTTTATGGGTTTTCTCATGAAATTTGGCTTAACACTATTGGCTCAAGGGTTTGAATAATTTTCCTCCCTATTCCTTATAAAAATCATGCCCCCATCTCTTTGTTGCATTGCATAGCTAGTTGTGGGTATTTCATTAAAATTCGTATTTACATGATGTCTTAATTTACATTATGCCTTTTTAGCACAAAAACCATATGCACCAAGTTTTAATTGCCGATACATAAAAAGATAAATCGATGGCGGGGACTTGGCCTTGAGCTCCTCACCATGATTAAATAACGATATTTACATCATTTACAATTTTAATGCAATACGGTCAAAATCGGGATATTACAGACAGAGGAAGGGATCTGATCCATTGCTCATTGTTCAGTAGAGAACCAGGAGAGGGATAAGATCGCATACAGCAAAAAACACACTTAGAGACAGATTTTCAGTTATGTATATGGTAACAGGATAAGGCCAACTAGTTTGATAGTTCACTTTGTATTTGCACATTGTAATTTCATTCATATTTAATAGAAGCTAGCTTCTGGCATTCAGTTCACATCCAGTCTATGTGAGAACTTGTGTTGTTGTGTGTCATTGTTAAGAAAGAGGGTCTGACTGACCTGCCTTGTGCCATGTAGCCAAAAAAAATGAGGCCTTGGAAACTAAGGCTCAAGTCACCTCTTACAATTTTTATTAGTCCATGTAACCAAGGTAAGGAGGAAAACCACATGGAAAATAAAACCTCCCCTCTAAAATGGACATGAAACAAAATCTAAAAAATATACCAGTATTCACCATACATCACCCACCCCAAGGAGTTATCTAATGTAGGTGAAGGTCTTCTCAGTGAAACTCTTGGTGAAGATATCAGCAGTTTGCTCAGCATATGGGAAATACTGCAAGGAAATAATATGGTCATGCACCAAGCCTATGATGTAGCGCATGGGTATCTCTATGTTCTTGGTCCTTTGTCTCTATACTGGAACAATGGATATATTGATTGCACTTTGATTATCAAACCAAACCAAATGATTGTGGGTGAATCAAATGCAAGGCCAAACTCCCCAAGAATACCTTGCAACCACACACATTGTGTAGCTGCATTCACTGCTCCCCTGTATTCAACCTCAACTGATGATAAGGAAATAATGTGTTTCCACTTGCTATACCAGCAAATGGGACCATGTGCAAGCATAAATACATAACCATAAGTGGACTTTCGGTCAGTGTTGTCTCGAGCCCAATCTGAATCAATAAAACCAACTAGTACAAGTGATGAACTAGATGCATAGTGTATCCCAAACTGCTTGGTTCTTTGCGCATAATGCAAGATCCATTTGGAAGCCTTCCAATGGATCTCATGAGGCTCTTGCATGTATCTAGAAACAACACCTACTTCATAAGTCAAATATGGTCGAGAGTGAGTGAGATACAACAAGCTCCCAACTAGTTGTCTATACAGTGAATTGTCCACCAATGGTGAGGAACCCCAATCATGAAGATTTCCCCTGAAAGGAAAGGAAAATTAGCATCCTTAAATTAATCCATTTTGGACTTCTGTAGCATATATAAAGCATACTTTGACTATGAAATTATGATCCCTTCATCAGATTGATCAATCTCCAAACCAAGAAATTGTTTCAACAATCCTAGATCTGACATGGAAAATGTACTATGTAATGCGGCTTTAACTGAGCCTATTTATTCAATGCAAATACTAGTGATCAAGAGTTCATCAACATTCAATACAATGATCAAAATAAATTGACTAATATTCTGCATGTAAACATTTGGATCATATTTGCATCTCTCAAAACCTTGTGATAGCAGAAAATTGTCCATCTTGGCATACCAAGCTCTAGGAGCTAGCTTGAGACCATAGAGAGACTTCTTAAATATGAAAAAATGTGAGGGATCATGAATGAAACCTTCAGGATGATGCATATATATCTCCTCATGAATATCACCATGAATAAAATCACTCTTCACATCCATGTGATGAACCTGCCATCGCTTGGAAGCTACAAAGGCCAAAACTAGCCTGATTGAGTCCATCTTTTCCACAAGTGCGAATGTCTCTGTGTAGTACACTCCATGGAATTGTGAGAATCCTTTATCTACCAATACAGCCTTATACTTCATATCAGAACCATCAAGATCCATTTTGGTCATATACACTCACTTGCATTGCACTAGCTTCCTCTTGGAAGGAAGAGGGACCAACTCCCAAGTTTCATTGTCATGGAGAGACTTCACCTCTTCTTGCATGGTTGTTTGCCATATTGGGTAATTTTATGCTTCTTCATATGAATTTGGATCAGATCCAACCACGATAAAACACCTCCCATGAATATTTGAATCATAATAAGACAATGGATTGTTAAACTATGATACAGTCTTCCTACGTTCTTGTGGATCACCTACAAGTTCACCAGCTGCTTGTATGGTTTTCTCAACCCACTTGGGCCTTGTATGAGGGTCATGATATGCATGCTTGTCATAATATTCATCCTCAACATCAGAATCATAAATATCAGAAAATGAAGCATCGCTTACATCCTCTTCATGTGGGGGGTTTGAGCATTTCCCTTCTTCTTGCTCAGTTGCATGCATAGGATCTTCTTCGAACTAAACACTCCTCTCAATGAAATTATTTTGAGATGAGTGGTAAAATATATTGTATCCCTTTGCATATTATGCAAATCCAACCATTATGGACTCCTTTATTTGGGGATGCAAGGATTTTCTTTTCTCTGGAGGTATTTTAGCCCATGCTCTTGAGCCAAACATCCTGAGGTGAGACACATCAGGATTATGTCCCATCCAAGCCTTGAATGGAGTCTTTCCTTCCAAGGATTTGTGTGGTACTCTGTTCTGAACATATTTAGCACAGTTAATGGCTTCATCCCATATTTTAGGAGATAAGGACTTAGCCTCCATCATACAGGTAGCCATCTCCTTCAATGCTCTATTATTGTGCTCTGCCACACCATTCTGCTGGGGTGTGTAAGGAACATAATGTTTCATTTGAATGCCATCTTATTCACATAGTTGTTGCAGGTCCTTATTGACATATTCCCTTCCATTATCAATCCTTAATACTTTTATATTCCTCCCACTGAAGTTCTTCACTGAAGCATTGAAAACTTTGAATGAATGGAACACTTCAGATTTAGCTTTAGAAAGAATACCCAACAAAATCTTGAAAAATCATCAATGAATGTTAGGACATATTTTCAGTTTCAATAGGAAAGTGTAGGAAGAGGTCCTATCATATCTGAATGGACCAAACTAAGAGGATGAGAAGCTCTTCTTTCCTTCCCCTTCTCATACTTATGCTCTGCATGCTTCCCAACAATCATTAGAGGAAATATGGGTAAAAAATGGGCCTCCTAAGGAAAAAAAATAAAAATAAAATAATAGTAGTGAGAGAGTAAAAAACTACTTTTTTGGATCGTATTTTTAACTTATCTCCTTGTAGGTTTACTCAAATTTGACGTGAGAGGACTCTTTGGATGCATAATTAAATTATGCATCCAACGAGTACCCATGTTGCATACTTTTAACAACATCCACACTGTGAAAAATCGAAAATACATTAAAAAACGTGTTTTCTTGCACTAGAAACACGTTTTTGAATGTATTTTAATTTTTTCATAATGTGGATGTTGTTAAAAGTATCCAACATGGGTACTCATTGCATGCATAATTTAATTATGCATCCTGTTGGCTGCTTTCTTGGGCAGACCCGGGTTTTAATGAAGCGCAGCAACAAAACCCCTTGGCGCACTGGCCCTCTCGGCAACGAGCTGCGCAGCAGCTCGAGGTCTCACCCGAAGTGGCTATGGAGGGGTTAAGGAATCAGGTTTCCTTAACCTGGGTGACGCGGAGATTGCTCTTCCTTGAATGGTTCCTCAGATATCGGTGGTCGGACTTTCCCGCAGGCCGCTAGGCGCAGCTGCGCGGACTCCTTCCTCGGCAGGCCTACTGCGCAGTTTCTCCTCTCTAGCGCAGAAGGCAACTATTCCTTGCGTCGACGCGCTAAATACTTCCTCGCCCTTCACATCCAGCGCAGTAACGCAGTCTTCTCTCGCAGCAGCGACCGCGCGTTACTACTTCTTCGGTTCTTAACACTTATAGCTATCAAGGGACCTTTCCAACTCGCTCAAACAGTCACAAAGATAATACAGGAGTCTTGCATACACAGATAATGAACTCTA
Source organism: Larix kaempferi (assembly GCA_027924585.1). NCBI lineage: Eukaryota > Viridiplantae > Streptophyta > Pinopsida > Pinales > Pinaceae > Larix > Larix kaempferi. The sequence continues at coordinate 10,578,719 of BSBM01001191.1, read as the reverse complement.
AATAGTTATCATTCACACAAACATTATAACAAGAAGATATATGTGAAACTCATCTCCTCAAGGAAAACCACGTCCACGGGAGTTTATATTAACCAGAAAACCATAGAGTTATACAATATGCTGCGCACACAGCTGCAGCCTTAGATCTTTACAGGAAACTCCACGCACACAGCTGGGAGCCCTTCTCTTCACTAGTCTCTTCTCTATAGAGATTACAAAAGCACAGACGTCACACAGACTGTCTGGCAACTCAGGGATTAGCTCCTCGGCTATCCGATTCTACTCTAGTTCTACACACAGTAGAAACATACCAAAGGACAATCAACACATGATCTATCCTCAAGAGTGTCTAACTCTTACTTGCTAACTTTCTCTCTATCTAACATCCAACTTACTCTAGCTAACGTTTATCCATTACAATTGTTCATATATATAGGTGGCCATGGCGGTCGCACCTTTACAAAACTGTGGGCCTTTCCCAACAGTGATTCCCAAAAACCCTAACCACGCACATGGCTAGGTGTACTGTAGGCGCCGCTTGCAGTCATGTCGCCGCTTCCTGCAGGCTCCATGAATTCCGGCGCAGATTGTGGGTATGGGCGATCGTCCTTCGCCTTCAATGCTCTGGTCTGTTGCTCCTCCTTGATCCAAGCAACCATAACTTCTGTACTTAGCCTTTAAATGAGGGTAGCTGAGCCCTCTACTCCATCGCCTTATTTATTATGGTAGCTGAGCCACCTTCTTTCTTCGATGACGTGCACACGAGCTCCGCGATTTCCGGTCCATAATCTTTACTGAGCTTGTCCATCTGGCACCGTACTGCGCACCGTCTCCTTCTTGCCCAAAACTTAGTGCTTGTTCCAAAATTAGCACTTTCCTTTCATACTTGTGTCTTTTCCCCAAAATTCGCAGCTTTACCGCAGCTACGACCTAGGCTCCAACAGGCCCCTAACACTCACTTGTGGCTCGCCCTCGAGCCACTCGCACTAGCGCGTGGTCGTTTGATTTGCGCATCTGCTTTTGCTTGAATCTCCGCGAATGTTTTCTGCCACTTCGCAATAGCGGAGTCCAATTCCTCAATACACTCATCAGCTGTTTGCACCGTTTCTGCGGTCGCTTCATCTTTAGTGAGGGTATCAATGATCTCCTGAGACTCAGCAATGTCTTTAATTTTTGTCTCAACCTGGGCAACGATTTCAGCATACTCATCCATGAATGGCTGAATGCTGTTGGTGAGCTTCTCATCTTCAGTTCTGAGCTTGTGCAATTGCTGCTGCATTTTGCGCACTTCGCCCATTTTCTTCATTTTTGGTAGGCCTATTAGGGCCTTAGCTTCTTCATTGAGAACAGTGAGAGATTGTTCTGCAGCTTGCACCTGTTCTGACAGTCCCACTTTAAAAGGGAGGTTCACAAGCTCTGTCCAAGCTTCCATAGCCTGGTTCATCAGGTTCTTGGCTTCCTGTACTCGATCTTTCATCTGAGTGGAAGCTCTGCTCAGTGCTTCAAATTGTACCTGCGCATCATCCGTAAGATGCGCAGCAACGCGAGCTTCTAGCTCGGCGATCTGGGTTCTATGGCCTTCTGCCATAGCAACTATTTCTTGCTCCAGGGTTTTCGCCCTTTCGCCAATAATTTGAACTTTTGTAACCAGAGGGAGGTCTGGTTGAATCTCGCAAGTCGGCAATAACTGGGCAATCTCATCCACTGCGTTTCTGATACCGATGTCTTGCGCCTCATAAAGTGCAAGCTTCTCAGAGGTATCCTGATGGATTGCCTTCAACTCTAACTCCTGCGATTGCAGTCTTTGATTTTCCTGGAATGTAGAGAGCTCTCTAGCTCTCAACTCAAGAGAAACTTTCTCCTGCACTAGCTGTAGAGTCTCTATAGGAATTAGAGACAAATTAATTTCAACGGGCCCAACGGCGCTTACCTGTAGTGCAGCTAGCGGATCTGGAAGTGTCATGCTGGTAGGCGGAATATGCACGACAGTATGCCTTTCAATGAGTTCTTCAACTCGCTCGGCACTTGGAATTTCTTGTGGCGCCTGCGAAGTAGATGCTGGCGCATGGGTCTGCGCAACTCTTCCTGCGAGACCTTTTATTTCCACAAACTGTAGGTCTAGAGCACTTCTGATATGAGCGTGCGCATTGCGCAGCTCGCGAAATTGCTCATGTATGTACTGGTCGATCCCCGAGGGAATAGCCTCAGCGGGATGCGACACTTTTGGCTTCTTGGTGGCTGGTTCTGTGGATCCTTCGTCACTTCTCTGCTGACGAGCTTCCTTGCCCTTATCCTTCTCTTTCGTAGCGGCGGTTGGCAGCGCGGATGCGAGATCGGCGGCCTCCCTCCACTCATCCGACCAAGACTTGATGGTTTCTTCAACATCCTCGGTGGTCATTCTGTAAAGGCCTAGCGCCCATTCATCTGAAATGCCGCAAGGGCGGAGGTAAAGTTGATGTAAGTCGGCTGTAAAATCCAACTTCCCGTCATATAACGTGGCTGTCTCCTCGCTCAGCCTTGGCATTTCTTGAATAGTATCTCGGAGGAGATAGTAGTACTCACAAAAGACAGCGCGATTCATCTTGCGCTTCGCGGGATTAGGGGAATCCCAGAGGTTGATGTAGCGCATGCCGGCAACCTCTCCTGCGCGGCGCGGAAGGAACTGAGTATTCGGGGGCTCCTTCCACCCAACGAGAGCGCATAAAACTAGAAGCCATGAAAAATGGAATGATTGGGCTGCATTGTCCTGCACATTCAGGCAATCAGCCAAAAAAGAATTCAGCAGAAAGAGAGACCAGTTGTACTGCTCTCCCTCCGCAGCTGCGATGGCGAGCTCCACGACAGCTCCAGTAACTTCCTTCGGTCGGCACTTTGTGAGAAGTCTGCCTGCAAGCAGACTTCCTGTAAATCGGAGTGCCTCATCTTCTACTGCAGTGAGGTCATAAGCCCGACCTCCTCTTGTTAAGTTGTACTTCTGCACCACCTGTGCAGTCAATTTTCTGTCCTTGTCCTTTCCCGCAAGATGAATATTGGGATCCTTACCAGCCTTAGATAGACCAGTAATGCAGTGAATTAAATCAACATTTAGATCAATTGGCCTCCCGAGCCAAAGGTAACCTCCATGAACGCATGATAGCAGTGTTTTAACAACTGCGTTCGCTTCATTGCTACGCCCAAAGTGCGGTAGCTTCAACAAATTCAAGAGTCCAGGGCGCTCAAGATTTGCTGCAAATCCCTTCGGGATGAACTCGTCAACCTTCCTGGTGGGATTATGCACTATATCCAGATATCGGTCTGGCTGGAACTGAGGGTATGTCTTATAGTCTCCGAGGTTGAAGTCAGAGAACTTGACCAGTGGAATGTTTCCCAACAGTTGCCCTTCTACCCGCACACTAGCCGGTAGTGGCGGTAGCGGAATAGGATACTTTGCATTCTTCGGGATCTGTACTTCTGGTGCATCATCTGGACGCGGCGGAATATAGTTTGCCATGGTCGCCAACGGCTCTGGAACAGGTTCTTCTGGCTGTGATGGCGACGCTCTTGTAGCCGGAGATTGTCTGGGATCCTGATAACCAGGATGTACATAAGTCGAAGCTGTGACTGGAGTAGTCATGCCGAAATCTAATCCTCGGCGCAGTAATTGACGAACAACTTCTTCAGTTGACAGGTTCTCCGTCGTGAATCTCTGTAGGGAACAAAAACTTTGGACAGCAAATGGCGGACCTTCGTAGGATATGGACGCTGAAAACAAGGGAAAATACTCTGCACAACTCGGCTCTGAAAACAATAACTTGGATTCGTAAACAAGATAGCAACTCGAGGAAAGTAACCCAAAAATTATAGAAGTGTAAGGTATTTATAGCCAGAGGTGAGTAAATGCGACCAAGTGGGATAACGTAGCTATAGGCGGCTATAGATGAGTTGACAACACGCTATCCTCCTTGCCGTAGCGGTGCATTTAGTGTGATTGACGGGTTCTGACAGCCTTCCGGGAGAAGCTAATGCTTTCGGCGCCAGAGTTAAATGCAAATCTTTCGGAGATTAAGCCGAATCCGTCAGAACGGCTAGACTTAAATAGCGGACTTATCCTTCATTTATTCAGACGCGGCTTCATAACTGCTGTAATTCAAATTTTCGGCGGGTCATTTCAACTTAGGAAACTGTGCCTTTAGGGGTCCACAACAAAACTTTTTCAAGCGGCAAATTATCAAAGGGAACTCCGCAAGAGCGATAGTTCAACGGTCCGGGGAGAAGCTTCACAAGAGCGCAACTATGTTCGCTCCAACCAAACTTTAGGCATGCGCGGATGTTTCTAGGAACTGCGCAGGAAGCCGGAGACTGGGTGTCTCGCAACTTCCGTGTAGACTGAATGCGGTGCCTCTTTCAACTACACTGGGCATCTGCATCTCTTTCAGCAAAATATTAGGTCGTCAGAGCGGAGTGGCCGTCGCGATAAAGCTTGAGCCGACTCCCGTTGATCATTGTAGGTAGTAATTCTCCATCCAGCTTTGCAAGCTGAACTGCGCCTCCATCTGTTATTTTTATCACCTGAAAAGGGCCTAACCAGTGTACACGAAACTTGCCTGGGAACTTGGTAAATTTACTGTCATAGAGGAGTACCAAGTCTCGTTCCTGAAAGACTTTATTCTTAATATGCCTGTCATGCCAAGCTTTCTGTCTTGCCTTCTGTACCTGTTGATGGAATCCGGCTAAGAGTCTGTCTTCTTCTAAGGCAAGCAGTTGCGAAAGTCTTTCATTCATAGTATCAGGATCTGCCATTTCTGTAATTTGCGCAATTCTAAGGCTAGGAATAATGTATTCCATGGGCATAACTGCTTCTTGTCCATACACCAAGCTGAAAGGTGTGTGACCTGTTAGTTTCTTGCAAGTGGTTCTGTAAGCCCATAATACAGCTGTGACTCTAAGGTCCCAATCATCTCTTTGTTGATTACAGATCTTCGTCAGGGCATTCTCAAGAATTTTATTGAATGCTTCCACCGTACCATTAGCTTGAGGATGGTAGGGTGTACTCTTATGGTGATTAATTTGAAATTCTTCAGTAAGGGCCTCTATAGTCTCATTGAGGAAATGTGTACCCTGATCGCTCATGAGAATCACTGGACATCCAAATCTAGTGATAACATTCTCAAAAATGAACTGTGCGGCCGTAGCAGCGTCGCAGTTCTTAACTGGCTTCGCCTCAGCCCATCTGGTGAGGTATTCAGTAGCTGTAATGATGTATCTTGCGCCAGTTCTTTTTCCTGGTGGGTTAATAGGTCCTACAAAGTCAATGGCCCATTTATCAAAAGCGCGCAGTGTGATCTGGGGTCTTAGCGGCATTTCATCTCTCCTTGAAGGTTTTCCTGTGCGCTGGCACACATCGCAACATTTACAGAATTCCTTAGTATCCTTGTGCAATGTCGGCCACCACAGACCTGCGGCTAATATCTTTTGCGCAGTCGGCTTTCCTGCGAAATGGCCTCCTGCGGTACCTGAATGCGCTTCTGCGATGATAGAGTTCTTTTCATGTGGTAAGATACATCTGCGCAAAACTTCGTCAGGGCCTAACTTATACAGCTGGCCTGCTATCAAAGTGAAGTCTGCGGCTCTAACAACAAGTTGCTTTTTCTGCTGGATTGTAAGCTCAGCCGGTGCTTGCCCGGTAGTGAGAAACTCAAGAATATCAGAATAATATTCGTCTGCTGCTTGAATAGAAAACAACTGTGCGTCAGGCAGATTGTCCTCCAGACTCGTAGGTTCCTCTCCTGACTCTATCCTGAATAGATGGTCAGGCCCTGCATTCAATCTGCCTGGCTTTACAATAACCTCGAAATCATACTCTTGAAAGAGCAGTAGCCATCTGCAAATTCTTCCTCCTAACACTGGTTTATTGACCAAATATTTCAGAGCAGAATGGTCAGTATACATTTTAAAGTGAGCTCCTAACAGGTAGTGTCTGAATTTCTGTAGGGCATACACCATAGCTAATCCTTCCCTTTCTGTAGTGGTGTAGTTCTTCTCAGCTGTAGATAGCTTTCTGCTGGAGTAAGCAATCGGGTGATCAATACTTCCTTCTCCAGACTGTGTAAGCACAACCCCCAATGCTATAGAAGAAGCATCAACATGAACATGAAAAGGTTTTCTCCAGTCCGGGAAAACTAGAATAGGCGCTGTGATCATCTTTTCTTTAAGTGTGTCCAAGCTTTGTTGGCATTCCTCTGTCCATTGGAACTTCGAATCCTTTTTCAGCAATCTCTCCATAGGTGCTGTGATCTTTGCATAACCCTTGATGAATTTTCTGTAGTAACCTGTATGTCCCAATGTAGTGCGCAATTGTTTAACTGAGTTGGGCGCAGGTAAATTAGCAATGATGGCAACCTTCGCAGGATCCATCAGGAGTCCTTGTCTGCATACAATATGTCCCAACAAAATACCAAAGGGCGCACAGAATATACATTTTTTCAAGTTAAGGGAAATCTGATGCTGTCTACATTTTTCTAACATCATGCGCAGATTTGCAATATGGTTCTTTAATAGGCCAAATACAGTCCAGTCATCAAAATAGACTTCTAGAAACTTGTGAATGAATTCTTTGAAAACAACAACAACAACTCTAGAAAAGATAGCAGGTGCGTTTTTAAGACCAAAGGGCATTACCGTATACTGGAATGAGCCCCATTCAGTTGCAAAAGTAGTCTTGTGGCGGTCGTCCGGATGGATTCTGATCTGATGATATCCCGAGAAACCATCAGTGAAGGAGTAAGCCTCTTGTCCTCCAACATTATCAAGTACTTCATCTGTGAAAGGAGTGGGAAATGGATCGTGCGCTGATGCATCATTGAGTTTGCGCAAGTCGACACAGATTCTTATTTCACCTTTCGTTTTCTTTTCTTGGACCACCATAGGACTAATCCAATCGCTTTCCTCTACTGGCTCAATAATACCTGCTGCAAGCATCTTATCAATTTCTTCTTTGACTTTTTCTTTATAACGCGGGTTCAACCTGTATGGGCGCTGCTTTACTGGCTTGGCGTCTGCTTTCAGAGGTATGCGCATCACTCCTAAGTCTCCTAGGATGCCTTTCATTTCTGTGAACTTGGTGGGAAAGATATCCTGGTAGTCACGTAATAATTCTGAAACATGTCCAACAGTTTCATCATCCCAATAATCTCCTATAGAAGCAAACTTTGGTTCAGCTTCTGTACCAATGTTAATCTTCTTGAGCTTGATGTGTTCTGTGATGGCAGGGATGTCAAGCTCAGGACCTTTAATATTGCGCGTCCCTTCTGATTCTGGGATGTTGATGTTGCGAGGATCGTCCTCCTCCTCTTCAGCGGTGAAGTTATAGCATTCCAGGGCATGTTCTATCTGGACAGCCCAATCTGGTTGGGAATATTATGATAACGGGCATTCTTCAAATATCTTCTTTTTAATACACTTCAGAGCCTGATCAATACTTGGATGCTCTGATTCAAAGCTGAAGGTAAGTTGAAAACTTTCTATCATAAGAGGCCACGTGAAAGTGCCTTTCCGCAATTCTGTTTCAGTATACCAGTTCCTTGGAACTGTATCCAATGTGTGGATGAATAGGTGAACCCATTCATCTGGCGGAATATCTGACCATTGCTGAATGCATGCTTCAATGTGTGACCTAGGGTCACTCTGTCCCTCATATTTGCGCGACACTTCTGCTGTAGTGTCCTGGAATCTGCGCAGTATCAATCTGCGACAGTCTTGCCATGTGTGAATATTCTCCTTATGCGCAGCCCACCATCTTGCGGGTGTAGCGCGCAATGCTATATCTAGTGCCTGTATGCGCTGCGGTTCTGGAAGCTTTTGTTCATATTCCTGTAGGAATTTAGTTACTTCGGTTAGACCATCAAAAATTGGAGTGTCAGTTAATTCTGTGCCAATCCATCGAATGGATTTAGTCATCATTGCGCAACATCTTGCAGAAACCTCATGTAAACGATTCTGCCAGTTTTCCAATCCTGTATCTGAGTCTGATGTGCACGAGCTATCGCATCGCCAGCTGAGATGGCCGTCTGCTGTGGGGTTGACATAGTCACTGTGATTAGTGGTCATTTGGTACAAAATTTCCATGTGGCGCGCTTCCTCTTCTGCGCGAATGGGTTCTATATACCTTGGTCCTTGAATAGGATCAAGTGGTGCGATGACCCTAATCTGGTCATCCTCAAAGGTCATCTGTCTTTTCTTCAAATTAATGACAGCCAAATTGTCTAATGCCCAGTCTATTCCTAAAAGTGCTGGGTATGGTCTACTATCGTCCATGATTTTGATTACTTCAAAATCTGCAGAACTTCTAACTCCTTCAATATCAATAGGTACATTGGGTAATCTGCCCAATGGAGAGACTCGTTGCTGATTTGCGAGTCTTAGCTGGATAGGGGATTTTGTAAGCTGGGGCTTCCCATCTGTTCCCATGTCTGCATAGTGAGAACATTGGCTTCGGAGCCCAAATCTAACATGACTTCATCCATTTCAAATGCTCCAATCTGCGCTGTAAGCCTCATCTCTTTTCCAGTTCTAATGTGACTCCTAATCTGGTGAACAGCACACTGCAGTGTGTTCATCAAAGCAGACTGTTGGCACTGATCCAACAGGTGTTGGAGTTCTAGAGTTGCCTTTTCATTGCGCAACAATTTTAAACATTGTCGCAGGAACGCATGAACACTGCCTAGTGCATGCTCGTCGTCAGGCCTTCCAGCTGTAGTGGCCTGTTCTTGTACCAGGTTGTCTTGTCTTAGCACTTGCGATCTAATATTGTTCTGCAGGATTGCGGCAGAACTTGAAGTTCTCGGATCTGAGAAATACTCTTGAGCTTGCTTGAATGCTTCTTTTTGCTTCTGCAGGTTAAGTGGGGCTGGTTTAATATTAGCGCGGCGCACCCATTGCGTCGCTTGCTTTCCCGTTCCCATCTCTTGCGCACCAGTGGTTGCTCCACTGCGTGTCACTATATTAACTGTAGGGTCTGGTTCTCTTTTTTCTGCTGCAATCAACTGAATATTTTGATTGACCTGTGGGGTCTTTGGTTGCATCTTAGCCTGTAACTGAGGGCATTCTTCAATGATATGGTCAGAAGATTTACAATACCTGCAGAGGGTTGTAGGATTTTGGAAATCCCTGGCAAAATGACCTTGTGTTCCGCAATTATAACAAGTGATCTGTCCTCTTCCACGACCAAAATTTGTTGTGCGTCCGCGTCCCCTGTAATTTCCTGCTCGGGCATCCCGAGTTTGGTCATAAGGTGGACCTGCTGTGGGTCCTGGTGTCTCTGCTTGTACCCTATAAACATCATGCTTCCTTTCTATCATAAGATCATATGCTCTACAATTGTTCTCATCATGACCTACTGATTTACAGAAATTACAATATAGATTCTTTGGAGTTTGTACATATTTCTGAAGTAAGTGGCATTCTTGTGGTCTATGACCTCTAGTTCTACAGATTTCACACCAAGGCCCTTGTGCCTGTGGTAAAGGGTTAGGTGCTCCAGTTGCAATATAGTCTATAAAAATGGGACAATGGTCCTTTGAATGACCTTGGGCTTTACATTTTGTACACCAAATTTCTTCCTTAATCTCCTTGCCTTTCTTAAGATCATGCACTTGCAAGGTTAAGTTTGCTAATTGGTTCTGTAAATGCGCAACATCGTTGCTTGTTCCCGCAATAGGCGAAGCTTCTAGTTTCATAGCCATCTCTAGAGCTTGTTCCTGAGTATTGAGATTCTGTTGCATAAGAGGAATTCTAATGTGTGGAAGCAGCGCAGCAATGAACCATTCTTTATGCTGCTGTGGTGCAAACTCGAAGCTTACTTGATCTATCAAGGCTTTGAAATTCTGGTCAAAGTCCCATACTGATTCTGTAGGTAATTGTTTGATGTCTTTGAGCTCTGTTATACACTGTGATTCTGATTTAGGTTTCTTAAATTCTCTAATCATAGCATTTCTTACCTCAGCAAGCGTTCTATTCTGTGCTGCTGAGTATTTCATGAACCAAGTCAAGGCTCTTTCTCTTAGTGTGGTGGCTAACTGAACCAGTTTAACAGCATCATCATTAATTTGCTTAATTGTCCAAATAGCTTCACATAACAACCAGTGCTGCTCAGGGTCTTCTATCCCTGTTCCTCTAAAAGTTGGTAGCTTCATGTCATCACCCATCCTTCTTGTGTTAGGTTGAGGTGAGGCTGTTGTAGCAGTGCTTCTGGGCTGGTTAAATAAAGGTGGTACAGAGGTACTGGAAGTACCGTGTGGGCTACTAGAAGGTGTTACTGCGGGGTTATACTGAGCTTTGTCTGGCTTTTGCGGTGTAAAAGGGTAATAAGGGATATGAGCACTCTCTTGTCTTTCTATATGGCTTGGTCCAGGGACTTGACTATTGTCTGGGCTAGACTCAGAAGAATGTTGGTCAAGGCCTACTTTATACCGTTTTCCACTACGAGTGCAACCAATAAGTTCAGGATCGCTATCAGAATCTACGGACATTACTTGTCTATGCTATTCATCAGAAGTAATACATAGCTTTCCTTTTTCATACAGAAGCATTTTAATCCATAAGTTCAAAGAATTTAAGAACTTACCTCTGTGTACTTGGAAGAAATTCCTCTCAGCTTCACTGAAACTTTTTCTTGTATCTACTGCAAACTCGGTGATGAAACCTTTCAATAGACTATTCAACCAAAAGTCTACTGCGCGGGACACAGGATTGTCTATCCGCTTCACAATACTGACTAGCTCAGGCGTCCAAGCGGCGGGTCGATCAATATGCACAGTAGGCCTAGAATCTGCTAACTTGGCTATCCAAGCGTGTAACTCCAGTGCAAAGGTAACAAAGAAAATTTCGTGAAGGTCAGTGTAAATATACTTCTGTAACCAGTCTTCTGTTTGGAGCGTAGAACTTCTATTTTCTTGTTCAGCGAACTCTTTAGCCTTTAAATCAAACCAGTCTCCAATTTCTTTAGCTGTAGGATTCCAGTAACACATTTGTCAACTGAGCAAGTCTCAGTGTAACAGAACCTTTTGCTGGCTTCAGCAACGATCTCAGATGTCTTGGAAATAATAAGTCTCACAACAGTAAGTCGCAAGACAACGGAATCATTTGTTGGCTCAACAACAGGGTTCAAAGCAACGGAACCATTTGTTCTCCTTGATCTCGCGCATCGGCTAAATAACAAGTCTCACAATAACAAGGTCACTAGGCAACGGAACCATTTGTTGGCTCCTTTCTTTCTCTAGGTTGCGCGTCAATCTTGCACATCACTGAAATAAGAAGTCTCGCTCACGCGGCAACGGAACCATTTGTTGGCTCCTACAGTATCTCACACGTCGCCGAAATAACAACTCATAGTAATAAGTCACAAGGCAACGGAACCATTTGTTGGCTCCTACAGTATCTCACACGTCGCCGAAATAACAACTCACAGTAACAAGTCACAAGGCAACGGAACCATTTGTTGGCTCCTATCTCACGCGTCTCTGAAATAAGTCACAAGGCAACGGAACCATTTGTTGGCTGCTTTCTTGGGCAGACCCGGGTTTTAATGAAGCGCAGCAACAAATCCCCTTGGCGCACTGGCCCTCTCGGCAACGAGCTGCGCAGCAGCTCGAGGTCTCACCCGAAGTGGCTATGGGGGGGTTAAGGAATCAGGTTTCCTTAACCTAGGTGACGCGGAGATTGCTCTTCCTTGAATGGTTCCTCAGATATCGGCGGTCGGACTTTCCCGCAGGCCGCTCGGCGCAGCTGCGCGGATTCCTTCCTCGGCAGGCCTACTGCGCAGTTTCTCCTCTCTAGCGCAGAAGGCAACTATTCCTTGCGTCGACGCGCTAAATACTTCCTCGCCCTTCACATCCAGCGCAGTAACGCAGTCTTCTCTCGCAGCAGCGACCGCGCGTTACTACTTCTTCGGTTCTTAACACTTATAGCTATCAAGGGACCTTTCCAACTCGCTCAAACAGTCACAAAGATAATACAGGAGTCTTGCATACACAGATAATGAACTCTAAATAGTTATCATTCACGCAAACATTATAACAAGAAGATATATGTGAAACTCATCTCCTCAAGGAAAACCACGTCCACGGGAGTTTATATTAACCAGAAAACCATAGAGTTATACAATATGCTGCGCACACAGCTGCAGCCTTAGATCTTTACAGGAAACTCCACGCACACAGCTGGGAGCCCTTCTCTTCACTAGTCTCTTCTCTATAGAGATTACAAAGGCGCAGACGTCACACAGACTGTCTGGCAACTCAGGGATTAGCTCCTCGGCTATCCGATTCTACTCTAGTTCTACACACAGTAGAAACATACCAAAGGACAATCAACACATGATCTATCCTCAAGAGTGTCTAACTCTTACTTGCTAACTTTCTCTCTATCTAACATCCAACTTACTCTATCTAACGTTTATCCATTACAATTGTTCATATATATAGGTGGCCATGGCGGTCGCACCTTTACAAAACTGTGGGCCTTTCCCAACAGTGATTCCCAAAAACCCTAACCACGCACATGGCTAGGTGTACTGTAGGCGCCGCTTGCAGTCATGTCGCCGCTTCCTGCAGGCTCCATGAATTCCGGCGCAGATTGTGGGTATGGGCGATCGTCCTTCGCCTTCAATGCTCTGGTCTGTTGCTCCTCCTTGATCCGAGCAACCATAACTTCTGTACTTAGCCTTTAAATGAGGGTAGCTGAGCCCTCTACTCCATCGCCTTATTTATTATGGTAGCTGAGCCACCTTCTTTCTTCGATGATGTGCGCGCGAGCTCCGCGATTTCCGGTCCATAATCTTTACTGAGCTTGTCCATCTGGAACCGTACTGCGCACCGTCTCCTTCTTGCCCAAAACTTAGTGCTTGTTCCAAAATTAGCACTTTCCTTTCATACTTGTGTCTTTTCCCCAAAATTCGCAGCTTTACCGCAGCTACGACCTAGGCTCCAACACATCCAACGAGTCTTTTCGCATCAAATTTGAGTAAACCTACAAGGAGATAAGTTGAAAATACGATCCAAAAAAGTAGTTTTTATTTTTTCCCTCCAATTTTTTTAGGTGCTCCCTTTTTAAATTTTAAAGCATTTTGATTGGCTAATACATGATGACATGGAATTTGTATTATTTTTGGAAGGCCCATTTTAAATTGAAATTTCCTCTAATGGCATCCCTTGCAGGTTCCTTTGAAAAATCTGATCCTTGGAAGTCCTTCAACCATGGTTTCTTTGATCAAGTCCTGAATATATATATAGTTGAGGTGCCCAAGCCTCTCATTCCAAAGTCTGTTGAACTCATTAGTATGTGACATAAGAGCATTATAATAGGAGTAATAAAAAAAGTGTGAGAACTTGTACATTCTTGACTCATGATCTGCAACACCAACTGCTACCACTTTGCCTGTAGAAACTTCAGAAATTTCCACATATTCTTGAGTGAAAATCACTCTCTGGGCTTAACCAGTGTGGTTCATTTGGTAAACAGAGAGGATATTTGCTACAAGATCAGGCACATACAACACATTACTGAAGTACCCATTGTCTAGACTGATCTTCCCAATGCCTTTTGCTGGATATCGGAATCATCACTCATGAGAATGGGAGGACCACTGTAAGGTGAAAGAGTAGAGAAAGTTTCTCTTGTAGAATTCATGTGCCCTTAGGTACCTAAATCTATGATGAAAGAAGAGGATTCTGAAGTACTATCCATCAGTGCATGGCATCTCTCATTGTCTTCAGAAACACCCTCCTTCTTCTTTTCACTTTCTAGAAGAGGAATGTTGGTTTTTTGAAGAAGATGAGTCATCATGTCAATGGTCTTCTTCATGCATGCACTTTCAGGGTGCCAACCCTTTTGACAGTAAGTGAATTTGGTCTTCTCCTTCTTCTTTCCTTTCTCCTTGGCAGGATTCGAACCCCCTTCAGAAGATATGGGTTTCTCCTTGTATTTATTCTTCTCTTCCTGCTTCGAACCTTTGGGATTTTGCTTCCCCTTTGCCTACTTCGAATCACCAGCTTCAAGAACTTGGTCCTTTTGCTTGATGGTACCCATTTGAACCAATTTATCTTGTTGTTGTGTAAGCATATCCATGAAATATTCCAAAGATGGCATGTTCCAGTTTCGAACAGTGAGCTTGGTGGAATGGAATGTTGAAACAAACACAGAGTAATCAAGACCCAACTTCGAAAGTATGGACAACACCAGTTGTTCGTCCTTCTTCTCAATTCCACATTGCTTGATCTGCAAGACCAAGGATTTGAACTTAGTGAAGAAATCTTGGATGGTCTAGAAACTGCTTCGGCTCAGAGAGAGAAAATCATTCTCAAGTTGGTGACCCCTCAACTCATCAGTATTCCCAAACAATGACTCAAGCTTGGAGTAGTGATACTATCTATATGAAACAAGAGGTCTCTTGAGATGCTGAGACAAAGCATGCCAAAAGCTTCATCCATTCCATCGAAGAACTTCGACTTCTCTACTGTAGAATTTGGCTCTGTTTCAGTCCCAATGGTAACTCTAAAGAGACCCTTGTACCTCAGCTGGATTATAATTTCGTCCTTCCACTCAAATTAGTTGAATGGAGTGAGCAATATGACATGAGACTGCCCCATTCTGTATCTTGTGCACTAGGTGACAAAGAACACTGTAAACCTATAATGAAAACACTCAATCACTCAGGAGGGGATCCTAACTAGCTAATTTGAAACCTGCATTGAAAGAAGGAATCTTTGGGAGTGCATCACACCCTGGGTAGACTCCAAATTATTGCTCCAATGGCTTCAAGTAAATGGACCTGGGGATCTTTGTGGTTGCTCCACTGCTTCTAGTGCACTTCTGAAGCAGATTAGTTCGACTAGAAGCTCCAATATCTCCGATACCATGTGAAATTCAAATCATAGTAGGATCAACTAGCTAAAGATATCCTCACAATTAAGAATTTGACTAAGTATACAAGAAAAACAGTGTAAAAGAGGCACAATGAACACACAAATGATCAAATGGTAGGTTATTACATTACTCTCCAACCCATAAATGAGTTTTGAACACCCTTATATTACATTTGGGAAAAATCGTGAGCCTTTGGAGGCATCAGAATGAGCTACAAGTGGTTATCTTACATTGGACCTCAATCCCCCTTAGGTTGACTAATAGTCTCCCAAATAAACTCAAACTGTCATGAATTCCTAATCTGAATATTGGGATGGCATGTGAGAACATTAGTGATGGTAGTACATGAGTGGTGGAGTATTTGGTGGAGTGTAGGTGGCCAAGGATAGGCGAAAACTACCAAGGAGGGGGGGAAATGGCCACATTCAATGCATGGGCGCCTCAGGTCAAACTCATATACACAAAAAAGTGCATGAGGGTGAGCATCATCCAGGTAATGGTAATAAATGAGGGCTCCTAACTTCCTCTTTGACCCAAACTGGGATCTTATGTGGTGGAATGTGTCATTAGTGCCTAACAACCTTAGATAATCATCATTAACAATTGTTTGGACCAATTAACCATCAAAATATCTTATGAGACTATGGTACAAGGTGTAATAATGTTTTAACACATGGGTCACCCTAGTTAGTACCTTTATGCCATTTTGGTGCTCATGTTGAGTTATTATTATAGGATCGCGAGTCTTTATAGTTTTACCATGACTTCGAGAAGAAGCCTCATGTCTTTATTCCTCATACATTTTTGGCCATTCCTTATAAGGATCCCATTTTTCTGTTTCATTCACATATGCATTTACTTTGATCCCACTTGCGCCAATAAGCTTGATGTCAGCTTTCACGCTTTGATCTCATTAAATAAGCCTCCATCTCTGATCTCATTTCCGTTAAGCCATGTATCATTTTTTCTTTGTGATTTGACACCTTTTACACAGAGGAGACACACGATAAGTGTCCTTATCTTGCTCATGTTCCTTTCATTATGCATAAGTTTGTTCCATGCGCATGGAACTAGTCTCGCCTGCCCCTAACACTCGTCTCCTCCCATTATGAGCAATCTTTCACCCTTCCTTCGAGCTCATTAAAAATAGTAAGGAGGCTATGAGCATTCTTCTATCTCTCCTTTGAACTCGTTAAAAGTAGTAAGGAGGTCACGAGTTTACTTTTTTGGGCTCGTTAAATTTTATGGAAAATACTTTTATGGATTTCTCTTTAAGCTCTTTTCAAACTCCTTAAATAGGAAAAGATCATTGAGCTAGCTTGTCTCTTTCATACGCATTAAAGTAATTGAAAGGTCATCTCTATGGTATAAGTTTAACCATTTTCCAAACCGTTTAGACTATATACAAAAAATGAATACTCTAGTCGTACTTGACTAGAAGAGTTATCTCTCGCATCGTTTTATCCTTTTTCGGGCGAGGAGACTTACTTTACGAAAAAGTACCCCTTGAAGTCTTCTTTGGGATTTTCAGACTCTCTAAAAGTGAAACACCTGCGAGCATCTACCAACACGGGCTCGATATAAAACCCATGAGATGGTATATAGATTTCTTGTTTAATTTTTTCAGACTCTTTAAATATAAAACATCGACGAGCACGAACATATTCTAGCTCGATATTAAAATCCATGAATCAGTATTTTATCGACTAATTTTCTATCTTATCTTCAAACTCATAAAACAAAGAAGAAAGTGTTGAGTTTCCCTGCCATGGACTCATAAAATTACACATGGTTGGATCCTTATCGAGCATGCTTTAGCTATTTTTCAAGCTCGTTAAAATATGAAAAAGGTACCTAAAAAGAGAAAAGGGGAGGGAAGAGTGTCAAATTTCTTTCAATAAAATGGCAGAAATTCAACTATGTCCTTGAACAAAGCACCTGTTTTGAGTCTCTCAAAAAAGTTGGGTTCTAGTTTTGGCCTTAAGATAAAACTGATCTCATAGTTTTCACTCCTCTGATTGGTTACTCTTCCAATGATATGGAGAATTCGCTAATGTCTCCTACATTTCATATTTATATCATGGTCCCTTTGTGTTCAAAGTTTCCTAAGTCACTCTTGTGTCGTGCTCAATATTCAAGGATAAAACCTGTGCCGTCCATTCTACAATTTCCTTGAACTCATGTGTCGGCCATTCCTTGGTGTCAATATGTTTCATCATGTACCTAGTCCTACTCCAAATCAGATCAACCTTTGATTGTACCTCATTTTGGATGATGGAGGATGCCTTAAGGACTCCCTTCCAACATACTTCTTCCCATCGAATTCAACTCATCCTTCTCTGGGAATGAAGTTTATATTTTTGGTAGTACCTTGGGGATTGCAGTCATCAGTGGCAATTTTCCTTTCCATTGAGTTATGAGAATACATCAATTTCTCCTACTCGATGGATTATTCAGGTGTTCGGCTTCAAGACCTCTTATTCACACTTGTAAGAATGTACTAGGTACCTTGGGTCCCATTCTCATCATTGGTGGGTTCCCTCGCATTTGTTAACGGTTCACATCAATGACCGGTAATCAAACAGTTTCCTCCATGTTCGACTTCAACTCATTTATTCGCATGGTTAGGATTCGCATATTGAGACGGTTTCGATTGAAGACATTGGGCCTATATTAGCATCATCATATTTTTTTATTTCCCAAGCTACGCAAGACTGATCCACACTCATTTCATATATTGATGAGACATATATCCAGTTTATTCACTATGGCTATGATCTCCAGTTTTGACATAGATCCACCTTTGTATTTTTGTGGCTATGTTCACACTTATGTTTCTCATGGATCCACGCTTGTATTTTAGTGGCCATGATATATGAATTATTTATACTTATGTATGGGATCAACATTGTATCCTCCTGGATCTCATGTTCCACTATTTGAACATGGACATTTATCCCAGGGATGAGATTATCTGACATTTTCCTTTCTTTCAGGTACTTCATTTAGGCCTACAATTCTTGGTTTCTCTAGTTTTCTCAACTCCATAAACCAATCATTCATTATTTATAATGTATTTTGGCCATATTCTTCCCCTCTGACCTCATACATTAGGGGGCATATGTTATAGCCAAATTTGGCACTTTTCCATCCGTGACGACACTTACATCTTTTGGTTGCATGACGACATTTCATGATATTATTGTGAGTCACACAAAAGGACATTCAGGGATGGAATAGCCATATTTGGGACTTTAATAAGATGACCTTACCTTATTCATGGCCCATTTGATAGTTAGGAAGCTTAGGAACAATTTTGGAGACCAAAACTTCTCTCGAAAACCCCTAGAAAAAAGGCTATTTTTCCTCATTTTTCCCAAAACACACTATTTGTACATGGTGAACATGCATGTTACTCGCTTGTTGTCCCTTTTCCACTAGAGTGTACCTCAAAAATACCAAAAATATATATAAAATATCGAAAAATTGGTCATTTGGGTGGTTTTGGAATCAACTCCTCGGTTGTAGCCACTTCCTTCTCGGCCCTATCTTCTTCATTTTCTATATAAGCAAGGGAGAGGGGACCATGAAAGGGGAAGCAAGCCCATTGTAATTTTATGCTAGAGG
Source organism: Larix kaempferi (assembly GCA_027924585.1). Lineage (NCBI taxonomy): Eukaryota > Viridiplantae > Streptophyta > Pinopsida > Pinales > Pinaceae > Larix > Larix kaempferi. The sequence goes on along the minus strand of BSBM01001191.1, from coordinate 10,560,194 downwards.
AATTGGGACTAACATCCCCCTCACTTGTGCCCTAGCTGCTTATAAATACTAGAACATTTGATCAAAGATTGGGATCCTTGGAGGAGAGGAGGAGGAGACCTTGAATCTTGGTTCCATGAAGTGCCATGCTTGAAGGAAGGTAATTTGATGTACTTTCTTCATTCATTAATAAATATCAGACATTCTTCCCTTTCCAAATAGATTTTTTCTTGTATGTTTCAGATATGATTACAAGTTGATGTTTTATGCTCTTTTAAATATCAATATTATATTTGTACTCAAATTGGTTTGAGGAAGGTTTGAAGTGTTTTTTCAAGTTGTTGCATTGGATAACAAGAATAGGAATCAAGGAGAGGATTGGATAAACCTTATGTTTTAAGTTACACACTCTATCAAACCCTCAAACGTTTTCTTAAACATTGTATTTGCAGAACTCTAAATTCTTATCTTTCAGCCTAGTACGTTGTTGGCTTCACCCCAGCCATAGGAACACTTTACCTAACAATAATCCCCTTGGAGAAAGGTTTTTTTTTACATCTAATGGTTCAATATGCAAATATTCTATCTCCACTAGACTTAAAATAGTTCTAATTGAAATCATTTTTACAACAGGAGAAAATATTTCATCAAAATATATACCTTTTTTTTGTGCAAACCCCTTTATAACAAGTCTGCCCCTGTACTTCTTCTTTCCTCCATCTTCTTCCTTCAATTTGTAAACCCAATTATTCTGCAATGCTCTTTCAACTGTAGGAAACTAAACCAAATCCCAAGTCTAGTTTCTTACCAATGAGTCCATCTCCTCATTCATGCCTTGCTCCCACTTCTTTCTAGTTTCCACCTGCATTGCTTCTTCATAACATTATGTTTCACTAGATTCAGTCATCAATAAATAATACATTGAAGGAGAGTATCATTTAGGGGTTCTACTTGACCTGGTATATCTTATAACACTTGCAGGATTTTGAGGTACCTATCGTTGTTCTTGATTTTTCTGCACCTTTGGAACTTCATTTTCTTTGATTTCATCAATCAATTTTTATTTTGTTTTCTCCTTTTCCTGTTTCTTTACCTGCAACTGATCTTTATACATGTCCTTTTCATTGAATATCACATCTCTACTCCTAATTATTTTGTTATTTTCATAATCCCATAATCCATAACCAAAATCATCAACCCTGTATCCGATAAAGGTACATTTCTTGGATTTAGCCTCAAGTTTTGTTTTATTTTCTTTATCAATATGGAAAAATGCTTCACAACCTCATAAATGAGTAGTTTAACTTTTTACCTCTCCATGCCTCCTCTAGAATCCCACCATTCAAAATGATTGAAGGCCCTCTATTTATTAAGTAAAAATCAATATCTACAACATCTACCCAAAACTGTAAGGAAAATCCTGCATCCAATCTCATACACCTTGCACACTCTATGATTGTATTTTTCATCCTTTCTGACACACCATTTTCTTGTCACGTGTTCCTGGAACAGTCCTCTCTCAATGAATCCCATGGTATGGACAATAACTATCAAACTCCTTACCGCAATATTCACCTCCCTTATCATATATGAGAAACTTTAACCTTTTTCCTGTCTCATTCTCAACCAAATATTTCCATTTCTTAAAAGAGGCAAAAACATCATATTTCTATCGAATGCAATAAACCCAAGTTTTTCTAGCTGCATCATCAATAAAAATAACATAATAATCAGAGCCACCAAGAGATTGTACCTAATCTAGTCCCCATACATCTATATGCATAAGCTCTAACTTTTCACTCTTCTTTTTCTTCCAAACCCCGAGGAATCTGACTCTCTTATGTTTTCCATAAACATAGTTCTCACAAAATTCCAAACTTACCTTCTTCATATTTGGAAGCAACTTCCTTGAGTGGAGAATTTGCATCAACTTCTCACTTATGTGTCCAAGCCTATGATGCCATAATGATGTATCTATTTCTGGGGAAGCTACAGAGATAGAATAATTAGTATTATGAGGACATAAATACAGCATACCTATCCTATCTCCTTTTTCTATTACCAATGATACTTTAGTGATATTCCACCACATTTCTCCAAACGTATATAAACGGACACCATCTCCCAACTGACCTATTGAGATCATATTTGCATATAGAAAGAATATTCCTTACATCTTTCAACATCCATTCACCTCCATTCTTTAACTTTATCCATACCATACCAATTCCAACAATTTTACATGGTTCATCATCACTTAATAAAACATGTCCAAAATCACCTGGAACATAATCATGAAAGCATTTCCTATGAGGTGTAGTATGACATGAAGCCCCTGAATCTACTACCTATTAATCACCAGTACTATCTAATGCAATAATCAAATCATCTTGTAACACATCACCTGCTACATTTGCTTCCTGAGTAGTATTCTGATGTCCATCTCCTTTCTTCTTTAGAGATTTGCAGTCTTTCTTTAGATGTCCTTTCTTTCCAAATTTCTAGCACTCTATCTTTCCTAGTTTGGACTTGGATCTTCCCTTCCTAGAATTCCCATGATTACCTAGGATCTTTCCTCTCTCCTTTTCTCTTCCCCTGCTCTCCATGGTCAATGCATTACCTCATGTCTCACATATTCTTTTCCTTCTCATTTCCTCATTAATAATAACACCAACAACATCATCAAATTTCAAAGTGTTTGAACCAGAGATAGAGTAACTTACAACCATGACCAAGATGTTCCATCTTTCTAGCAACGAGCACAAGATTAGAACATCCCTAACCTCATATTCAAAGTTCACTTTTACAGAACTTAGCTGATTAGTAATCGTCTTAAATTCGTTTAAATGGTTAGCAATAGACCCACCTTCTGACATCTTCATATTAAATAAACACTTCATTAGAAATACCTTGTTGGAGGCCGAGGGTTTTTCATACAGTTTAGACAATGCGCTCATTAGACCCTCCATTGTCTTTTCTTTTGAAATATTGAAAGCCACTAACGAAGCTAGGCACGACCATATTCTTCCTAGTGCCTTTCTATCAAGAACCTCCCATTCTCCATCCTTCATAGCCACCGACTATTTTTCTTTTCCTCCCAATGGTAGGAATAGATCGTTCTGATACATATAGTCCTCCATTTGCATCTTCCATAACTGGTAGTTTTGGCAGTTAAATTTTTCAACCTTAAACTTTCCTTCTTCCGCCATTTATCCCACTCGAACCAGGAACGCTTTTTTCCTACGAGTTTCTACGCCAAATAGGCCTTTGGCTCTGATACCAGTTGCTAGAAAATGGGATCGCAAAACAATAACATAAAACAAGATGCAGAAATAAAACACATAAACATAGTACAAGAGAGACACCAATATATTTGGTTCACCCAATATGGGCTACGCCCATGGAGAAATTTCCATTCCTTTTATTATACCTTCCAACAAATGAAGGGATACAACCCGCAGCACATCCAATGCAATTTCCTCTTCACTCTCTCATAGTCTCTCTCACACAATCGTAGAGATATTTACAATACAATACTACAATATATAATCATATTACAATTCCTTCCTTTTAAAGAAGGATTACCATGGTAAAATACCACGGGATACCCAATACCATGGGCTCGTAAAACACCCATTATTGACCAAGTCATGACTATGAAATTACAACATTTTACAATGAATTTTTTCTAAAATTTTCACTAGAGGGGCACTTCCCTGAGCCCCCGCTAGGGGGGGAAGTGACTGTCATTGCGGGGAAATCCCCCCCACACCCCTACACACACCCCCATCATGGTTTGGGATCCAAAGATGGATGAAACGCAACCTCTGAATTTATAAGATCAAGATCCACAACCAAAAATATCTCACTTGGAGACTAATCACAACAACTCCACTGCTACTATGTCTGCTAGAATATGCTCCAAACCTTGGACCTAGAAAATTTCTCATCTTCACGTTCATGCTTGAATTTCAACTAAAATTGAGCAGGAACTTAGTTTCGCTTTGGTTACTATCTTTGTCAACATGTCTGTAGGATTCTAGCTAGTATGTATCTTTTCCAACTTCACTAATTCATATTCCAGAACATATCGTATGAAATGGTGCTTGAGTTGTATATTTTTATTCTTAGAATGGAAGGCTAAGTTCTTTACAAGATGAATGGAACTCTGGATGTCACTATACAACTTTCTATTCTCCCGCTTCTTACCCAATTCCTCCATGAACCTTTGTCGCCAAATCATCTATTTACTAGACTTTGTAGCAACAACATACTATGCTTCCATTGTTGAAAGTGCAATAGCCTTTTGCAGTTTCAAAATCCAACTTACTCATTTTCCACCTATAGTAAATACATACCCTGTGGTGATCCTCCTTCTATCTTTATCACCTACCATATGTGCATCAACATATCCCTATATAACCTTGTCTGAATCTCCAAAATATAATGCATGAGTATTAGTACCTCTCAAATACCTGAGAATCCACATTACTGCCTTCCAATGTTCTTTACCTAGACTATTCATATAACTAATCACAAATCCCACTGCATGTGCAATATCTGGTCTTGTGCACACCATGGCATACATCAGGCTACGAACTGCTAATGAATAGGGAACCTTGCCCAAGTATTCTATCTCCTTCTATTTCTTGGGACACATCTCCTTACTTTGTTTGAAATGGATGGCCAAAGGTGTACTAACTGGTTTTGCATCGTGCATTCTAAACCTTTCCAACACCTTTTCTATGTGTTAGTTTTTCATCATTTAATTCAATAGATCTACAATCTTAACTAAAAGAACAACAGGTACAGCATATCAAGCATAAGAAACAACAGACAAGAGATAGAAAACATTTCACCAAGGAAAACCAAGAAGGTGAAAAAACCCGCAACTTCCTCAGAGATAGAATAAGCATCTATACAAGGATCGCCATGATCAAACCCAAGAGATATATATCTTCAACAGCATGCTCCTCCTCCACTTGTGCGCACTCCTCTCTCTCACTAATGTGAAGTGAGTGAATAATAGAATGTGTAAAATGAGAGAGACACACTCTCTATTTATACACTAACTTTCACTTGACCTTAACTCAACTAAGTCGGCCTCAACTTAACCACTTAACATAATGTTGATTGGGCCGACCCCTACTAGGGTGGTCTAATAACCCTTTGACCCACATGACTCATACAGGGCCGACCCCATCAAGATGGTCTAATAACCCATCAAGTATAAGTTACGACATTTACAATATAACTTGCGACACATGTAAGTACAAATGACAACACTTCCAATCAGAGGAATAATGCATATCCATTCGGGATACAATAAAGTACAAATGTAATACATAGAAGAATATCTTCCGAAGTTAAAAATACATCAACACTCCCTCTTAACTAGGAAGGTATTCTCTAAACACATGTCATCAATACATATAGGCACAAGTCTTCAATTCTGGAGCTGGATCATCGTCACTGGATCACGGAGCATCATCATCATCACTACTGCTGTACTCAATATATCAATCACTAGGCTATCTCTAAATTCTTCTCATCATAGGAAGTTCTACAGAGCCAGCCCTTTTTCATGTTGGATGTAGGCCTAGCCTCCTGCAGGTCTTCATCATCACTGGCCATACTGTGGAATCCTCAGAACTTATTACATGCATCACAAAACCTCAAAAGAGTATCCCAAGATCCTTTATGTGCCTAAGCACGATCGAAAAGATCTCCCAGGGCGCTATTACATGTGACCCCACCACAAAACCTCGAAAGAGCATCCCAGGACTGATTACGAGCATACTTCTCAACCTATCAGATCTCCCAAGTCGTTATTACATGTGGTCACCGTGAAACCTCAAAAGAGCATCCCAAGACTGATTATGAGCATACTGCTCAACCTATTGGATCTCCCAAGGCGATATTACATGTGGTCATGGAAAAACCTCGAAAGAGCATCCCAAGACTAATTATGAGCGTACTGCTCAACCTATCGGATCTCCCAGGGAACTATTATATGCCATAAGACAAAACCTTGAAAGAGCATCTGTCAGATATCCCAGGGCGCTATTATATGCCATAGGAAAAACCTCGAAAAAGTATCTGCAAATCTCCTAGGGCGCTATTATATGTCCTCCCAAGCAAAACCTCGAAAGAGCATTTGATAGATATCCTAGGCCTCTATTATATGCCATAGGAAAAACCTCGAAAGAGTATCTGCAAATCTCCCAGGGCGCTATTATATGCTTATCTTGCACAACCTATCCACGGCCATGGAGTATCAACCTGATACTCACCATACATCATCCTTATGTACATCATCACATGATCAACTTGATCAGGATCACTGCATCGTCCTTATGCATGTCATCATCGCATGATCATCCTGATCATCGTCACTGCATTGTCCTGATGCATATCATCATCACATGATCATCCTGATCATCGTCACTCCATCGTCCTGATGCATATCATCATACATGATCCAACTGATCATACAAAGCATCCAACTTATGCATATCCAAAGCAGTAACCGGAGCATCATCCTGATGCTCATCACACAACACTTACATCCACAGCCATGGGAAGGATCCTCCTATCACCATGCTTGAAATGGCTCTTGCACATGTGTCACATCAATTCTTCCTCGAAGTATCTTCAATATGAAGAACACCAAGCCTCTCTCTGAAGTACTCAAACTTCACTCTGGCTAGTGGTTTCATCAACACATCTACAACCTGCTCATCCATCGCAACATACAGGAGCTTCACTTCTCCTCTCTGCACCATATCCCTGATATAGTGATATTTGATCTCGATGTGCTTCGACCTATCATGGAACACTGGGTTCTCAAACAACTTCACACAACTCTGGTTGTCACAATAGATATAGGTAGCATCCAACAGGAGATCAAATAACTCAGACAGTAGCTTCCTAATCCATACTGCCTCACAACTGGCCAAACAAGCTGCCACATACTCTGCTTCGGCTGTACTCAGTGCTACGTAGGACTACTTCCTGCTAAACCAAGAGATCACACCTGATCCCATACTGAAGCAGCACCCCGAAGTGCTCTTCCTATCTGCAACACTACCTTCCCAATATGAATCAACATAACCCTCCAGGTTAAACTTTTGATTCGCATCATACTTGAGCCCATAATCATTTGAACCCTTTAGGTACCTCAGAATATGCTTTATAGCAACCAGGTGAACACCTCTGGGATCTGTCAGGAACTTGCTCAATGTCTTCACCACAAAGAAAATATCTAGTCTCATGTTCATCAGGTACATCAAGGACCCAATCATCTGACGATACACCGTGACATCAACTGAATCAGATAAAGCATCACACAGAAGCTTCAAGTTCGATGCCATAGGTGTGGCCATGGCCTTGCAATCCATCATCCCGAACCGCTTCAGGATCTCTACTGCATACTTACCTTGTCCAAGGAAGATTCCATCTACACTCTTCCACACCTCCATGCCTAGAAAGTAATGCATCATCCCCAAGTCCTTCATATCGAACTCAGTAGCAAGCTTCCTCTTCGTGTCGGCAATCAATCTATCCTCACCTATCACAAACAGGCCATCCACATACAGTAGTAGTATCACTGGATTGCCTTCCTCAACCTTGTAGTAAAGGTTAGAATCCGCTTTACTCTTGGTAAATCCCAAACTGGATATAAAGTTGTTTATCCTACCATACCAAGTCCTAGGAGCTTGCTTCAAGCCATACAAGGCTTTCTTCAACCTGCACACATATGACTCCCTGTCATGTGTCTCAAAACTGAGTGGCTGCTCCACATACACTTCCTATTTGAATACACAATTCAAGAAAGTTGTCTTGACATCCATCTAGTGTATCTTCCACTTCATCACTGCAGCCAGAGCAAGTACTGATCTGATGGAAGTGTATCTGGCTAGAGGAGAAAAAGTCTCTTCATAATCTATCCCCTCTTTCTGGGAGAAGCCATGAGCAACAAACCTCACCTTGTATTTCTCTATGCTTCCATCTGCAGCATGCTTGATCTTATAGATCCACTTGGAAGTCACAACAAACTTCCCTTCTAGTCTCGGGACCACATCCCAAACATCATTCTTCATGATCGATTGGTATTCCTCAACCATGGCATCCTTCCATTACTGCATCCCGGATCCTGGGAAATTCAGATTCTTCAATATCTTCAATAGATAGTTTTCTTTGAACTTCGTTACTGGAGCAAATGTTGTAGTCCTTCTTTTGTAGGTGATGGTACACGATCTTTCCTACAAGTCAAATTCAATTGCATGATTAGAAACTTTTCATAGTTTTTCAAAAACACATTCTTATGCATAAAGACATATGTCATACAGTCATGCAATTATCTTAGCCAATGCTTTAATACAGCATTTATCCATATCCCGTAACTTTCTAGATGCCTTCCATCTCTACTAGAACATTTGTTAAGAGTGTGCACAACTACCAACATGTTAGCAAAGAGGTTTCATTCCAGATAAGTAGCAATGGAATGTTGTACAGTACCATAGGCCACTTACCCATTAATTTCATATTAGTAGTATCTTGTTCTTTAATGCGAATTTTCTAATATGCATAATACATATCCTAAATCTAGGAACATAAGTATGTAGATGACTGGACAACATCATTTAAGTAATCATATATACAAGAAATGACAATTCAAATACTTATCTTGTTTGGTTGTAGGGTGGACTCCCTCTCAATCTTTGCTTCCTTGCAGGAACTACTGGAGTGTGCTCCCTCTTAATCTTTGCTTCCAGGATTACATGTCCTTGAACTTATATCCATCCTGGACCACTATGCATGCTTAAGTGTGCGCTAGTGTCATCATTGTGTTATCCTCAATATCTCATACATAACCATACATATATTAGTATAATCTCAATACTATCAAAACATTATGATCCTAAATACTCTTAACATCTATGGTCATGATCATTTCACACACAGGTAATTTATCACAAGCATTAGTATTCAAGGTTTTAGGGATGACTTCTATTACTCATGCATATTCTTATTGACCATAGGACTCTTCTAGTTAGTCATATCATCAATCAAAGTAAGAAACATAATATGCATAAACTATTGATTACTTAAACTTCTAACTTCAAGAAAAATCATACAAAAGTATAAGATCCTAACACAAGGTAGGATTCTAACTTGATATAGGAAAAACATACCTGGTTATCATGTTTGCTAGTTATGTCTAACATACCCACACAATGTCTTCTTGTTCTCTTCAATGACTTGTGCTAATAACCTGCATAACTCATAAGTTAACCATTGTAGAACCAAAATTAGACATACCTTGTAAGTGGAGCTTCTATGCGATCCATGACTATGGATGAGTCTTTGTCTTCATGTCACCATGGTCATATGTTCTTGATCTAGAACTTGATTTGTCTTTCTTGATGTACCTTTCATGTTAGCGGACAACATCATCCTCATACAATACCATAGTGCATTAGTACAATCATAAGTGTCATAACCCTAATCAATGAATGTCTTCTATCATGCATTCATACTTTTACTAGGGTGATAAGACAAGTCTAAAATTAATCAATATTGTACTAACCTCAATAATATGAAGACAAACACATCATAAACTTAATCATGAACAGATTTCAAAACATACCTGTATTTCCTCAAGTCATACCTGTCGGGATTGCTTGTAATCTTCTTATGTAAGGCCTTAGCCTCATCTCGCTCTGAAACTGGAACTTCTTCACTTATGTAGGTGTCCAATTCATTCTCTTCAAGATTGACCCAAACCACTTTGATTTGTTGAAACTGGATCTCGAGCTGGATTAGGCTTTGTCAGAGAAACCCTAAAAATTCAAATTTTGAATTTCAAACTTCTGAATGGATGGAAAGATGTGCCTTGCTGAGCTGATCAAGCTGGTATACTTCAATTTTGAAAACTGCAAAATTTGACCCCTCAAAATTGCCTTTGAAACTTCTGGATCTTTTGGACAGGATCCCGAACAAGGGTTTGATAAATCCTGGTCTTCTGTCCAACCAAAAGGTTCGATCTTGTACTCTAAACTTTGATTTTTTTGAGGAGCTTCCATCCGTACTCACAGATTTCAAAAATTCCAACTTTTGCAGATGCCCTAATTTTCCACCTTTCCGATCAAAATCCCGAACTAGGGTTTAATCAAGCCCGGCCTTCTGCCCAACCAAAAAATTCGATCTTGGTCTCTAAATTTCAATTTTGATGAGGATCATTCAGTCGTGGACTCCGATTCCAAAAATTCCAACTTTCTCCAAAGCCCTAAATTCCCGCAGCAGTGACAAGCCAAGAATGAAGGTGCTCAGAATCCAATTCTGTTTTGACAGAACTATGCAGCTGATTGTTTCTGGTGCATCTCCGAAATTATGAATCCACAGGGTCTGAAACTTCATCTTGTGGTAGCCTGACCTGTCATATTTCCAACCCCACAGGTCTGACCTGAATTGGATTCTCTGAGAGAGAGTTATACCAAGTGTCACAACGTGACCTGTTTATGGGATAAAACAAGAGAGTGAACTTGTACGGTGTGCCTCTTGTCACTGCTTCAACTTTGGCCTCTGAAAAGTGGACCTGTGAAAGTACAGTCCATTCTCTTTCTGTCATTTTTTACATAATTTCATTTGGAGCTTCCTATCCCAAGTTGTGACCTTTTTTCCTAGGTCACCTGTTTATGACTGAGATCTGGAAGAGGCAGAAACCCTAGATTGTACAGGTCATAAAACAGAAATTACAGTGAATTAGATGTTGTTCTTCGGACACAAGGTACATGGGGATGTTATCTATGACCTGTAGAATTTTCAAAACTTGAATCTTCTCCAAAATGGTTTTATAGAGAAAGTTCCACAATGACTGGTTTTTGCTATATCAAGCCCTAGCTTCCAATTTGTCGCAAGTGCAACAAGTCTCATAAATGCCATACCATGCCTTCCTTCAGGCTAGCTATGATACCATGTTAGTTTTTCATCATTTAATTCAATATATCTATGATCTTAACTGAAAGAACAACATGTACATCATATCAAGCATAAGAAACAAGAGACAAGAGACACAAAACATTTCATCGGGGAAAACCAAGAAGGTGAAAAACCCCGCAACTTCCTCAGAGATAGAATAAGCATCAATACAAGGATCACCATGATCAAACCCAAGAGATAGATATCTTTAGTAGCATGATCCTCCTCCACTTGTGTGCACTCCTCCTCTCTCTCACTAATGCGAAGTGAGTGAATAATAGAATGTGTAAAATGAGAGAGACACACTCTCTATTTATACACTAACTTTCACTTGACCTTTACTCAACTAGGTTGGCCTCAACTTAGCCACTTAACATAATGCTGACCGGGCCATCCCCTACTAGGGTGGTCTAATAACCCTTTGACCCACATGACTCATACAGGGCCAACCCCATCAAGGTGGTCTAATAACCCATCAAGTATAAGTTACGACACTTACAATATAACTTGCGACACATGCAAGTACAAATGACGACACTTCCAATCGGAGGAATAATACATCTCCGTTGGGGATACAATAAAGTACAAATGTAATACATAGAATAATATCTTCCGAAGTTACAAATACATCAACACTATGTACTCACCCTGAGACAATGTCAATTTGCAATTTTCCCGTCTCTTATTATTCTCATACCAAGGATTTTCTTTGCAACACCCAAATCCTTCATCGCAAATGAATTAGCTAATTTCCTTTTGATTACATTTATATCCTGCATGTTAGACCCTGCAACAACCATGTCATCCACATAAAATAACAAGATAATATATCTTCCATTATCTATCTTCTTGAAATAAATACAGTGGTCAGAATGGCATCTACTTTGACCTTTTTCTGTCATAAACCTGTCAAATTTTAAATACCACTACCTTGGAACTTGCTTCGGGAGATACAATATCTTCTTCAACCTGCATACTAAATTATCCTTCCCTTTTACCTCATACCCCTATGGCTGTTGCATATAAATATCTTCCTCCAAATCCCCATGGAGAAAGGTTGTTTTTATATCTAACTGTTCAAGATGCAAATATTATACCACCACTAGACTTAAAATAGCTCTGATTAAATTCATTTTAACAATAGGAGAAAATATTTCATCAAAATATATACCTTTATTTTGTGCAAACCCCTTTACAACAAGTCGTCGCCCCCACTTGGACCCCCCATGGATATTTTAGTCAAGGGTCAAGCCCCCACACACCCCCCCGTCATGGTATGGGATCCAAACATGGCTAAAACACTACCTCTAAATATGGAATATCTGGTTGCACAACCAGCTCTGCCCCCTACCCTTAACCAACCACTCACTCTCTCTTTTTCCTGGTCCCTCGCCTACTCCTACCACTAACCACCACCCCCCAATCTCTCTCTCTCTCTCTCTCTCTCTCTCTCTCTCTCTCTTCCATACTCCCCTACCCATAACCCCCTACCACTAACCATCGACACTCCCCCTGTGATATCTCTCTATAAACCCCTAACCCCCAATCTCTCTTTCTGTATACACACACACACACACACACACACACATATATATATATATCAAAACCCCTAACCTCCAATCTCTTTCTCTCTATATGAACCCCTAACCCCTCATTATATATCTCTCTCTCCCATACTCCCCCTTCTGATAACCCCCTACCACTGACCATGATCACCCCTAACCCATTCGCTCACTACCCCTAACCCACCTCACTTTCTATATCCTATACTTTCTCTACCCTTAACCTACCTCTCAGTTGGAGAGGGATATAGTGTAACAAAAAGGGGTTCAATAGCGCGTGTGCACTCCTAGTGCACATGTGCTCTTTTACAACTTTTCTCTCTACCCCTCCATGCATTCAAGGCTTTGAATGTTTGACAATAAATGTTGTAAACGTTGCATATGAACACGCACGCTACTACCATATGCACATTTTTTGCGCACGTGTGTTCTTCTGTTTGAATAAGATAGGGAACAACTTTTCATGTGCACTACTTCCTACTTTCGTGCATGTAGCTCTTAGTGCTATTTATTTTTATTTATTTTTATTTTGCTCATACAACACATATATTGAACAACTCTATTTGGAAAATTGGAAGGTTCTTACACCTCTTGGATACACCATCTACATCAAGGACACATTGAAACATTCAATTTGCATTGCAAGCAATAAGCAATTAGAAAGGTATGGTGATATTTCTTCTACATGAGTTGTATTTTACTCTTTATTCATGAATATGCATTGTTCAATGGATTTGAAAATTCAATACAAATATTAAATACATCTATTTCTCTCACAAATATTTTAGTCTTCATGAAAAATATAGATCTCATTGCAAGAACAATCATGGACCAAAAATTCTCACATAGTTAATCCTTGAATTGAAATGAAAAAATCATCAAACAAGCTTGGCCCTTACAAATCTATGGTCGTTGAGCCCAAAAATCATGGATTATGGCCTAAATCCATAGTTTCATATCCAAACCATGCTTTTGGTCACATGAATCAACCATGTTGGTTCAAGTCCTCAACATGAGGCACATAATACTGATTATTGCAAAAATGTTTTACTTGTAAAGAATATACCATGGTTTAGGGCCTTGTTCATGGCATCTACTTCTCCACTCAAGCCCTCATTCCAAGCCTTGGTTTTTTTCTCTAATTTTTATTTTTTAAACCATATAAACATGTTATACATTATATATGTTAAGTATGTTAATATAAATTATAGCATATATATGTAATACTAACACACATCATCTATATATATAGATATATATAGATATAGATATAGATATATTATGGGTTAACATAAAAACTATTGAATCCTTGGCCCTTAAAGGATAGATATTTTCAAGTCGACCAATGGATTCCTTTTGAAAAGGACCCCACCAAACTAGTTGAAATAGAGTACCCTTCTATGTTGAGAACTAGTTCATACATTTGTCAAGTAAAGTAATAAGGTTACTCAATCACATGTTCGTGCCCTTGGAAAATTGTAGTATATATATATATGATGGGTTAACATAAAAACTATTGAGTCCTTGGCCCTTAAAGGATAGATATTGTCAAGTTGACCAATGGATTCCTTTTGAAAAGGACCCCACCAAACTAGTTGAAATAGAGTACCCTTCTATGTTGAGAACTAGTTCATACATTCGTCAAGTAAAGTAATAAGGTTACTCAATCACATGTTCGTGCCCTTGGAAAATTGTAGGCATCGTCCATTCACTAAATTAGCACATTGAACCACAACCATAGATTTATATTAGCCATCAATGAGAGACAAAGGATATTCTATTGAAATGATTATAGGTATCTATTCCCCAATACCTACATGAAATGAAGTGAGGAGGATCTTTCCATAAAATATGGTGGTCAAATAAAAAAGTATAATGTATCCAAGAAAAACAACTCTAATATCTAGCATACAGAGACATGGATCTAATGTATTCCTTCAAATGTACCTTGAAATTTTCAAAAATATATTTTCCATGCTGGTCTATCCTCACTTAAGCTAATAGTTTTCTTGAAAGATTAATCTCATACGGGAAAATATTGAACTCCCATCTTAATTAGGCTTTCTCTATTGTCCAAGTCAATGACAAACTCCATAAACAATGGATAACACTCTTCCTAGGTATATGTGTATGAAATGATTATGTTGAATCTACTTGATGAATTATTTACCAAGGACATCCTCCAATGATACCTCCATAAGGTGGTCTAAACTCAAATGAAGTACCAATGTACATGTCCATGCACTTCCAATTGTCATCCTTCTTCAATGCTTGAGCATTGTTCCTTAGGTATGGTGGTTTGACCAAGTCATGGGGATCAAAAGACAAATAATTGTTCTCCTATGGGTTGTAGCTCATGTTCCACTCCATAATATATAGTTGTGTAGGTCTTGATGTTAGCTTGAATCTGAATAATTTATTAGCCTACTCTTACAAGCTGGAATAAGAAAATGTGGAAGGGTGTGGAAGATAGGGTGATTGGAATCTATGGCGATATACCCACACTATTTGTATGATAGAGGGAAGTAACCTAGGAGGGAAAATGGGAATGATGGGAGTTGTACAAAGGCGGGTGGAAGGGAATGGATGGGGGAGAGGGGAGGGGGGATGGGAGGGAAGTCATGGATGGAGGGGGAAGGGTGGATGTAAGGGAAGATGTGGATGTAAGGGGGAGGTGGAAGGATGGGGAACGATGGATGGGAGAGGGGGGAGGATGGAAGGGTGGGGTGTCACGTCCCCTCCCGTCGATCGAATGCTTAGAAGGGAACATGACTCACATTCCAAGGCTTATTTGGAGAAACTCATCCCCATACATTACTAACAAATTCATAATAAATAAAAAATGATGTGTGCAGATCATACTCAATAAACACAGTGGAAATAAACATCATCCACACACAAATGCATTATGCATTCAACACAGGGTAATTTTTAGGGGCAAAATTTCGCCAATTGGCTATTTTTGGGGATTTGTTTCAAAAAATAAATTCACTATTTGGTCATTTTAAGTCTCTAATATCACCTCTATTTACATAAAATATGTTTTTTTATCATACTATTCGCCAAAATTTACACATTTCAGCAGTAAATTGTATGTTTCATATTTAATATTCGCCTACCTATATATATATATACATGTTTTTTTCAACCCAAAATAATCGCCTATGATACTATAGTTAACTATAATATTAGAATCCTTAAAAAATACCCTGATTCAACATATAATCATAATAATCATCAATAATTAAAACATTGCAGAATTAGAAACACATAGATAATACTTATCTTTAAAATGAATTGTCCAAGCAAATTTCTATGTCAGAGCAACATTCCACCCAACCATAGGTCTTTGTCCAGCCTATATTTTTTCAGCTGAGAGACCACCCCCGAGTTGGGATGTGTATCCACTAAGGAGGAACTAAATAGGCTCACTCACATCCATGGTCTCACATAAATAGTCATGCTAATCCAACACACAGTTGGGTTTATCAAGCATGCAAGAGAAAAAGGAGGAGGATGCTAAGCCAGTGAGCTCAACCAAAGAGCTGCAAGCATCTCAACTAAACTCAAACAGTCATGGTACCCACAATACCTACCACACCCAACACAATGAAGGTCCCCTTCTCTGCTGCATAGTCCCTTAGGTGTCCCTTCCCTCCAGTTCTCTTCAGGGTGGGCATAGAAAGGTCCAAGATTCTAAATCCTTGAGATTCTAGCCTTCACCGGGTTTATCAAGCAATCCCAACCTCTGTTCTATTCTCTGTTTTGTCATTCATGCTTGGATTCTCACAATTCGGTGACCAAATGAAACAATCCTGTAATTGGATTTTTGGGCCATCAGAACTGAGTTTTCCTATGTATTTATGGGTATCTCACACTCTCAAATTAACCCCAAGTTTCATGTCTATGGATCCCCCATCGGATTTCACTGTCCAAACGAAATTCTGGGCGTTTATGGCACTTCAAAAAGTGGGTTTATGCAAAGTTGCTATTTCTGGTTTTTCTCACTATTCGGTCTGTGTAAATGGGTGGAAACTAAAGCTTAGATGTTCCACAATGGAATTGTATTGAGGAATAATGAATTCCCATGAGTTAGAGTGACTTTTGGGTCAAGGAAATAGAGCCCATACCTGCCATACAAATTTATGGGTTGCCCATGCTCCATTGAAGCCATGGACTGATTTCTTCAACAACTTTCTTACATAGAATTAAATGTCAGCAAAGAAAGTCAAATGGGTTCACAAGATGACATTTGGAAGCATATGGTTCAACCCCACAACCCCCTCACCACTCCCTAATGGAATACACATGGCCCCCTCTGATTAGTTTCTCCCATAGCCAGTTTTGGTATTTTATTGCAATATTAAATATTCACATCAATTTACAATATTTCATGGCTTAATAGCACATGGATACCACAATATCAAATACTTTCCTTTCTAAATAAAATCCGAGCATACACTAGCGGGGCCTTGGCCTTGAGCTCCACGCTAAGGAAACATACATCGCATGGATTCATTATTTACATTAAAAACCAATATATCATAAGGGTCAAAATGGGGGTATTACATGGGGACATACCAGTGACTACACCGGGTGTATAAACTAGATGGAAATAGGGGGGAGGATGGAAGGGTGGGGACACACCAATAGCTACACTTGGCGTAAAATATGGATAAAAGGAGGGGGTGGAATAGTGGCACCTGCAGTGAAAGGTGGGGCCTGCGTACACATTTGTAAGATCATAGTTTGGTACAAAAAGTTAGAAATAAACCATACTAAGTAAAAAAAATATCAAATTACAAGGATACTTAATTACACATGATACCAAGGCATATGGCAATTTACCGATGCCCAATGGAGAAGGATGCTCATCAAACTCTACATACACCTATGGAAACATGAAAATATTTAGATTTGGTTTATATAAACGATAGTAACAATATTAAACACAATGACAAATATACTTAATTAGCAATGAGATGGGAAAATTATAGGACATTACCATAACACATGGTAAAATTATAGGACATGGTCGATACATGGGAAATTGTAGGGACAAGAAATCTTCCTAGAGACTTATATGGTGTCATGAACAAAAAAATTTCAAGTCGTATCTATTGATGGATGATTGTTTGTCTCAAGTTTTGGTAATGACAATGGGCCCTTGGTCTTGTTATGTACATTGGGCAATGTTGAGTTTTTCCAATCCTATTTTTTTAATAATTATGTTCAAAAATTTGGTTTAGTGAGCTATGATCGTGTCTCATATGATCTTCCAACCCATGGATCCATGTGAGGAATAGGTAGTCACACCATGGAACTTTTATAGTGATCCATTTGAGTCACATTCGATGTAATGTATATATTTTTTTTGTATAGGAGTGATGTTGTGCATATGGCATGGAGTTCAAATTTGAAATCCTTGTAGTGAGAGTCACACTCTCTACCACTTATTTCCTTCCTTATTTTATGCATTGGAACAATTATTCTAGATAACAAGTTATCCAAGGGAGATATTTCATAACCTGAGTGTTCAAGACCATAGATGCATGTAAAAAATATTGAATTATTTGATGAATGTGCAATATCATAGTTCTAGGAGAATAACAACTTAGGCACAATTTTTAAAGCATCAATTTTTTTCAAAGATCATATTGTAATATATGTCCATGAACATAAAAGATAGCCACCAAGTAATATGAGTCAAGATAATCACCATTCCCTCTTAATTATAGAACAAAGGATTCCTCTCCATGAAACAAACAATATTTCAAAATTAAGAGAGGGTCCCCAGGTTCTAAGACTTGGGGAAGTTGTTGGGCTCAATAGGGTCATTTTATAAGGGTCATGAGGAAGCTAAATAAGAATAAAGTGGATGAAGGGAATATAGGGGCTAAGGATTATGAGCCATGAGGACAAACAAATTAGGAATATTTGAAGCTAGCTCACAAGAAAAGAGTCATAAATGCATCAAACTAAAGCTTGAAAAGGGTAAAAATGGTGGCGGGGTTGGATGTTGTATTGTCATATGTCAAGGGTTTGATGGATAAGATATTATTTAGGAGGTTTATGGATAATTTTATGAATGGTGAATCTCTTCATTCATGCCTCATGAAGGTATGGATCTAGTCTTAGTGTATAGACATGTTTTCCATGTTTTAGTTTAATAGTGGTTGTGCTTCTTGTTGAAAACTTAGAAGGATAGAAAGTTGCACCTCATATAGGATTGGTTGTTGAGGACATCATGTATCATCTTGAAAAAATGGAAACATGGGTTTGATCCATGAAGGGATTCAATTTATGTGAAATAGATGTGGGTCCTTTATCCTAGGCTTACATCGGACCTTTGGAATCATAATATCTTGGAAGGTGTGGGGAACACTCTTGGAAGCTTTGTTGCCTTGAATAAATCTATGAGTAGAGATGATATGAGGGCTATCATAATATTGGTGTAGCTGGATCTTAGAGAATGGATTCGAATGTATAACTATATATCTTGAGAGAATTGGATTTTTACTCTAAATTTGAACTTTGGGAGGATTCTATGCAGATGTAGTGCATGCCATGGAATAGGTCATTTATTTGAAGGGTACATAAACACTAGAAGAATTTTTTAGTAGAAGTGTGTTTGCGTTTTTCATTGTTCTTTTCATTGTTTACCTATGAATGCATTTAAATTGTTCCAAGGAATCAAAATACTTGTGTGTAAGGTGATATAATTTTTGTGGTCACTGCCACCGCACGATCCAGATTGAGACAAGCTATGTCCTCCCACATCGAACATGGCATCACAGTTGTGATCAAATGTACATTCAAATAACAACTGTTAGAAACAAATACTTTAAATTTACCTATATTGAAAAATTATCTATTGCATAGGTAAATATATACTCAATGATTAAACATAAATTTAAAAAAAAAGAGTGAACCTGCTCCATAAAAATACCATGGATGGGCTCCTATGTCAGGCCATGGAAACTGTTCCTGCAATGAGAATAGTGATGTGGCACTGTTATCATTATAGTGAATAGCCCACCCCGGCTACAACCAGTGACTGGTATCAACTCAGTCTTCCCCGAATAACCTGCACCTGTGTCTCTCCCATGCTCATCTTTTCTGTATACTCAAGACATTGCCACAAATGTGGTGTTTAAGCAAACCACGTGCAGTGCATCCATCACCTCATCAATCTGATCAATTTTATCATATAGCTGAGATGGTTGGGGAGGGGGGTTGGGATCACTCCTAGGAGCAGGTGGCCCTCTTAGTGGGTTCTTCCTAGCAGTAGGTCAATCTTGGCAAGATCCAAGACTAGCACCCTGGAAATCAGTAATGTCAAAGTAGTTTACATGTAAACTAAGCACAATCTCAACCCATAGTTTTCTAAGGAAATACAATGGAACCTCCCTATTGTTGCAGGGAGTTTTATCAAAAACCATGAACCACCTCTTCATCCAATTATCTTTCCATGTCTGTAAATGGCACCATTCCATCCACACACATCTCTTTGTGACAATGGGTGGTTGGTTTGTTCTAGAATCATTGAACTTACTATAAAGATCATTTTTGGTAATATTCAAATCTTTGATTTTCTCCTTACTCGGGTTGGTGGAATAGAACTCCCTCATTCTAGCCCTATATTCGATCATATCAATTAATTGAGAATCGACATGGCGAAAGAAATCAATGATGTTGTCCAATGAGGTGGAAAGGGACAATCAGGATGGTTCCCCCGTGTTTCTTAACTCTCGAATCAATTTGATTAATTGATCTAATTCATGGTTAAGTTCTTCTTGTAGGTTTTGATTGGGTTATGGATTAACATTTTCCAGTGCTTGTTGTTTCTCATTAGGTTCCAGGTTAAATTTTTCTTCTGGTTGTTGGTTCCCATTGGATTCCATTGCAGGTGGATTATATATGATTTGAAAATTAAAAAAAAATCATTGTTTAACAGTTTTGTAATTATTAAAAATTGATTAAATAACAAATACAAACAATGAAAAACAAAAAAATGTTACTTACTTGGTTGAATGCTTGGATTGGCCCCCTCTTGTTTTGGATGGTTCAATTGTTGTATGCAAGCAATCTGCTAGAGATATTTCCTACATTGTTGTTGGTCGTGGGCTTCTTTAACAATAACAAACCCGTGGCCTGATTCATTTTTTAAAGTTTATCAAGAGCGTGTGCGCACTACTAGCACTCACGTGCTAACAACATGCATGCACTAGGAGTGTGCACATGCTCTTGTTGTTTTGACAACAAGGAGGTTTGGCATTGATGAGCCAAGATCACGTGCAGGTTTACGGGAGCACATCCACACTTCTATTTTTTTCACTAGCATGGTCCCATTGCAATGCTTTAGAGGACCATCTCCGTGCATGTGCCCTCAAATGATTTTTTATTTTATGAATTTATGTTATAGTAAATCCATTTAGCATTATGGGGCTTATTTTAACTAAAATGGTTATATTTGTCTTTATAATAGGTTGAAAAAATGATTAGCAAACAATATAGAATTCCAAAAAATAGAAGTTCAAAGTTTCTTGAGAAGGATCGAGCTCATTTACAAACTTCCATAATATTAAAACTATTTGAAAATAACTACCAACAACTAAACTACTATATATTTTGACATATTGGCCTAACAATAGTATACAAAAAAGTTGATAAGCAACTAAAAATTAAGTAACACTATGGCCACTATCCATGACCTGGGGCTCCACGTTTTCTCCTTCATGATCCTCAGATATTGAAATGTTCGTAGCAGCGTGGGAGGGTTGATAAACGATCACTTCTTCTATCCCTCTACTACCAACTTCATCGGTGAGCCTAGAATGTTTTGCTATTAGAAGATCCTCATGGAGGTCGAAAGATGTCATCATTGTTTCCACTTGAGCACTATAAAATCTTATATTTCCTTCTGCATCATCCAAGCAATGTTCTAGACCATACGTATCCATTTTGATCTGACAGACTTCCTCTAGAACACCTTCCAGCTACGAATTCATTCAACACATATTGTTCCTTATATCTTGTATATTAGCTCAAACATCTATGATTCCTTCATATAATTCTTGTTTTTTAGAATCCCAATTTACCTCCACCTTCAATTTGGGTTCTAGTTCAATGAAACCCAACAAAATCCTAGAGTCCCACACTTTCCGGATCAAAGAAAGAGCGTTCTTTGTATTGCCAAGCCTATATTCAAATCTCACCACCTGTAAACTTTCCTCCGCATACGCAACAATAATTGCGACATAGATCCACTCCCACAGGGTGTTGGGGAAGGTGTCATCCTCCACTAGAACCAAAATCACCATCCCAAGTTTGTATACAGCACGAGACTTCCCCTTATCTACACTTCCCTTGTTTATCCCAATTGCAATATTGTAACCTAAATGAGAAGGAAGATATAGCAAAACATCAAGAAACATCCTTGTGGCCAAGCTTCCCATAGACTCCTCCATGTGTGGGACTAGGTGTTTCATCATGGCATGAATTTGGGGAATGTATTGATGGCTAATTGCATTCATGGGAGGTAGGACCATATTAATATCTAATTGAAACATTATTACTTCAAATTAATAACCTTAAGGGAGTCAACGTGATGTTAGTTGGTCCCCATTTCAAATTGTGTCCCCTCTTTCCATGAGAGAAACAGTATTTGCAAGTTTATCTTCTATTTTGTTGTTTTCTCACCGAACATGTATCAATTGAAACTTTGGAATTTGTTGGAGAATCCTACTGATACACTTTTCGAGCCTCCTAGCTATTTTGTCCTTTAGATCCCTTATTTTCTTGGCTTAAGAAATAATCAAAAGGGAGTCCCCAATATCAACGATTGATTGAATTCTAGGAGAAACAACATATTTGAGTCCTAGATAGATAGCATGTTGCTATGCTTAGTTATTGGTAGCTTTCCCTAAGCCCCACTCAAAGGTTGATAATGTACTTCCTCCAGGATCAAGAAGGATCCCCCGCACCTACCTCCCCAAGTATGGGTTATTATATTATAAATCATTATATTATTTTGTAAAATGATATTCACTAGTAATATATATATATATATATATATATATATATATATATATATATATATATGAGCAATCTATTTATTCTACGTTTTGGACTTTACAGTGGGTTTTGGTTGGATTCTAGTAAATTGATTTTTGGTAAAATCCATATTTGGAAGTGTTTAAATGGAGTTTTTGAATTCATAAATAGATTCAGCACCCTCTAATACCCTCATGGCACCTAGATTATGCAATTTCCATAGCTAATATATGTGATTCTAAGAATTTTTAAAGATTTCCAGCCAAACTCCGAACAAAATAAGACGAAAAATATACCCAGAAAAAAGTTGAAAACATAGAATATTTAGACTGTACACATATATTCCGAAAATTAAATTAAATAATTATTTGTCTAAATTTTTAAATTTCTATTTTAATCAAATTTATTTTAATAAATTAATATTGTTGTAAAATAAATAAATAAAAATTAAATATTAATTAATTAAATTCAAATATATGAAAAATAATGGTTTTTTATTTTTTATAATGTAATTTCACTATGATTATAATTAACTATGAAATTTTAACCACAATCAAGTCTATTTAACTTGGTACCCATTCGTCTTATAAATATTGTATCTTATGAATTATTCAATGAAAACGTTCTTGTCTTTTATATTTAAGTAGTAAGAAGCCTCCACAATCCAACATATGATAAACCTCATCAAATAAAATATCATAAACATTAAATTGTTTAACACTATTATTAACTTTATTTTGCCTCCTATTTAGATGTAATTTTAATTACAATAAGAATAAACGTATTCGTAAATTATCAAATAAAATATCATAAACATTAAATTGTTTAACATTATTATTAACTTTGTTTTGCCTCCTATTTGGACGAGATTTTAATTACAATAAGAATAAACGTATTCGTAAATTACCCACGCAACATGTCTATATCGAGTTTCGATCATCAATGTAGAAAAGGTAAAATTGTAATATAATGTTAATTATATATATATATATATATATATATAACTGTCTAGTGGAATGTATACTTGAAAATTGTATTTTGTGTTTCATTGATAAATGTAATATGAAAAAGAAAAGGAAAAATTGTCAAATCATTTAAATATATATCATTTACCTTTATTATCTAACCAAAATATATATATATATATATATATATATAAAACCTAATCAATATGTTCGGGTTTTGTTAAATATGACTATAAGCTTGACAACACCACGTTGACTAGGATAATTGAATAGCATAGCATCTTCGGTCTGGCAACATATTGATATTTTATTGTATATTATGTCTTGACAAATGGCATGTCCATGAAGCTTAATGGTCATGGTCAAAGACAAAAGACTCTTGAGTTACAAGAAGGGTATATTTCAATTGATTCTAAACTCATGGTGTCTAGATGCGTTTTCTAGAGTTCAAGTGCTCAAATGATGTGTAACATCTACATTTTATAAGTAGATTTTTTAAAATTAATATGAATTTTTTTTAATAGAGTTATATTTACGTAAGGAATACTTTAACAATACATTCAATTACTTTCTATTTTATGTTTTATAAACTAATATAATTTAAAAATTTTGATATATATTCAGAATTAAAATTAAATTTATATATATATTAAATTGGAAAAATATAAATAATACAATTATTAAATATATTTTTATTAATTTTTACAATTTAATAATAAAAATATTTACACCTTATTATTAATACAAAAGAGATTATAACAAAAACTTTAACCAAAAATCAAGATAAAAATATATATATAATGTAAATTCACAATTAAAATTAAGAAAAATTATGCATTAAAAATAATTATGAAATAGATTCCTACTTTTACAATTTAGATTATAATATTGATGTCTATATGTTCACTAAATATAATAAAAAATGAAAATCTAAAAAATAAAAAAAATATCACAATAATAAAATAAACTAATATAGATCCATTTTAATTCAAGAGGTTTACATTTTAAGGAATTTTATTCCTTTGGATAAATTTAAAGTTAACATGGATCTATGTTGTTTTCAATACAATACCAATGGCATTTATGTTCCTATTCTTCTACACCATTTTTTTTATACCTTCTCTCACTCATAAACTATTTTCCCTCCTAAAGCTTGAATTAAATGTCTCAAGCACTACACAGTATGAAAATTAAAAATATAGATTGAATCAATCCCTCCTTACAATAAAATTATGAAACAGTTACCTTTATTAGATGATCCAACAATAATAACAACCCATTGTATGATGCAGAACGGGGGAAAACATATCCCATACCGTGGAAGATATGTTTAAATCTTGTAAAGACTTCCTAAATCCATTTGAGCTTATCCACTGAGTTAAATCATAAATGTTAAATTGAATATTATGTGTAGGTTGTATAGACAATAAGTATATGAGAGGATAAAAAAATTGACGTGGTTGCTTTGTTTTACTTTTCCTTTGGATGTTTATAGTCTTTAATTATAAGGAGAGGATCTTTCTACAACAGAATCTAAGTGGGTGAGATGTGTCTAACGCTCAAGTGGTATATATCGACTGGAAAAAAAAAATATACAACTAAAACGATTTCAAAAGTTCGATGACTACTACATTAGGTTTTCCATGCATATGTGATAGGCCACAAGATAAATATATGGTGAGCTAATTTAAAAACAAAAACTTTACTAGAATATCCACTTAACTTGTGTCTCCCCATAGTTCTTATCCACTTAACTTGTGTCTCCCCATAGTTCTTGCTGCCAGAGACATGTCGCTCTCTCTAAATCTATGAGGCTCTATCCTCGCATTCCCATCAGCTATAGGAAAGCAGTAGAATACATGACATGTTTTTAGTAGATGGAACTCATGTGAACAAAGGTTCAAAGCTTATGTATTTTATTTTTACCACAAATCAGATGGAGAGAATGTGGGGTAAGGATTGCAAGCAATTCAATCTCGAGAGATGGATTAATACAGATGGGATTTGCATTAAGTAATCTAATTGCAAGTATCCCATCTTCAATGTTAGGCCCCGACTATGCCTAGGAAGGGAGATGGCTTATGTCAATATGAAGTTTGTGGTTGTTCATGTTTTTCATTAATGAATGAGAATTGCTCCCAAGCATCTCCACGAGTCCTAAGAGCATATGGTTAGTATGTATGTCCCTATTTTATTATACCACAAGATCATGGTGCCCAATGGATAAACATAAACATACGTAGGGTTGATGCAATGTTCTACAACTAATGAATGGCCAGTGAACATTAAGATCAATAGTTTGGTGATATTTTTAGTATAGTATGTATACCCTTTGGTGATAGTATAGTATATATACCCTTTGTTGAATCTGATCGTGTATGGCAAACACACATACCTACAAACACAACCCAATATGAGAGAGATGTTGTAATGGTAAACAACTTTTTAATCCATCAAGCATTTCCTTACTACCATCAATTGAAATTGTGCCCATAATCCACTTATGGTTCACACGAATTATTTTCTACATGTTTTGTGTTGTGTGGTGGTTGGATAATTTGCACTACCTTTGCACATGGTTGATGACCCCCACACCTAATTTTAAAGGCATAAGACTCAAAAAAACATGGCTAGTTCCATGAGAAAATATGCTTGTGTGTAAACTATAAAAAATATTGATCTATTTGCACTTTCTGGAAAAAAGTTTCTTGGGCAGGGGCATGCCTAGTTTCTTGGAATGGGGCACATGTCCATTAGTCCCATAGGAAAAATGTTATGGTCTAGATAATATGTGCCAACACTCAAATTATAACCATATCTCCCATATAAACTAAATATTCCATATGCATTTGATATTCTTTCTTAACCTTTACCAACACCCTCGGCCTATAGATTCATTTGTGTTGTTTGAAATATTGATATGTCTTCCATATCCCACTTTTATGTCAAATCTTTAATATGTCCATGGGTCTTGAGAACCATCCTGTAACATCCCTCAATTTCGATGCCTATGGTTATTATATTTAAAAGTAATTATGAATTTTGTAATTTGCCATGGTGAGGAGCTCAAGGCCAAGGCCCCACTAGTGGACCCCGGAAGTATCGTTACCTCTGGATTATAAGTTCTTAATCATAAACTTATAAATGACGTAAGTAAAAGCAAGGATGTAACTAAGACATTAAGTAACTAAATCCTATAGGCAAAATGTAAAAAGGCTAGGAAGCCTTGAGAGTTAGGTTTTGGATTATAGACATTTGAGGGTAAGAAACTAGGGACATTCACCTAGGTAGAGCCTAACCAAAGCTAAAAGACTAGAAGGGTACTATAGACACGTACTTATATATATATATCATATGAAAGAATTGGCCATTAGTTGTGATAACTATTGGGTGGAGATTATATATACATACATATATATATATATATATATATATAATATATATAATATGTTAAATATGAGAGATAAAGGTATTTTGTTGTATGATAGCTCACAAAAGAATGGATGAGTGGTTAAATCAATTAAAAATATATATATATATATATATAAAGTTTTGTTTGAGATTTTATAAACCTTACAAACATTATATAAGGAAGAAACTATTACCAATTACGTGGTAATTTTAATATATATAAAGTTTTGTTTGAGATTTTATAAACCTTACAAACATTATATAAGGAAGAAACTATTACCAATTACGTGGTAATTTTAATAAGAGGTACTTATTTTGGCATGTATTTATGAAAATACAATTGATGTAATATATATAGAGTTTAATTAATATAAGGTTATCCTTGTTATAATTTGCCTTACTCATCAAGAAGGAACACGATCCGTAACAATAGGATTGTGGGTATTAGTGGATCCTCTCAAATAAGAACATAATTGATTATGCATTAGCGATAGATAGATTCGTAACAAGCATTGTGTAAATGAAGAATCAACCGTTTTAAAATTTAATTGGCGGGGTTAATTTTAAAGATATCTTAGTTGGTGTAAACATTAAATGTAGGACTCTCTCATCAAAGACTGCCAAGTCCATCCCGAATTTCTAGGTTTTTGTTTGCAAAATAGAGGGCACCATCTTCATGATAATTATACAGTGTGCCCTTTGTTAGAATAGGATGCCATAATCTGTTAGATGGAAAATGCCATTTGTCCCACTAAATGCTTTTCACCAAACGGCTACCACCGTCAAACATGGGGGGAAGGACGCGATTATGGAGAATACAAACCACGGGGATTTCAGAATCGGCAGAAAGGTGGTTTTAGAATTGATACAGGGGTTGATTTCTAACTGAATATCTTCCAGCTCCTTATGGTATGAGTTTTTCTCCACCTTTATTCCATATTATAAAGACGACCTCTGCATAGATTATGGGGAGATAGATGCATTTTGTTTTCTCCCGCGCTGGAGTATAGTGTAAATTTAAATCATTGCATTGGGAAAGGGACTGTAATCCCTGAGACATTGTTATCTTCTTTATTTTATTTTCCTCATTGTTATATTACCGTAGCATGCAATCACCCGAGAAATCCATTTGATTGATTTCTGCCTCCACATTTGTTCCATACGCTGACAACCATCGTGTTGGGGAGGTGTGAACCGTGAGCCACAAATGAGAAATGAGTTTGAGTGATGCAGGAAGGAGGATACCTTCGGCAGCCTTGGATCGCTTCCTTGGGTGAGTTGCGTCATTCTCCGGGAATGATTGCACTACCTTTTTCCAGCGTTATCTCTGTAATAGGGACAGAGTGTGGAGAATCGATCCAGTATCCTTCAGGTCTAACAGAGAAGGAAGAATAGGGCATTGTATAGATCGAGGGTCCTTCACGACTGTTCAAATAGGAGTGCCCAGAGTCTCATAGATCGGCCTCGACAGGTTATGCTATTGCGTCGAGCGCTCCAAGAGCTAAGAGGTATTATCATTACCTCCTTGTTTTGCTTAGTATAACTTTTTCGTGTTGTGCTTGCATGCTGCTTTATTCTTCTTAATTGGATCTCGAAGTTAAGAAGTTTTGGGTGATCGCAGTCCGATGCCAAACACTGCAAATACTTTAGATATCACATTTGAAAGTTAGAAATACTATAGACTTCCTTAATGGATAGGATTGCTTATTAAATATTCACATTGTGTATTGGGAATGCTGTGATCCTGTCACTTCGTTGAGTTGTTTTTCATCCCTGCGATTTCATTTTTCACCGAGTCTTGAGCCTTACTAAGATCTGAGACCAATGTATGCTTTGATATCTGTCTTTAAAATATTTTAGTACCTCGACTTACCCTAACCGATGCACAGCCCGAGAGGCACAGCTCTGATCTTTAGGTATCTTGTTGTTGATAAAGTTGTATATACTTGACTATTTTCTTAGTTCCTATTATAAAATGATAATTATATTCATATAAAATTTCTCGCCTCTACTCATGATTCGTGTCTCGGAATTAATGATAGGGTTTTAGATTGGTTGAAATCTGGTAGGCTGCTAATCGATAAGATAAATATATGAGATCAAAACTTGCAGGATCGGGGTGGACCTTTCTTTGAGGTTATAGTAATATGGATATTCATGACGGTTGAACCCTGATTATTGTCTTTAAAATTATTGCGGCAATTTGTTGAGGTTATTTCGGGAACTGTAAGGTTTAAGCTTCGTCAAAATTTATATATATATACATGGTCAATTTTCACAGTAATATTTATATGTTGTTAACTTATATATATGAATACTGCCACATATAAAGCTCTGACGGGATATTGGGTTTTTACACTCACATTGTCATTCCTTGCCAAGCCTCATCCCATTGTGTTACCCTTACTCTTATGCCTTGTTTAAAGTATAGAGCCATGTTATAAATATATATTTTTAAAAGGGTATGTATTATCTAAGGTATGTCCCTCCTTTAGTTAAAGAATTGGAAGAAAAAGATGTCTTTAAATTATATATTTAAAGTATATCCTTAAAAGTATCTTAAGATATAAGGCGTTATTCTTAGTTAAGACATATTTAAGATATTAAAATGTATCCTTAAAGTGTGATTAGGTATAAGGTGTTATCCTTACTTCAGATATTAAACAAAATATATCCTAATGTATTGTATTCCACTGATGTTAATGATCAGTGCATGGTTTCCATTTAGGTATGAGTATCTTAAGTGGAATAAAAGAAGTTGAAATACTTGTTTAACATTATAATGATTGAACAAGTGTTTGGTTACAAGACCTTGAGATAGGTTGGAGTTTAAATTCATATGCAATAGTAGTTAGATAGTTTATTATGTATTTATAAAAGTTATATAAGTCTGTTGGAAAACCCCTGTATGGTCTAAGTTAGACTTTGGGAAGTTTTAAAATATGCTCTCTCTTAAATAGAGACCTGAGCAAGTGGAAAAGCCATCGTGATATGGCAGATTGTACCCATTGAATTTGATGAATTAATAAATGATGCACACACCTTTGTGGACTAGCCCGTGTACGGGTGAACCACGTTATATTTGGTCTCCTATGTTTGCCTATGGTGTTTCTCAATGTGTCTTTATGTATGAGTACTTGTTTCTTTCTTAAAATGTTTATGATTACTTTGAAGTATACGATTCAGTTAAGAAGTTGGTTGTTTATATGAGGTATAATGCCAATATATTTCCCCTTATAATTATGATTAAGTTGTTACCATTTAGGTTGTTGTATTGG
This sequence comes from Larix kaempferi, assembly GCA_027924585.1. Lineage (NCBI taxonomy): Eukaryota > Viridiplantae > Streptophyta > Pinopsida > Pinales > Pinaceae > Larix > Larix kaempferi. The sequence continues at coordinate 10,529,960 of BSBM01001191.1, read as the reverse complement.
TACAATTAACTGATAAAAGATGTACATGCTTCTTGAAAATGAATTAACATCTTGAAGTGAATTTTATTAATTTGACGAATAATTGAATGATTTGTTAAAAGAAATAGGGGGGCTTAAATATAGTTGTCTATGTTTTCTTGGTCTATATTCTCAGGAAGGGAAAGGGTTTAGTAAAATTTAAACTATTGTTATTCAATATTAAATTTTGAAGGTTGTATCTTGTGCACACATTTGAAAAGTTATGTATGTTAAGACATAATGAAGTTTTGTGTTTCCCGCAAGATCTAAAAAAAAAATGGTTGACATTCAAGTTAAGAATTGGGTTAGTCGAAAATAAAATGTCTATCTTAATTGTGAAAATATGACAGGAGATAGTACTTATTATGCATAAATTACATTTGAGGGATCTTTTTTTTTCTTTGATTATCATGACGACGTTTATAACATGATTAAAAGTCGTAAAGTTATAATTATTTGTAAGCAATATTTAAAGAAAGTAAACCCACACTTTATGGTTCCGCATATATTTTTAGTGGCATTTTAGGCACTTAGAAAAGTTTTAAAATTTTACGAAATTTTGGTTCGTGACACATCCCTAGTGTTACAAATCTCTAAATGTCCACCATATCCATCTTGTACGCTAAAATATACCATATCTTAAGCTTGTGTGATCGATCAAGGCCCCAATGATGACCTACAAGGTCCATGGTTTGGGACTAAAAAAAATCAATGATGCAATAAACCTCTAAAGGCCACTATATCTTCTTTATGGGGCAATGGGTTAATCCCATGAAGAAGTGTCACAATTTGTGGTAGGGATAAATTTGATGAAGGAAATATATCAGTGGAGAGATTTTACACAGTCTCAATTGAAATATGAAGTCAACGCCAACTCTAAATTGATAAAAAATATCAGCCAAGGCCTTGAGACCTAAAATATCCAGAAAAAAAATCTCTTGACCAAGAGTTTGATACTTAAAAAACACATCAAATCTCAATGGAGAGTTTGTTTCAAAGTCTTCATTAAGAGTTATATCACATTCAAAATATTTCAGTCAACATCAACAATCTCACTTCCAACATTTTTTTTATAAAGTTTTAACTTCCATAAATGTAAACAACTATAAATTATAAAAAACAACTTTTAAAACTTCAATGATTAAATTCCCAGTTCAATATACTATTTATCTATATAACTTTTAAATTTTCATTATAATTGTCTATTTTTTATTTTTTTATATAACACACTAAAACAAACATCATTTACAATTAAACCATCGGGGGAGTGAAAAAATTGCCACTTAGCAAGATACTAATGATATTAAAAATATTATCACATCTAATTTTAAAGAGAAAATGTGGTGGTGAGAAAGAATTAGAGGTTAAAAGACAAATAAGATATTATAAGGTCATTAACTCTAATCCAGAAGATAAAAATTATCTCTCTATTTTAACTAGTCCAAGGAAGAAAATGAATATAGCTAAGATAAGAACGAGCTCTCATTAGCTCCATAGTGAAATGAGATGTTGGGCAATTCCAAAAACACCATGGGTGGAAAGGATTTTCCATATTTTTGAGACTACTATCGTCGATGATGGAAGTCACTTCCTCTTGGAATTTCGTGCATACACCCACATTAGATCGTAGTTTCATGATCTTTGCTACAATATGAATCTCCATAACCTTCTAACATGTCAAAACTATAACTACCTAAGAAAACTTCTTTCTAGTATTTTTTAGCATGGAAATAAAATTTTACAACAATCCAAATAATCCTCTTAAGATTCAATAAAATGAAGTTAGTCTCAATGGACATTAACTAACATCATCATCATCAAAATAAAATAAAATAAATTTGTATATCTATAAATTTATAGTTAAAAAACAAATTAAAAAAAAAAAAACAATTTTCAACCCATAATGTTTCTATGCAAAATCGTATTTTTAATATTAAAAAGAAAAATTATCAAAAAGGTGATAGTAAAGCATCTAAGTTTCTAATTATTTTAATTAAAAATATAATAATATTATTTGAGACTAATAAATATAAGAAAATATACACTAAAATTATTTATTTAATATTTTTCATAAACATAGTCTACATGGAATGTGTATAGATACTAAAATTATTGTAGAACATACAAGATGCTAATTATATTTTTCTATAATTTTTAAGGATATATTGAAAATAAAATCAAATTTGAGTTATTAAATGATAATCATTTTTTTTTAAATACAATTAACAAGACAGTAAGTTGTTAGGATATATTGAAAATAAAATCAAATTTGAGTTATTAAATGATAATAATTTTATTTTTTTAAATACAAGTAACAAGAAAACAAGTTGTATAACATTTTTTTAATGGTATATTAAAATTTTTCAAGATTGAGTTTTGATGTCTTATATTTGACAAAATTTATAAATTTCACAATTTTCATTACCAAAAAATCAATAGAAAGTGTGACACGTGTTCCTAGGATTATCAAAACATTCCTTATGGAAGCTTATATGATGATCTTGTTCATTTTTTAGCAAATATGATGATCTTTGAACTTTAAAACTTTAAGTGTAGAAATACTGAATACTTGAATTAATGAACCATTCAATCACATGAAACATTCCATCACATAAAACATTCAACCATAACACAAGATGTACCCTGGGGAAAACCCTCAAAACAATGAGGATGAAAAACTCGAGCAAATCTTCAGAGTATAATTATGATAGAAAGCAGAGAATTTCTTTTGCATCAAGCACCCTCGGTGCAATTACATAGAAATAGAAAGATAAAGAAGAGAAACTCAGAGTAATATCTCTCACAAAGAGACATGCCTTGCCTTCAAGGGAGAAGAGAATTCGCTTAACATTGAATTCATCGATCCTATATAACATACTTATATATTCTTCACATGCATCGTCTTCTATTTTTATCTTCTAACTTCATGATGAACTCGCCCTCCATATGGATGTAACAATATTGCATGAAGAAGAGTGCCCCACTTCTCATGCAGTGCATTAACTCACTGAATTGAGCCTTAGGATGAACTCGCCCCTTAACTGAAATCTTTCCCACTTAGTTAGGTGTCTAACTTAAGTGTCATCATGCAAGTGTCGCAACTCATGTGTCGTCTTTTAGTTTAACATAAGTGTCGCCATGCAATAACACTTAGTTAACTAGATCTTCTTTGTTATCACTTAGTTAACTCTCTTTAACTAATTCTTTCTTGGTAACATCATTGTAGTGATCAATTCGAGTTATCCTTTGATTTACTGAAGTCTTCACTGTGAGTTCTTTAATTAATTGAGGCATACATTGTGGCTTTAACTAAATATTAACAATTCGAGTTCACTTAGTCATATCTTGAGCAATTCGAATTCTCTTTTTCTCTATGCATTTGTCTTTATCCCTTATCTTTACTACATGGTCAATATGTGTTAACTTTAATTATCTATCATATCATATTATACTCAAAATATTTGTCACATGCTGTGATCATATTATATTACTCTCGAACCAAATGATCATATGCTAAAGTAATTCACTCTAGAGGTGGCTAATCTCTAAAGGAGACTTAATAGAAATTGGTGACCATGGTTAGTAATACATCGCACAACATTAATGCTTCAACATGCAAAGCATCTACCTCTATAATTGGAGGTCCACCCCATGGGTTCCTACTATAAATGGAGGTCCACATGAGAATCTAACTTGACACATAAGTCCGGAGAAAGGTTAATTTTAGGGGCAAAATTTATCCCATGGGATATTTTTCCATTTTTTCCAAAAAATATTCGCCAATTTTCATTCTTTGAAGCCCCATTTCACCCAATTTTGATGGCATAAACTTTTTTCACTCTAAAAATCGCCAAATTATTATATAAACTATATAAATCCTTAGAAATTGAAATAATTTTAGAAAAATATCGCCAAATATTTTATAGTTGACATTTTAAGGATTGGTAAGATTCGCCAAGGTTTATATACTTTTAAATACGTATGGGTCCTTAAAATTATCCTTGGTCCCGAGCCTTGTCCAACAAGAATTTACAACATCATCACTTTGATACATCAAAGAATTCACCTCAACACATGAGTAATAACCTTTTACAACTAAAGTCTTAGTAATTCTTGAGTCAAACTTGGGAATCTACTCCAAGTTCCTGATTCCAACTCAGGCTCCCTACCTCAACACATGAGGCCCAATCTTGGTTGCACAAGATGTGCTTGGAGAATGAATCGTGATGTTATACATTTACCAAACCTTCCATTCCACACATGGCCCATCTACCCATATACAAATTTTATGGCCTAAACCATTGATTTTGAATATGGACCATGGATGAAGCCTTGAGAATCATCTTTGATTTCAAAATATTCTATGGTTACTATCTATTCCATTTACCCACGGACATATGTTTGGCCTAAAACCATTGATTTTGGCTATGGAAAATGGATGAATCCTTGAGATCATCTTTGATTGCACAATATTGAAGGGTCATTATTTATTGATCATATACAAATTAGTCCTTGCCTAGGGTTCTTTAGTGTCCTTAGGGATATTGCACCACCATCAAACATAAAGACAAATTCCATGAGCTCAACCTTTTTCTTTTCCATGGACCATGGCATAAGATTTTGGAGAAATCTCATTGTTCTAATCCTAAACATGGCCACAATATCTCAAATATTCCTAACAGAGATATTTCTTGGGAATTCCTCATGGCCCATCAACCATGTAAGCAAATGTTATGGCCTAAGGATCTAGTTGTTTAAACCATGGAATATGGAACGGGTGGTGAGAACCACAACTAGTATGTCAAACCTCAAAATTACTATAATATGTCCCTCGCATGTCAAAATTCCCTATATAGATCCAATCTAGTGGTGTGAGGCCTTATGCATGGCCCATGTTGTGGGAAAAATAGCAAAAATGTGTGCAGCTCTTCCCACTTAAGGAGTGAAATCTTTAGAGGTTGCTATCGAGGCCCAGTATTGTGTGACTAAAGAAAAAGAGGTAACTCCAAATTGATCCTACAATTTCTTGTTAGAAGAAAAAACAAAATAAAAATAGATAACATGAAATAAATAAAGACAGTAAAGATATGAAAACCACAACAACAACAATATGATAGAACCAAGTTAGATTTCCCAAAGGTCAAGCCTGTTACATGTAATGTAACCTAGGAGGTGAAAGATTCAAGGGAAGCCAACAATAACTTGAATTACAATGAGACAAACACTTGCCCCTTGGAGGAAGGTGGCAAGGGATATTGGGGAATGCCAGTGGGTGGAGGAAGAGGTGAACTATGAGGAATTCTCAACACAATTACAACAACATAACCTTGCTTTGATTTTCCCTTCTTAGATGCATTCCCATGGCTTCTTTTTATAGGCCAAGATGTGGCCAAGGAACATCTAGATCCAAGTGTGAACTCCTTCACTTCATGAACTAACTCCAAAGTACACAAGGGGGGATATTCAATGTTCCCAAGCATATGAAAAGCCAAATTTAATTTTTGGTTGGTGTGGGAGATTTCATGAGCCTTCAATGCATTGAGAGTAGTTGATATCTCGTTGCTTTGATATTCGTGTGGATTTCAAAGGAAAATCCATGCGAGGCCCACACGGGCACAAACATGATAACTCATGTTGTAGCACGGGTGAACAAGGACTTAACTGTGCAACCTTTTCTTTTTACTTATTTTTGGCATTTCTAAACTCATACTTCTTTCTGTATCTGATGAGGATGTATTCAGTGATTTGCATGCTATATGTTGATGACACCTACAAGATTAACTGAATGTCACATGTGTGTGAAATTTAAGCGATAATATATGCCCCCTGATGTATGAGGTTCGTAGGGTACGAAGGAGGCTTCAATCCATGTAAGAGTAGATGAACCTGGACATGATGTTACTAGTATCGAAGAAGAATAACTACTGATGATCATGAGAATCCCACTTGGGTGGGGAACCACAATACTGGTGAAGTTGTTGGATGGGGTGTTGGGCCCTGGAATTGTCCATTTTTCCATCATTTATCGACATACCTTTCATCCATTTTCTTACCATTATTTCTCATTTATCATTCCATTTTTCATCCATTTGTTGTAGCTGCGCATTGAACAACATGCTACTTCCATTGATCTTTTAAGTGGTTAATAGTGATTATTTTCTTTTATCTTTGATGAATTAAAAGACTATTATGCATAATTTTACTAATGATGGTTTGTGGAGTGAGTTGTCATGTACAGGATGCTCGTAGCCAGCTGTTACAGCCTTAACCAAAAACGCATGCCACATAAGAACACCTTGATTTGCGTCTTGATTTGCGGGCAGATGGAAATGAATCTCAAAAATATGAGATATGGGTTTTGTGCGTAACATCCTCATTTACCTCACGAAAGAGGAAATCGTCAAAAAAAAGCTACGGTTTGCAATATGCAGGTGGTTCTTCGAGAGGGTATTTTCCAGATTTGGTGTTGCGGCCGGTTCCAAAGTTTCCAACAGTTACGGCCGTGTTCTAGCTGTTGCAGATCACAAGTTGGGGGCTCAGATCTTCATTTCCATGAGATAATTTTATGTATAAATATGTAATCAATCTCATTGAGAAAAGGGGGTTTTGATAGGGAGTAAGCATGATAGATTAGGCAGGATACGAGATGGATGATAGGAGATGTAAGATAGGAGAGAACACAATGTTATGATGTAGGATTTGATCCAGAGCTATTGTAATTCTTTCATTATGATAATATATGCTGGCAGTTTCTTAATTCTGGAGTTGTAGACTTTAATTGTGGAGATCCAGATCTGCTCAATGGAGGAAGGGCCCTCTTCCCTGAGCAGATGCTGGTAGTGTTAATTGTAAGTGTTTTATTTTGTAGATCTGTTAATTGTTAACTCATGCTTTCATTCATTAGATTTATCATAGTTGTTTTATTATTCAGTTCATGTTTTATTCATTTGATTTATCATAGTGTTCTTTTGTTAATTCATTTTGATAGATCGTTGGCCAACTTAGCATTGCTTTCAGTTTTATGTAATTAGATCTTATTTCATGATAATTTATGTTGTTAAAGTGTGATTGGATTTACAGTGTGATTTTATGAATAGGCTGAGGATTGATTTACTTTCAAGCATGTGTGATCTAGTCTACAAACAATCACGATTGCATACCAATAGATAACAATGTCAGGTAGAAATTGTACTCGCATATATTTTGCACGATAGCTTTGAAATAAAAGACTTCCTCGGGTTGATAATTTATGTTTAGCACTCTGCATGTTAAAGTTTTAATTAACTGGCATATAGTGGGCACGACATGGGGCACCTCACTATACCAGATGTATTTCTACCATGATTTATAAATGTGAACATTGCTACCTTTGAAACGTACAACTCCCCCTAATGCAATATATTTTTTGACGTCAAGCATAGGGGATACCACTAAGTTAGGGAGCACTAATGACTCTCCCTACTTAGTTTGAGGTGATCCCTTATATTGATTGAAAGGAACCCCAAGGTACAATTGTAACTATTCCAACTCTTAGAATATGGTGATTTGATGTCAATGAGAGCTGAAGTACATGATAATACAAGGGTCTTATCTTGAGGACCAAGATCATTTTGTAACCAACTATTACACTAACAAACTATTGAAAGCATTATGGGGCTTATTTTAACTAAAATGGTTATATTTGTCTTTATAATAGGTTGAAAAAATGATTAGCAAACAATATAGAATTCCAAAAAATAGAAGTTCAAAGTTTCTTGAGAAGGATCGAGCTCATTTACAAACTTCCATAATATTAAAACTATTTGAAAATGACTACCAACAACTAAACTACTATATATTTTGACATATTGGCCTAGCAATAGTATACAAAAAAGTTGATAAGCAACTAAAAATTAAGTAACACTATGGCCACTATCCATGACCTGGGGCTCCACATTTTCTCCTTCATGATCCTCAGATATTGAAATGTTCATAGCAGCGTGGGAGGGTTGATAAACGATCACTTCTTCTATCCCTCTACTACCAACTTCATCGGTGAGCCTAGAATGTTTTGCTATTAGAAGATCCTCATGGAGGTCGAAAGTTGTCATCATTGTTTCCACTTGAGCACTATAAAATCTTATATTTCCTTCTGCATCATCCAAGCAATGTTCTAGACCATACGTATCCATTTTGATCTGACAGACTTCCTCTAGAACACCTTCCAGCTATGAATTCATTCAACACATATTGCTCCTTATATCTTGTATATTATCTCAAACATCTATGATTCCTTCATATAATTCTTGTTTTTTAGAATCCCAATTTACCTCCACCTTCAATTTGGGTTCTAGTTCAATGAAACCCAACAAAATCCTAGAGTCCCACACTTTCCGGATCAAAGAAAGAGCGTTCTTTGTATTGCCAAGCCTATAGTCGAAGCTCACCACCTGTAAACTTTCCTCCGCATACGCAACAATAATTGCGACATAGATCCACTCCCACAGGGTGTTGGGGAAGGTGTCATCCTCCACTAGAACCAAAATCACCATCCCAAGTTTGCATACAGCACGAGACTTCCCCTTATCTACACTTCCCTTGTTTATCTCAATTGCAATATTGTAACCTAAATGAGAAGGAAGCTATAGCAAAACATCAAGAAACATCCTTGTGGCCAAGCTTCCCATAGACTCCTCCATGTGTGGGACTAGGTGTTTCATCATGGCATGAATTTGGGGAATGTATTGATGGCTAATTGCATTCATGGGAGGTAGGACCATATTAATTTCTAATTGAAACATTATTACTTCAAATTAATAACCTTAGGGGAGTCAACGTGATGTTAGTTGGTCCCCATTTCAAATTGTGTCCCCTCTTTCCATGAGAGAAACAGTATTTGCAAGTTTATCTTCTATTTTGTTGTTTTCTCACCGAACATGTATCAATTGAAACTTCGGAATTTGTTGGAGAATCCTACTGATACGCTTTTAGAGCCTCCTAGCTATTTTGTCCTTTAGATCCCTTATTTTCTTGGCTTGAGAAATAATCAAAAGGGAGTCCCCAATATCAACGATTGATTGAATTCCAGGAGAAACAACATATTCGAGTCCTAGATAGATAGCATGTTGCTATGCTTAGTTATTGGTAGCTTTCCCTAAGCCCCACTCAAAGGTTGATAATGTACTTCCTCCAGGATCAAGAAGGATCCCCCGCACCTACCTCCCCAAGTATGGGTTATTATATTATAAATCATTATATTATTTTGTAAAATGATATTCACTAGTAATATATATATATATATATATAGGAGCAATCTATTTATTCTACGTTTTGGACTTTACAGTGGGTTTTGGTTGGATTCTAGTAAATTGTTTTTTGGTAAAATCCATATTTGGAAGTGTTTAAATGGAGTTTTTGAATTCATAAATAGATTCAGCACCCTCTAATACCCTCATGGCACCTAGATTATGCAATTTCCATAGCTAATATATGTGATTCTAAGAATTTTTAAAGATTTCCAGCCAAACTCTGAACAAAATAAGACGAAAAATATGCCCAGAAAAAAGTTGAAAACATAGAATATTTAGACTGTACACATATATTCCGAAAATTAAATTAAATAATTATTTGTCTAAATTTCTAAATTTCTATTTTAATCAAATTTATTTTAATAAATTAATATTGTTGTAAAATAAATAAATAAAAATTAAATATTAATTAATTAAATTCAAATATATGAAAAATAATGGTTTTTTATTTTTTATAATGTAATTTCACTATGATTATAATTAACTATAAAATTTTAACCACAATCAAGTCTATTTAACTTGGTACCCATTTGTCTTATAAATATTGTATCTTATGAATTATTCAATGAAAACGTTCTTGTCTTTTATATTTAAGTAGTAAGAAGCCTCCACAATCCAACATATGATAAACCTCATCAAATAAAATATCATAAACATTAAATTGTTTAACACTATTATTAACTTTATTTTGCCTCCTATTTAGATGTAATTTTAATTACAATAAGAATAAACGTATTCGTAAATTATCAAATAAAATATCATAAACATAAAATTGTTTAACATTATTATTAACTTTGTTTTGCCTCCTATTTGGACGAGATTTTAATTACAATAAGAATAAACGTATTCGAAAATTACCCACGCAACATGTCTATATCGAGTTTCGATCATCATTGTAGAAAAGGTAAAATTGTAATATAATGTTAATTATATATATATATATATATACAGATAACTGTCTGGTGCAATGTATACTTGAAAATTGTATTTTTGTGTTTCATTGATAAATGTAATATGAAAAAGAAAAGGAAAAATTGTCAAATCACTTAAATATATATCATTTACCTTTATTATCTAACAAAATATATATATATATATATATATATAACCTAATCAATATGTTCGAGTTTTGTTAAATATGACTATAAGCTTGACAACACCACGTTGGCTAGGATAATTGAATAGCATAGCATCTTCGGTCTGGCAACATATTGATATTTTATTGTATATTATGTCTTGACAAATGGCATGTCCATGAAGTTTAATGGTCATGGTCAAAGACAAAAGACTCTTGAGTTGCAAGAAAGGTATATTTCAATTGATTCTAAACTCATGGTGTCTAGAAGCGTTTTCTAGAGTTCAAGTGCTCAAATGATGTGTAACATCTACATTTTATAAGTGTGTTTATTATAATTTATAATAAGTAGATTTTTTAAAATTAATATGATTTTTTTTTAATAGAGTTATATTTACGTAAGGAATACTTTAACAATATATTCAATTACTATCTATTTTATGTTTTATAAATTAATATAATTTTAAAAATTTGATATATATTCAGAATTAAAATTAAATTAAAAGAAATATATATATATATATATATTAAATTGGAAAAATATAAATAATACAATTATTAAATATATTTTTATTAATTTTTACAATTTAATAGTAAAAATATTTACACCTTATTACTAATACAAAAGATTATAACAAAAACTTTAATAAAAAATCAAGATAAAAATATATATATAATGTAAATTCACAATTAAAATTAAGAAAAATTATGCATTAAAAATAATTATGAAATAGATTCCTACTTTTACAACTTAGATTATAATATTGATGTCTATATGTTCACTAAATATAATAAAAAATGAAAATCTAAAAAAGTAAAAAAAATATCACAATAATAAAATAAACCAATATAGATCCATTTTAATTCAAGAGGTTTGCATTTTAAGGAATTTTATCCCTTTGGATAGATCTAAAGTTAAGATGGATCTATGTTGTTTTCAATACAACACCAATGTCATTTATGTTCCTATTCTTCTACACTATTTTTTATAGCTTCTCTCACTCATAAACTATTTTCCCTCCTAGAGCTTGAATTAAATGTCTCAAGCACTACACAGTATGAAAATTAAAAGTATACATTGAATCAATCCCTCCTTACAATAAAATTATGAAACAGTTACCTTTATTAGATGATCCACTTAACAATAATAACAACCCATCGTATGATGCAGAACGGGGGAAAACATATCCCATACTGTGGAAGATATGTTTAAATCTTGTAAAGACTTCCTAAATCCATTTGAACTTAACCACTGAGTTAAATCATAAATGTTAAATTGAATCTTATGTGTAGGTTGTATAGACAATAAGTATATGAGAGGATAAAAAAATTGATGTGGTTGCTTTGTTTTACTTTTCCTTTGGATGTTTATAGTCTTTAATTATAAGGAGAGGATCTTTCTACAACAGAATCTAAGTGGGTGAGATGTGTCTAACGCTCAAGTGGTATATATAGACTGAAAAAATATATATATAAAACTAAAACGATTTCAAAAGTTGAATGACTACTACATTAGGTTTTCCATGCATATTGATAGGCCACAAGATAAATCTATGGTGAGCTAATTTAAAAACAAAAACTTTACTAGAATATCAACTTAACTTGTGTCTCCCCATAGTTCTTATCCACTTAACTTGTGTCTCCCCATAGTTCTTGCTGCCAGAGACATGTCACTCTCTCTAAATCTATGAGGCTCTATCCTCGCATCCCATCAGCTATAGGAAAGCAGTAGAATACATGACATGTTTTTAGTAGATGGAACTCATGTGAACAAAGGTTCAAAGCTTATGTATTTTATTTTTACCACAAATCAAATGGAGAGCATGTGGGGTAAGGATTGCAAGCAAGTCAATCTCGAGAGATGGATTAATACCGATGGGATTTGCATTAAGTAATCTAATTGCAAGTATCCCATCTTCAATGTTAGGCCTCGACTGTGCCTAGGAAGGGAGATGGCTTATGTCAATATGAAGTTTGTGGTTGTTCATGTTTTTCATTAATGAATGAGAATTGCTCCCAAGCATCTCCACGAGTCCTAAGAGCATATGGTTAGTATGTATGTCCCTATTTTATTATACCACAAGACCATGGTGCCCAATGGGTAAACATAAACATACGTAGGGTTGATGCAATGTTCTACAACTAATGAATGGCCAGTGAACATTAAGATCAATAGTTTGGTGATATTTTTAGTATAGTATGTATACCCTTTGGTGATAGTATAGTATATATACCCTTTGTTGAATCTGATCGTGTATGGAAAACACACATACCTACAAACACACCCATCCTAAGAAATCAAAAACTTGTTGACTACTAATTTGATTGGACCAAGAGTAGTGAAGTGCTCTACAACCCAATATGAGAGAGATGTTGTAATGGTAAACAACTTTTTAATCCATCAAGCATTTCCTTACTATCATCAGTTGAAATTGTGCCCATAATCCACTTATGGTCCACGCGAATTATTTTCTACATGTTTTGTGTTGTGTGGTGGTCGGATAATTTGCACTACCTTTGCACATGGTTTATGACCCCCACACCTAATTTTAAAGGCATAAGACTCAAAAAAACATGGCTAGTTCCATGAGAAAATATGCTTGTGTGCAAACTATAAAAAATATTGATCTATTTGCACTTTCTGGAAAAAGATTTCTTGGGCAGGGCATGCCTAGTTTCTTGGAATGGGGCACATGTCCATTAGTCCCATAGGAAAATGTTATGGTCTAGATAATATGTGCCAACACTCAAATTATAACCATATCTCCCATATAAACTAAATATTCCATATGCATTTGATATTCTATCTTGACATTTACCAACACCCTCAGCCTATAGATTCATTTGTGTTGTTTGAAATATTGATATGTCTTCCATATCCCACTTTTATGTCAAATCTCTAATATGTCATGGGTCTTGAGAACCATCCCTAGTGTTACAAATCTCTAAATGTCCACCATATCCATCTTGTACGCTAAATATACCATATCTTAAGCTTGTGTGATCGATCAAGGCCCCAATGATGACCTACAAGGTCCATGGTTTGGGACTAAAAAAATAATCAATGATGCAATAAACCTCTAAAGGCCACTATATCTTCTTCATGGGGCAATGGGTTAATCCCATGAAGAAGTGTCACAATTTGTGGTAGGGATAAATTTGATGAAGGAAATATATCAGTGGAGAGATTTTACACTGTCTCAATTGAAATATGAAGTCAACGCCAACTCTGAATTGACAAAAAATATCAGCCAAGGCCTTGAGACCTAAATTATCTAGAAAAAAAAACTCTTGACCAAGAGTTTGATATTTAAAAACACATCAAATTTCAATGGAGAGTTTGTTTCAAAGTATTTATTAAGAGATATATCACATTCAAAATATTTCAATCAACATCAACAATCTCACTTCCAACATTTTTTTATAAAGTTTTAACTTCCATAAATGTAAACAACTATAAATTATAAAAAACAACTTTTAAAACTTCAATGATTAAATTCCCAGTTCAATATACTATTTATCTATATAACTTTTAAATTTTCATTATAATTGTCTATTTTTTTTTTTTTTTATATAACACACTAAAACAAACATCATTTACAATTAAACCATCGGGGGAGTGAAAAAATTGCCACCTAGTAGTCGATAATGGAAATCACTTCCTCTTGGAATTTCGTGCGTACACCCACATTAGATCGTAGTTTCATGATCTTTGCTACAATATGAATCTCCATAACCTTCTAACATGTCAAAACTATAACTACCTAAGAACACTTCTCTCTAATATTTTTTAGCATGGAAATAAAATTTTACAACAATCCAAATAATCCTCTTAAGATTCGATAAAATAAAGTTAGTCTCAATGGACATTAACTACCATCATCATCAAAATAAAATAAAAGAAATTTGTATATCTATAAATCTATAGTTAAAAACAAATTTAAAAAAAAAAAAAAACAATTTTCAACCCATAATGTTTCTATGCAAAATGGTATTTTTAATATTAAAAAAAAATTATCAAAAGGGTGATAGTAAAGCATCTAAGTTTCTAATTATTTTAATTAAAAAATATAATAATATTATTTGAGACTAAATAAATATAAGAAAATATACACTAAAATTATTTATTTAATATTTTTCATAAACATAGTCTACATGGAATGTGTATAGATACTAAAATTATTGTAGAACATACAAGAGGCTCATTATATTTTTCTATAATTTTTAAGGATATATTGAAAATAAAATCAAATTTGAGTTATTAAATGATAATCATTTTTTTTAAAATACAAGTAACAAGACAACAAGTTGTTAGGATATATTGAAAATAAAATCAAATTTGAGTTATTAAATGATAATAATTTTATTTTTTTAAATACAAGTAACAAGAAAACAAGTTGTTGTATAACATTTTTTTAATTGTATATTAAAATTTTCAAGATTGAGTTTTGATGTCTTATATTTGACAAAATCTATAAATTTCACAATTTTCATTACCAAAAAACCATAGAAAGTGTGACATGTGTTCCTAGGATTATCAAAACATTCCTTATGGAAGCTTATATGATGATCTTGTTCATTTTTTAGCAAATATGATGATCTTTGAACTTTAAAACTTTAAGTGTAGAAATACTGAATACTTGAATTAATGAACCATTCAATCACATGAAACATTCTATCACATAAAACATTCAACCATAACACAAGATGTACCCTGGGGAAAACCCTCAAAACAATGTGGATGAAAAACTCCAGCAAATATTCAGAGTATAATTATGATAGAAAGCAGAGAATTTCTTTTGCATCAAGCACCCTCGGTGCAATTACATAGAAATAGAAAGATAAAGAAGAGAGACTCAGAGTAATATCTCTCACAAAGAGACATGCCTTGCCTTCAAGGGAGAAGAGAATTCGCTTAACATTGAATTCATCGATCCTGTATAACATACTTATATATTCTTCACATGCATCGTCTTCTATTTTTATCTTCTAACTTCATGATGAACCCGCCCTCCATATGGATGTAACAATATTGCATGAAGAAGAGTGCCCCACTTCTCATGCAGTGCATTAACTCATTGAATTGAGTCTTAGGATGAAATCGCCCCTTAACTAAAATCTTTCCCACTTAGTTAGGTGTCTAACTTAAGTGTCATCATGCAAGTGTCGCAACTCATGTGTCATCTTTTAGTTTAACATAAGTGTCGTCATGCAATAACACTTAGTTAACTAGATCTTCTTTGTTATCAATTAGTTAACTCTCTTTAACTAATTCTTTCTTCGTAACATCATTGTAGTGATCAATTCGAGTTATCCTTTGATTTATTGAAGTCTTCACTGTGAGTTCTTTAATTAATTGAGGCATACATTGTGGCTTTAACTGAATATTAACAATTCGAGTTCACTTAGTCATATCTTGAGCAATTCAAATTCTCTTTTTCTCTATGCATTTATCTTTATCCCTTATCTTTACTGCATGGTCAATATGTGTTAACTTTAATTATCTATCATATCATATTATACTCAAAATATTTGTCACATGTTGTGATCATATTATATTACTCTCGGACCAAATGATCATATGCTAAAGTAATTCACTCTAGAGGTGGCTAATCTCTAAAGGAGACTTAATAGAAATTGGTGACCATGGTTAGTAATACATTGCACAACATTAATGCTTCAACATGCAAAGCATCTACCTCTATAATTGGAGGTCCACCCCATGGGTACCTACTATAAATGGAGGTCCACATGAGAATCTAACTTGACACATAAGTCCGGAAAAAGGTTAATTTTAGGGGCGAAATTTATCCCATGGGATATTTTTCCATTTTTTCCAAAAAATATTCGCCAATTTTCATTCTTTGAAGCCCCATTTCACCCAATTTTGATGGCATAAACTTTTTTCACTCTAAAAATCGCCAAATTATTATATAAACTATATAAATCCTTAGAAATTGAAATAATTTTAGAAAAATATTGCCAAATATTTTATAGTTGACATTTTAAGGATTGGTAAGATTTGCCAAGGTTTATATACTTTTAAATACGTATGGGTCCTTAAAATTATCCTTGGTCCCGAGCCTTGTCCAACAAAAATTTACAACATCATCACTTTGATACATCAAAGAATTCACCTCAACACATGAGTAATAACCTTTTACAACTAAATTCTTAGTAATTCTTGAGTCAAACTTGGGAATCTACTCCAAGTTCCTGAGTCCAACTCAGGCTCCCTACCTCAACACATGAAGCCCAATCTTGGTTGCACAAGATGTGCTTGGAGAATGAATCGTGATGTTATACATTTAACAAACCTTCCATTCCACACATGCCCCATCTACCCATATACAAATTTTATGGCCTAAAACCATTGATTTTGAATATGGACCATGGATGAAGCGTTGAGAATCATCTTTGATTTCAAAATATTCTATGGTTACTATCTATTCCATTTACCCACAGACATATGTTTGGCCTAAAACCATTGATTTTGGCTATGGAAAATGGATGAATCCTTGAGATCATCTTTGATTGCACAATGTTGAAGGGTCATTATTTATTGATCATATACCAATTAGTCCTTGCCTAGGGTTCTTTAGTGTCCTTAGGGATATTGCACCACCATCAAACATAAAGACAAATGCCATGAGCTCAACCTTTTTGTTTTCCATGGACCATGGCATAAGATTTTGGAACAATCTCATTGTTCTAATCCTAAACATGGCCACAATATCTCAAATATTCCTAACGTAGATCTTTCTTGGGAATTCCTCGTGGCCCATCAACCATGTAAGCAAATGTTATGGCCTAAGGATCCAGTTGTTTAAACCATGGAATATGGAACGGGTGGTGAGAACCACAACTAGTATGTCAAACCTCAAAATTACTATAATATGTCCCTCGCATGTCAAAATTCCCTATATAGATCCAATCTAGTGGTGTGAGGCCTTATGCATGGCCCATGTTGTGGGAAAAATAGCAAAAATGTGTGCAGCTCTTCCCACTTGAGGAGTGAAATCTTTAGAGGTTGCTATCGAGGCCCAGTATTGTGTGACTAAATAAAAAGAGGTAACTCCAAATTGATCCTACAATTTCTTGTTAGAAGAAAAAACAAAATAAAAATAGATAACATGAAATAAATAAGGAGAGTAAATATATGAAAACCACAACGACAACAATATGATAGAACCAAGTTAGATTTCCCAATGGTCAAGCCTGTTACATGTAGTGTAACCTAGGAGGTGAAAGATTCAAGGGAAGCCAACAATAACTTGAAGTACAATGAGAGAAACACTTGCCCCTTGGAGGAAGGTGGAAAGGGATATTGGGGAATGCCAGTGGGTGGAGGAAGAGGTGAACTATGAGGAATTCTCAACACAATTACAACAACATAACCTTGCTTTGATTTTCCCTTCTTAGATGCATTCCCATGGCTTCTTTTTATAGGCCAAGATGTGGCCAAGGAACATCTAGATCCAAGTGTGAACTCCTTCACTTCATGAACTAACTCCAAAGTACACAAGGGGGGATATTCAATGTTCCCAAGCATATGAAAAGCCAAATTTAATTTTTGGTTGGTGTGGGAGATTTCATGAGCCTTCAATGCATTGATAGTAGTTGATATCCCGTTGCTTTGATATTCATGTGGATTTCAAAGGAAAATCCATGCGAGGCCCACACGGGCACAAACATGATAACTCATGTTGTAGCACGGGTGAACAAGGATTTAACCGTGCAACCTTTTCTTTTGACTTCTTTTTTGGCATTTCTAAACTCATACTTCTTTCTGTATCTGATGAGGATGTATTCAGTGATTTGCATGCTATATGTTGATGACACTATACTACAAGATTAACTGAATGTCACATGTGTGTGAAATTTAAGCGATAATAGATGCCCCCTGATGTATGAGGTTCGTAGGGTACGAAGGAGGCTTCAATCCATGTAAGAGTAGATGAACCTGGACATGATGTTACTAGTATCGAAGAATAATAACTACTGATGATCATGAGAATCCCACTTGGGTGGGGAACCACAATACTGGTGAAGTTGTTGGATGGGGCACCTCACTATACCAGATGTGTTTCCACCATGATTTATAAATGTGAACATTGCTACCTTTGAAACGTACAACTCCCCCTAATGCAATATATTTTTTGACATCAAGCATAGGGGATACCACTAAGTTAGGGAGCACTAATGACTCTCCCTGCTTAGTTTGAGGTGATCCCTTATATTGATTGAAAGGAATGCCAAGGTACAATTGTAACTATTCCAACTCTTAGAATATGGTGATTTGATGTCGATGAGAGCTTAAGTACATGATAATACAAGGGTCTTATCTTGAGGACCAAGATCATTTTGTAACCAACTATTACACTAACAAACTATTGATGCCCCGAAAATTGTAGCATCAATCAGCAGGGGATTCTCCCCAGTAATCAAGCCCAATTAGATTGCTCACCATTTGGTGTGGGGAATCCGTCCAGTTAACAGTTCCGGCTACCGTGTATGTTGTAAAGATTTGTTTTTCTTTTACCGGTTACGGCCCAATCCATCGTTTATGTATTTATTTTTTTAAGATGATATGCAAGTGCTTCTAAACTAAATGCATGCGACAAAAACAAATCCGATTTAAACTATTTAAGCTAATCTAACCTATCCTTGCAAGGAGCAAAACTGAAAGGATGAGCAATAAACTGAAAGAAACATTTAAAGAATCACGGATAGCCATTTTATCCTCTAAATGTAATTTCAACAGAAGATAAATGATATCGAAGATAACTCTAATTTGAATAAAACATTCAATTACTCATATAGTGCAGAAATTTTTGCTGGAAATGAAACCATTCATTAGCGGAGAATTAATTCACAACAGCTAGGAAAGATCTCACAGAATATGGATGGTAAAATGCAAAAATAGTTCAGCAATAGTCCATCATAATCCTCAATGAAACACAGCACAGGCTTCTGCAGGCCAAAACGATTTTCCATTCATGTAGCAGAAATAGTTCGTGTGTACAAGAGGAGTCTCTTTCACCTACCAAAAGTCCCCCTCTATATTTCTCTAATCAGCTATATATAGCTTTACAAATGATCCAAGAGCTGCCACCTATACCCTGACTCTCCAAATTCTTTTAATTTGTCTTGTAGTGCCCAATTTACAAAAAAGAATAAAACCCCAGCAATATTACAAAAAAGGACGGGAAGGAGGTCCAAATGTCACTTTAATAATTAAAATATACAAAGGCCGAAAGAAGGCATGCTGGCTATAAATTAAAATATAAAACAAAAGGTGGGTCACTTCTAAGCTAGCACCTTTGCTAACTCAGGCACTTCTACTACAGCTGGTACTCCTATTGGAACTTGTGCCATTGGTGCTGCCGGTAATTCCACTGAGGTTGATGCCCCTGCTTCTTCTGCTGATACTTGATGTGTTTCTGTTGTCAGTGCGTTGTCTGCTTCTGCTATATGTCTCACCCAGAGACTGGTTTCTTTTATGAAATTGTTGGCATCAAGAGGGAGCATGGTTTTCAAAGAAACTTCATGCTTGGCAAGCTCTTCCTCAAGATCAACAACTTCTGCTACTGTAGCATGGAGACTTTCTTTCAGAAGATGTGCGTGAATGGCAGCCTGCCCAATTCAATGGTAAAGGTATTTAGCGGTCAAAGCATCCACTTTCATTACATAATCAATTTCAGCACTTAGCCCATCCCTTAGATCAACCAAACGTTGGACTTTGTCTAGAAACTCTTCTAAAGTCTGGGGAATTATCATCTGGAAATTTTCTTGGGTGGTTCGTATCTTAAAATATAAATTCCCTCACTATTCAAGAGTGACCATGGCCACTTCGTTTAGTTTCACTCCAAAATCCTTGCAAAACCCCATGAGGCGGATATTTGATTTGAAACCAGAGATGGATTTAAGAGGGAGATTTTCTGGGAATCCTGACTTTCCTTCTCTCCATTCCATTTGCCTCTTAATGTCCTCACTAATACATACATACTTTCTCCTACGCCTAGTGGCTTCAGCATTTATTTCTTTGATTCTGGCCACCACTCCCTTTAACTTGCAGACCTCCTCTATTATGAGCTCTTGAATCCCATGTACCCTCTTCAGTATTTCATAAGCCTACTCATGAAAGGGACCCAGATCACCAACCTTGCTAGTTGCTAGTTCTAATTGTTGTTCTAGAAATTCCTCACTTTCTTCCAACTTTTCTATGTTCTCCTTTAAGTCATCAATCTGCTGAGTAGTATCAAATTTCTCGGACTCCAGCTGTAGGTTCCTACTTTCAAGACCCTGCTTTTCTGCTTCCAGGGCCCTTATTTGTATGACCAAGGCTCTCTTTTCCGCTTCTAGGTGCTGAAATTTTATGTTTAGTTCTCCCTTCTCTGACATAAGGGTGTCACATTTCTCTACCATCAAATTTGAATAGTTTTGTTCTTTGACCAGAGTTTCCTGCAAATGTTGTGCTCTCTTCTTTTCTAGTTCTAACTCATCTACTAATATGTTGACATTGGTTTCCGTTGCTTGAATAGAGGCTACAGAAATAGATGCCATGAGTTTGTGTGCATGATGAGTACCTTGCATGACTGTGGTTTCATGTTTGGTGACTACATCTGGCCGAAAAGGTCACTTCATTCTAGTCACTATCTCCTTAACAATGGATTTTCTCTTTTTGTTGTAAGTGAACCTTTCCCATTGGGATACTATACTACCTTTTGATGGCGTAAAAGGGATGAGTGGGAGATCTCTTACGGGGATATTTATATCCAAGCCTTGTATGTTTGGGCTCTTGGGGTCAGCATCTTCTTTGGATTTCTTTTCTTCTTCCGCTTTTGTTTGCGCTTCTTCTTCATGTTCCTTTCTTAGTCTATCATCTTCTTCCTGTTTGGAAATTCCTTCCAATCTGATCTTTTCTTCTTCTTGAATTCTTCGAGCTTCATCTTCAGCTGCTTGGACTCTTAGGGTCTCTTCCTCTCGAATTTTATCCTCTTTTGCTTTATTGGTCCTTTCCTCAACTTCCTTTTGGATCTTCTCGGCTTGTTCCTTAAGCTTTTGTTCTTCTCTAGAGAGAGCTTCAGCATTTTCCGAGGTACCCTTTTCTTGTTGTTGTTTTGCTTCCTTGACAATATTAGAGCTAGAACTGGATCCACCCTTGCCAAGTTGGCAAATTAGTAGCTCAGTCATATTGCTAATCCCTCTATACACTGATGGAATATCAGCAATACTGAGAGGGGGGGGTGAATCAGTATTGTAAATTTTTTCTTTTAGATCCAATTATTTTAAGCACACATATTAAACATTTCATTAAACAATAAACTCAAATGGACACAGTATTTTATCGTGGAACCCTAAAGGGAAAACCACAAATTCATGTCTATTAATCTGCAAAATTGCTTTTACACGTTACAATAGAATTTGATTAGCATCAACTAATCAAGATGCACCCACACCCTTATTCACCAGCACCAACTGGTAGGAGGCTACAACCCCCTTTTAGTCAGCTACAACTAACAAGGAAAGCACCAACTCCCCTTCTACAGGCACCAACCTGCCCTAGCTCCACCCTTCCACCCTTTAATTAGATTTCTTCATTAACATCTTGGACTGCTGCTTATTCTACATCTGCCTCTGAACTTCAATGCAGCTGCTTCTGATCTTTAATGCATCCTCTTCTTGTGCTTCTGATCTTCAATACATACTTGTCGTTACACCACTCTTGGTCTCTTTTCTACTTCTCTTTTTATATCTTCATCAAAAACTCAGAGTACACCTTCATCATATCACATCATTGCTTATATACTCCTCTCTTATACATTTTCATAAATGGTGTGTCTTTAGACTCACACCCTTTCATTATAAGAAGTGTCTTTTTATAAAATATAAACTATTTTCATATTTTTATAGTTATAACAATATTTTATAAAAATAATTCACTTTAGCATCTTATACATTTTTATATTTTATGACCTAATAAAACATTCAACGACACACATTGATTACACCCACCATGACCTAATTATATTATGAATTCTCATCATAAACTTTGCATCTAGGACATGGACCTCAAATATGTTCTCTTACTTTTCAGCGGCCAGGCAATTCATGCACATAACAGATCTAAAACCTTAGAAAATTAAGGCAAGTCAACAAAGATATCTTCTTTGGACAGTAAGCTTACGCCACTTGTGAGCATACCTCCTCATGAGCACGTCACAACTAAAAATGCTCTTACAACCAGGGTTCGAACTATGTGGCCTCCTCCATCTACCACTTCTCTTGGTAGATGAATGATCACTATTCACCACCAGAAAATGTGCTTCCAGGTGCTGCTTCTCACGTTCCTTGACAACAGTGGCATCCGGTTATCTCAGAAATGGCGACTCCAACAACTTCACTTACTACAGCTCACATTTTTACACACGACAGTCTTCCCTTGTTAACAATGCTCTTCCTGTGACCACCAAACAGAGCGATGGCTCCTTGTGATAGGTCCATGACTCCAATACACAAAACAACAGCTGATCTCTCAACCTCACGTGGCTGGAATCCTTTATTCGCTGCTCACTTACAACACACAGAGATGGTTGAATCACACATCCCAACCACCTCGGCTCTTCCCATGAATCTATGCCATTTTACAACACTATCACTTGGCTTGCCACCTCAGCTCCGACCTCAAATGTCATCCACTTATTCGCTATCTTCCTCTCATCATCTTTCTGCCATCTCACCCATTCATATCGACTGCGCATTTTCTTTGCCATGACTTTGTCCATATAGACTACACTTGGCTGCAAAATCATTTGTCAATTCAACAATCAGATTTTTCCATGTGAAACAAAAGATAGAGGGCCACATCGACGTCCTGAGCTCCACGCTAGTGTTTTTCTCATGGATAACCAAGCACCCAGAGCTCCCTACTATATTTGCACTACGCGTCAATAGGTTTAGCAATGACCAACGTTTATAAACACACCATAGCTTATTTGCACAACCAATGTGGGATACACCCAAAGCAGACACTCAATCGTAACCGTTGATTGGCATGATCAAACGGTCCCTGAGTCACAACGGTGTGGTTGAGCTCTTTGCGCGATTCCTTATGTTCTCTGCGAGCTCCATCTTCCGTCTACGAACTCCAAAACATTGGTGTCATCTTCCATGGCCATCCCAGATTTATCATCTCCACAGCTCAGATGAATCTCTGTTTCCTGAGACGAAGTGAGCATCAGGAGTCCTCGCGGTAGAGCCAATAGAAGGTCCAAAACCTAACACATCCTAGTAATCCTATCGACCTCTACAAAATTCACATTACACAGTAGATATATGCTCTAACTTAGAAATTAAGGAAAATTAAGAGATGGGTATCCGACGCGGCCATTGAAGGGATCGTGGAGCCTCAGTCCATTGAAACGATGACCCTCAATTATATTAGTTCATACATAATTCATCAAATGGACCAAAACATCCTCACATCCAATTTCTGTTGTAATTGTTTCGATGCAAGGCCCTTCACAAAGCACATTGCTATGCCAATGGTAACATTGCGGGCATGTCAATCTCATCAACAATTCGCCAGAAATCAATAATTTCGTTGTATCTTACAAGATGCATAAACGGTGCCATGTTCAACTTGTTTGCATCAACAAGTATCCCTCGAAGTCGCTATTTGTTGGGAAAATTGTGCTTCTTCAAGATAAAACGTAATTTGTATGAGAAGACAGAATTATACCTCCCGTCTTGAGCCATCGATATCTTGAAACAATTATACTAGAAAGCATGTTCTCATATAGAATCATGTAACTCATCCAGTCCGATATAATGACATCTACCTCCTCGTCAATTTCAACCTCCTTTCATTATAGACAACAAACTGAAATTTGCAGTAACTGATTCCAACTCTTTCATTGAATTGCCTGCCTGTGTTTCCTACATTCCCCATGATTTTCTTTCATAAGAGCTGGCAGCACAGTGAAAGGAGAACAAGTCTCCACAACTATAGAAATAGCTTCAGTTGTACAGACACGGTTCTAGCATTCTTGAAACTTTCAGTTAAGTAGCAAGCACATCCCATGGCCCAATTTCCTTTGCAATGTATCCAAATGTGTTCATAGTTGCCCTTCTAATTCCCTTCTCATGAGCTTTCAACATATTGCTCTAAGGATGTTTTTGCATTTCGAATATCTTTAACATATTTGCTACTAGTTTCTGTTTTGTATTCATCCTCAGCCATGGCTCTGTAATCTGCTTGATACTCTTGTCATCATCTAGTTACCTGCATCTTCAGCCTTTGCCATATTGATTTCCATCAATGACATTCTTCAACCTTGGCCATATTGCCAACAATCTCCCCTTTTTGCATTGATGGCAATACCAATTCCATTTCTCCCCCTTTGACGTCAAGGACAAAGGGTTGAATAACTCCCCCTGGCTTTGATTTCTGACTCCCCCTAACCAGGTGCATCATATTTTTGTTTTAATTTGGAGAGGGAATTACACCTAGTCTTTGCCTGTCTTTCATAGAAAATACCACAGCTCTGTTATCCCAGTTGGTTTTTTTTTTCAACAGGGTGAGTTGTTTAACAGAACCACCTTAGCATGAGTGCTTTCCATGGAATGTTTGAATTTTTTCTAATTTTTTTTTAAAGGTTTTCCCATGCCATATCCTGCTCTTCTTTGTAAAAGTATTCCATCTGTATTCTCTTGGAGAAGTCTTGATACAGATCATCATCACTGAATCTACCAGTAATGAAATCTTCAATTGTATCATCACCTTGTTTGGTTTCTCTGTCTTCTTTTTCTATTTGCAGTACCCCTAGATGATTTCAAATCTGATACCACATCTTAGATATGCATTGCAGAAGCATTTCCTCTTCTTTTTTCTGGTTTTTTTTTTTTTTTTTTACTCCACAGATGCTCCATATTTAGTTGTGTGCTTTGGTCTAACACGCACAATAAAGTTATATGTTGTACCTTCAAGACTTCCATCAGAATGACCTCCTTTTGTATCATCTTCCACCTCAGGGCAACTTGATTGAGATGGATTTTTTGATTGCATAAGTGGTACAAAGTTCTCCATTTCATGTTTGATGATTTTATCAGAATCATTGGGCGGCTCTCCCCCCAGGTGCAAAGAAGATGGACTCACAACATGAGCTTTCTTCTTTAACTGGACACATCCTGCTGAACCTATAAGACTTCCAGAGAGATCACTCTTATCACAAAAAGGGTAAACCTTCTTTAGCATGAGCAAATATATATGCTGTTTCAGATATTCACATGAAATTTGCCTTTGTGTTTTATAGTATGTACATGCTTTGCATTTTATAGACCTCAATCTTCAATCTGGCTTTCATTCTGCTTTCAAGCAGTCTTCAGAATTTATTCAAATTCTAGCCCAATTATACAAATAATTATTATAGAATCTGCCTTCTCAAGCCATTCAAATTCTTCAATGTATCCTTCACTTTTTCAATAACCAAATCTTGATTTTTGTTGCCAATTGGGTTTCCAACTTTTTATGCATGAAGTCTCGCATTGTCTTCAGATTTTTCTTTTTCTACATGTTTCTCTTCTTTTGACACTCTATCATTTCCAAGAGTAGGATCTTCATAATCTTCTTTGTTTTGTACTTCAGTCTTTCTTTTCCATACCTTTGTCTATCTTGGTCTAGGTGGTCTTGTTGTGCATCTTCTGGCAATGTGACCATAATTAAGACAATTATAGCATTCAACTGGATAATTTGGAGAGGGGCCACAGGGTTCATGATTTCTCCTAATTTTGTTAAGTCTTCCATATGCTTGACAATTTGATGCTTTATGTCCATAGTTATTACATGAGTAACAATAACCCTTGAACATTTGTAAGTATCTTCTGAAACTAGTCTTGTTGTTAGGATTCGTTTGCTTGTGATAGTTCTTTACATTGTCATTCATTCTGAAGTCCTTCAAATGAGACTGAGAAATTTTCTGATGCCTTCATGCGGTTCTTCTGCTACATGGTTGTTTCTTTGGAAGTATCATCACAACCCTTATCATCGATCTGAGCAATAGATCTTGATCCTTCAATCATGTATATATGGTTATATCCAAGGCCAGATCTATTTGAGGGATATATCTGTAGACTGAGAACTTTATCAAGGGCTTCAGTTCCTTTCTTGAATTTTTCAACAATCTTCAAGTGATGCTTGAGTTCAACAACTTCCTTCTTGACTTCTTCCATGCTGATGACTGCTTGTTGTCTTGAACTTTATAGCTCCCTTTTTTAGGACATTATTTGACTTCTTAAAGTCTGATTTTCTTCCTCACTTTCTAGCAGTTGTTGTTTGAGCTCTTCAACCTTTTGTTGCTCCTTATTAAGAGATTGTTCCAAGGATTCCAATATCTTTTGATCTAGTTGAACTTTGATTCTAAAGTCAACTATGATTTGCTCAAGTTCTTTCTTCTTTGAACCTTGTTTCATCCTTTGCTCCAACATGAGATGCTTTAAATGTTTACACCTTTGTTTATATCTTCTCAGATCATCCAAAGCACTCACAAGCTCAGCTCCAAGATTGACTTTTGCTTCACAGTTTGAGTCTTCTTCAAAAGGATCTTCACTAGAATTGTTGCAGACTAAACTTTGTTCTGATTGACATGCTTCATATAACTTCTTATTTGTGTAGAGGTCCTTTATTCTGTTCCAAAGTTCCTTTGCAGAGTCACATTTACCTATCTCCTCTTTGACATCATTAGGTAATCCTTTAAGGATTGCATTCATTTCCTTTCACTTACTTTGCGTGGCTCTCTTCTGGGATGGAGTCCTTATTCTGTTTGGTGGAAGGAAATCACTGATAATTGCATCCCAAACATCATATCCTAATGCCTTTAGATGACATTACATTCTTTTCTTCCAAAATATGTAATCCATTTTTTCTAGTAATGGAGTTTCATTCTCAAAGTCACTCTCTAGTCCATCCATGTGTGCTTAATTGGATCTCCCTTTCAGTTTGATAGACTGATCCTTAAAGGGACCGGCTCTGATACCAATTGATGGAATATCAGCAATACTGAGAGGGGGGGTGAATCAGTATTGTAAATTTTTTCTTTTAATTCCAATTATTTTAAGCACACATATTAAACATTTCATTAAACAATAAACTCAAATGGACACAGTATTTTATCGTGGAACCCTGAAGGAAAACCACAAATTCATGTCTATTAATCTGCAAAATTGATTTTAATCGTTACAATAGAATTTGATTAGCATCAACTAATCAAGATGCACCCACACCCTTATTCACCAGCACCAACTGGTAGGAGGCTACAACCCCCTTGTTTAGTCAGCTACAACTAACAAGGAAAGCACCAACTCCCCTTCTACAGGCACCAACCTGCCCTAGCTCCACCCTTTAATTAGATTTCTTCATTAACAACTTGGACTGCTGCTTATTCTACATCTTCCTCTGAACTTCAATGCAGCTGATTCTGATCTTTAATGCATCCTCTTCTTGTGCTTCTGATCTTCAATACATACTTGCCATTACACCACTCTTGGTCTCTTTTCTACTTCTCTTTTTATATCTTCATAAAAAACGCAGAGTACACCTTCATCATATCACATCATTGCTTATATACTCCTCTCGTATACATTTTCATAAATGGTGTGTCTTTAGACTCACACCCTTTCATTATAAGAAGTGTATTTTTATAAAATATAAACTATTTTCATATTTTTATAGTTATAACAATATTTTATAAAAATAATTCACTTTAGCATCTTATACATTTTTATATTTTATGACCTAATAAAACATTCAACAACACACATTGATTACACCCACGATGACCTAATTATATTATGAATTCTCATCATAAACTTTGCATCTTGGACATGGACCTCAAATACGTTCTCTTACTTTTTAGCGACCGGGAAATTCATGCACATAACATATCTAAAACCTTAGAAAATTAAGGCAAGTCAACAAAGATATCTTCTTTGGACAGTAAGCTTACGCCACTTGTGAGCATACCTCCTCATGAGCACGTCACAACCAAAAATGCTCTTACAACCAGGGTTTGAACTATGTGGCCTCCTCCATCTACCACTTCTCTTGGTAGATGAATGATCACTATTCACCACCAGAAAATGTGCTTCCAGGTGCTGCTTCTCACGTGCCTTGACAATGGTGGCATCCGGTTATCTCAGAAATGGCGACTCCAACAACTTCACTTACTGCAGCTCACATTTTTACACATGATAGTCTGCCCTTGTTAACAATGCTCTCCCCGTGACCACCAAACAGAGCGATGGCTCCTTGTGATAGGTCCATGACTCCAATACATAGAACAATAGTGATCTCTCAACCTCACGTGGCTGGAATCCTTTATTCGCTACTCAATTACAACGCACAGAGATGGTTGAATCACACGTCCCAACCACCTCGGCTCTTCCCATGGATCTATGTCATTTTTACAACACTATCACTTGGCTTGCCACCTCAGCTCCAACCTCAAATCTCATCCACTTATTCGCTATCTGCCTCTCATCATCTTTCTGCCATCTCACCCGTTCATATCAACTGCACATTTTCTCTGCCATGACTTCGTCCATATAGACTACACTTGGCTGCCAAATCATTTTGCAATTCAATGATCAGAGTTTTCCATGCGAAACAAAAGATATAGCGCCACATCAGCGTCCCGAGCTCCACGCTGGTGTTTTTCTCATGGATAACCAAGCACCCAGATCTCCCTACTATCTTTGTACTACGCGTCAATAGGTTTAGCAATGACTAGCGTTTATAAACACACCATAGCTTATTTGCACAACCAATGTGGGATACACCCAAAGAAGACACTCAATCGTAACCGTTGATTGGCATGTCAAACGGTCCCTGAGTCATGACTGTGTGGTTGACCTCTTTGTGCAATTCCTTATGTTCTCTGTGAGCTCCATCTTCCATCTGCGAACTCCAAAACGTTGGTATCATCTTCCATGGCCATCCCATATTTATCATCTCCATAGCTCAGATGAATATTTGTTTCCTGAGACGAAGTGGGCATCAGGAGTCCTCGCGGTAGAGCCAGTAGAAGGTCCAAAACCTAACACATCCCAGTAATCCTATCGGCCTCTACAAAATTTGCATTACATAGTAGATATATGCTCTAACTTAGAAATTAAGGAAAATTAAGAGATGGGTATCCGACGCGGCCATTGAAGGGATCGTGGAGCATCGGTCCATTGAAATGATGACCCTCAATTCTATTAGTTCATACATAATTCATCAAATGGACCAAAACATCCTCATATCCAATTTCTGCTGTAATTGTTTCGATGCAAGGCTCTTCACAAAGCACATTGCTATGCCAATGGTAAAATTGATGGCATGTCAATCTCATCAACAATTCGCCAGAAATCAATACTTTCGTTGTATCTTACAGTATGCATAAACGGTGCCATGTTCAACTTGTTTGCATCAACAAGTATCCCTCAAAGTCGCTATTTGTTGGGAAAATTGTGCTTCTTCAAGATAAATCGTAATTTGTATGAGAAGACAGAATTATCCCTCCCGTCTTGAACCATCGATCTCTTGAAACAATTATACTAGAAAGCATGTTCTCATATAGAATCATGTAACCCATCCAGTCCGATATAATGACATCTACCTCCTCGTCAATTTCAACCTCCTTTCATTATAGACAACAAACTGAAATTTGCAGTAACTGATTCCAACTCTTTCGTTGAATTGCCTGCCTGTGTTTCCTACATTCCCCATGATTTTCTTTCATAAGAGCTGGCAGCACAGTGAAGGGATAACAAGTCTTCGCAACTATAGCAATAGCTTCAGTTGTACAGACACGGTTTTGGCATTCTTGAAACTTTCAGTTAAGTAGCAAGCACATCCCGTGGCCCAATTGCCTTTGCAATGTATCCAAATGTGTTCATATTTTCCCTTATAATTCCCTTCTCATGAGCTTTCAACATATTGCTCTAAGGATATTTTTGCATTTCGAATATCTTTAACATATTTGCTACTAGATTATGTTTTTTATTCATCCTCAGCCATGGCTCTGTAATCTACTTGATGCTCTTGTCATCATCTAGTTACCTGCATCTTCATCCTTTGCCATATTGATTGCCATCAATGACAATCTTCAACCTTCGCCATATTGCCAACATACACTTCTTCATTTTCATCATAATAGTGAGCGTATTCAAAGTTGGCGTGGATCTCTTTGCAATGTTCTGCAGCTTTTCCTCGTCTATCATTTCTTTGAAAGGTCCTTTCCCCAAAATGAAAACCCTTCATCTCTGCAACAAAATCTTCCGCCATTGCGATTTTTTAAAACTTGTAATCCCCAACAAAAAAGGGTAAAGGAAGGAAAGAAGCCTTCTTTGCCTCGTAGAAGGTACTACCAATTCCATCAATCAAAACATGTCTCACTATCTCCTTGTGGACTATGTAGTCAGTAGCATACCTAGGTAGGATATACGGGGGTTTGGAGCCTCCGTACATTCTTATGTAGGTGCCTTCTTGTGAAAAATAGAAATCACCGTAATTTTCCAGGACTTCCATGGCGTTCTCAAATAAACAACTAGGTTCCTCATTGAACATTAACTCATATAAAGGCATGATAAACTCTTCACAAATGACCTTGTAATGCCATCTGTAATTATGACCCCAAAAGATATTCTATGCAATGTATACCGAGGTGTCGGCTTGGTTCTATACGCAGCCTAGATTTGGAAAGGGATGCTTCGCCACAATACAGTCTATCAAGTAGGATGGCATGTAAAATTCTGCTCTTTTCGCCGCTAACCCTTCTTGTGCAGCAAATATAGCTGATGACAGACTCTCTGAGAGAATATGTGCCCAATTAAAAATTGTTCCCCTGAATGCTACATAATGAATGATGGGGACCCAGTGAAGCATGAAGACAGTCCCATTGGGCCTACCAAAGATTCTACTCAGCATGAGAGCGATCATTCTAAAAGGAGGCCTCGGATTCCGAACCTCGTATTCCTCACTATCCTTTTTTCTAATTTGTTTACCTGAGATTAGCAACTTTCTAGCCATCTCCAAATTATCCATCTTGATCTGTCCTAACCATTCATCATTAAGCCACTAGTGTGGCTTGGGAAACTTATAGGCGGCTGCAATATAGGATGGGTGAAAGGACACAAAAGCTTCCCCCTTACTGTCTGAAAGGACTCTCGTTTCAGCATTCACATGCTGTAAGATCCATCCAATTATTTTCGAACATGGGAAAATCTCAGGACGTGTAGCTGCTTTGGATATGCAAGAGGTTCTGATGTTGCGGTATAGGTATTCTTCCTCGAGAAGTGCCTCAGGGATGTTCTGGTCTCTTACCATACAATATATGTCTCCCCATTTGACTTCTGTAGGCACGCCCATAGTGCAGCTCATGTTTTCAAATAAGGTTTCTACTCGTATGTCAGCCAACCCTGGCTCGGTCGCCTTAGATTTTATTTTTCCACCTTTACGCATTTTGGCTAGAAACCTGTCCAAAAGAAATCATACATAAGTAGGCATTACAATGTAACATCAGCAAGTTAGACTAGCATCCTGCACATAACAACAAGTCTTAAGAATACTTTGATAAGCCTTTGATGGATACTGTTTGATTCTTCCCAAAACTGAATAAAACTAACCCAACCTTCCTAACTCTGTTCATTATAGTTTAGAACTTTCAAATCGATAGGGATTTTCTACTTTCAATTTCGGATTAAAACATTTATTTCGCATGTTATTGAATGACCCTGCGGGAACCGCATAGTGATTTTTGAGCTACATTGCACCTACGAAAAATAAGAATAATGCATTCCATATCAACCCTCCAGAACAAAACATAGTGATTCTAAGTATAACATGTTTCATGGCAATAAAAATTCGCAGCCGGATAGGGACACCAATGTTCTTCTCACAAGCGTAGCCAGGACTAGTTTCAATTTTACAACGCTAATGGCTTCCACAACGGGCAGAGGTATGACGCGAATTCTCTTAATGATCACACAATGGGTGATTAAGGTCCTAAGACTTCTATGTTTATATGAAAAACGGTGCTTGGGTGCGTTTAGTTGGGTAGGGGCATGGGTCCGCTTGGGCCGTAGTTAGACTGAATACCTTTGCAATGGCTAGGATAAAATGAAAAGAACCAATGAATATGGCATTCACTTCAACGAGAAAAAACCAATTCAAATGAGGATACAAGTCCTGAAAGGTATTAACCTGTTAGAAAAAAGATCGTGTATGGGGATGTTGACGCTGCTGCGGAGCCGGCAAGCCTGGAGTAGGTGGTCGTAGTTTCAAAAGGACATGGAGACAAGCCTCTACCAACTTGAACAGTGAAAACCAACGGGGTTTATGCCCTATTTATAGGAATTTGACATGCGTGAGCCATTAATAGGTTGGTTGTGAAAATTAAAATGGGTTTAATGGGCGTACGGACGGGGTCAAATCTACACATTCGGTATTTAAGAGTGACCGCCAAAACCGGAAAAACTTGGCTAACTTCTCCGTCCGTTGTGGCAAAAACTTATGATTTTGTACTGCCATTGCGGGGAAGTTATCCGAGCTCTTTCGCAAAAGACAAGCATGAAGTTGCAAAGAAGTTGCGGGAGTTATTCCCCCGTTGCGAGAAATTTACCTGAATTCTTCCATCATTCTGATTTGTTCATTCCTTTTCGCCACAGCGGAAGATTTGCGCAAGTTCTTCCGCCGTTACGGAGAAACTCGGCAAGTTCTTTCACTGATTCTTGTCTTACCCCTTTTCCCACAGTTTCGACAGAGTTATCTTAAGTCTTTCGCCATTTCGGAGAACTTGCAAGTTTGTTCCACTAGTGGTTCACTTAGTCGAAAAGTTTCATCGTTGTTGAAGGTTCAAATGAGTTCTCCGCCGATATGTGGCTTAGCCCCTTTTCCCGCTGTTTCGGCAAAGTTGGCCCAAATCTTCCGTTGTTGCGGAAAAATTATCTTAAAAATTTCGCCATTGCAGCTCAGAATCCTAAGTTTTACTTAGGAAAAACCATGAAAATAAACTCAAAGGAAATAAACAAAGGACCTTCTCTAGAAAAAATAAGTAAGAAAAGGTTCTGATGGCCTTTAGACTCCTAGGTAAACTTTCTCTTCAAAAGTAAAGGAGGGGCCCCAATTTTTTTTCAAAATTTGGGGGGGGTGTTGTAGCAACAACAATTGGCGATTCACTGGTGAACACAGATCTATGAAACAAACTCACCTCGTGGTTAGGAAACTTACAAAGTGTTGGTTATATTTGCAACAGAATGTCTTCATAGTTCAGCTTCTGAGAATGCAATGATCACTCTTATCATGATGATGATGAGGGAAAAGGCAACTTTGACTCAACCTTCCCTCTGACTCTCTAAGGGATAAAATGTGAGGTTTATTTTAGACTTTTTCCTTTCAAAAGCTTACCATTACAAGACTCTGCAGGATCATAACAACATCTCACATACATATTCGTTTGTTCCTCATTCCCATGCTATTTTGCATCCTTTTGGATGTTTCTTTAATTTATGTCTTTTTCCGTTTGAGCCTTCCAGAAATGAATTCCTTCAGCTTTCAATGATTGATATAGGTTCTT
This sequence comes from Larix kaempferi, assembly GCA_027924585.1. Taxonomy (NCBI): domain Eukaryota; kingdom Viridiplantae; phylum Streptophyta; class Pinopsida; order Pinales; family Pinaceae; genus Larix; species Larix kaempferi. The sequence goes on along the minus strand of BSBM01001191.1, from coordinate 10,495,965 downwards.
CAATCCATAATGTCCTTTTTTGTTAGTGAAAGATTTATTTGATTTCATGCTTCACGGACGGAGAAGAACCTTGCTAGGCTGGTTTATTTGAACAGCTTCTCTAATTTGAAAGCTTTAATTGCTTCTCTCGGCCATGCTTTGATTTAGGCGATAATTTCTAGAAACCAGACTCCTTAATATAAGCCTTTTGGATTTTACTTACAACATGGGATCAATTTAAATACCATACATCTGTGAGACATGCTTCCTCTCTATGGGTCCATCATAGTGAACTTACTGAGACAGTCATTAGTGTTAGAGTGAATGGGGCCCTAAGATAGTCAAAAGGAAATGTTGAACCTTAGTTATTTGACAGGAGTCACATTGACCAAACAAACAGAGGATCCTTGCATTTTGGGAGACCACTTAGTGAAAACAAAGTCACACATATATACTTCTTTTATTAGTGAGCTTCTTCATGACCATCCTTTTGAGTTTTGTCTGTATTCTCATTCCTCAGCTACACCAAAATTGAGCTTAGCTTTATTTAAACAAAGGGATCAAACAAAAGGGAGAAAATAAACAAAAGAAAACAGATCAAACTAATCTGGAAAACTAAAAAGTGATCAAAAGAAACTAAGAAATGAAACAAAAGAAACAAACCAGAAAAGAAAAGACGGTGTTTTATTTATGTACAAAATTCCACCTAGGACTTATGTGAAATATTGATTTAAGGTGAGGACATTGAGAGGGAGATTTATTTCCTCTCCTTGCAGGTCTTTTAGTTTATAGGTTGACATGACAAGCTTTTCATAAATTTGGTAAGGGCCAACCCATAAGTGTTGAAACTTTGTGTGCATTCCCTTACCTTCATGCTGGTGATCCCATTTCAGAACTAAGTCACCTACTTCAAAATTTCTCTTACCAGATTTCTTTTTATCAAACCATCGTTTGACTATGTCTTGGTGATGATGGAATTGATATTTGGCCTTTTGTCATGACTCTTCAAGTTTTAGCAGGGTATCAATTCTAGATTGGAGGGCTTGACTGCTGGAACCTCGGGAGGCTTGGGCCAATTGCAAGGATGGGAGTAAAACATTCAAGGGAAGGATGGCTTCTTTGCCATAGACTAGGGTGAATGGAGAGACACCTAAGCCGTTCTTGGGAGTAACTCTGTATGCCCATAAGGCGTTTGGGAGGGCTATGTGCTAGCTTCTCTGATTTTCAAACATGGTTTTCTTAAGGATTCGAATGAGATTTTTATTGGTAGACTCAGCTAATCCATTTCCTTGCGGGTAGTAATTGGATGAATAATGGAGTTTAATTCCTTCCTCATACATGAATTTATTAATTCTCATTGATGAAAAATAAGGTGCATTATCAAAGACTAGGGAAATTGGAACCCCAAACCTGGTTATGATGTTTTCCTCTAGGAAGTTGATGACTGCATCCTCGTTGACTTTACGTAGTGGAACGGCCTCAGCCCATCTGGTAAAATAATATGTAGCTGTTAGAATATAATGGTGTTGCAGCGAGGAATTTGGGTTTATTTCGCCAATAATGTCTATGCCCCATTGCTTGAATGGTTTGGAGATGATAACTGGCTGCAAGGGTCTAGCTGCCTTTGGTAAATTTCTGGTGCTTTTTTGGCATACGTCACAATTTCTAGCATAGGCATGAGCATCCTTGAAAAGAGTGGGCCAATAGTACCCAGCTTTGAGAATTTTATGAGCTGTAGTATCTCCGGAGTAATGTCCCCCAGTAGGGCCATCATGTAATTATTTGACCACATTGCTCGCATCTTGTTTCTCCAAACATCTGAGGAAAATGCCATCATAATTCTTCCTAAAGAGCACTCCTTCAATAATTTGGTATGCTGTTGATTTGAGATAGAGAGCTCTTCCTTGCTTCGGACTCCAGTGCTCTGGCAAGTAACCTGACTGTAAATAATGCACTAGGTCCTTGTACCAAGACTCTGGAGCTGTAAAAATTGGACATACATCACTCATGTTTAGTTCGGCTTCATTCCTCCAATCTAGCTCTTCATCAGCTGGATTTTCAGCAAGTAATTTGCATAAACCTTGACCTTTGATAATAATGGTTGGTTTGAATTCTAAGTCACACTCTTGAAGAGAAGTGACCCAGTTCCCTCTTCTTTCTCCCAATTCTTTCTGAACAAAAAGAGATATGACAGCGGGATGAGGAACTATGACTTTAGTTCTATTTTTTAGAATATATGGCCTGAACTGCTTTACCGCTTTGAAAACCGCATACGCTTGCTTATCTACCACGGGGTAGTTCAGCTCAGCGCCCTGCAGACTAGTGCTCATAAAAGAAATTGGGTATTCATCTCCTGATTCTGCCTTTTGAGTGAGCACATTTGCGAGAGAGTTATCAAAAGAAAAGGTGTACAAGATGAAATCCTTTTTGAAATCTGGACTTCTTAAAGAAGGTGCATTAGGTATAGCGGATTTGATTTCTTTAAATGCAACCTTTTCCAAATCAGTCCACTTAAATTGTACACTCTGCTTGACCATTTGTTGCAAAGGTTTAATTATCTGAGCGAAGTTTGGCACAAACCTTCGAACAAAATTTATGGTGCCCATGAATGATTACATAGACTTCTTGCTATGGGGCATGGGAATCTTGCTAATAGCTTGCACTCTCTCTTGATCTATCGAGATTCCCTCTTTTGAAATGATATGACCCAAAATTTTTCCCTCAAGAATAGTGAAAATACTTTTCTTAGGGTTTAAAGAGATACCATACTTCCTACAGCGATCAAAGATTCGCTTCAGATGGAAAATATGGTCTTCCCTTTTCTTTGAGAAAACGGTCACATCATCTAAGTAAACTACTACACATTGACCGCCCAATCCTCGGAAGGCAATATCCATGGATCGCTGAAAAGTAGCTCCCACATTTATCAACCAAAAGACATTCTTCGATATGCAAACGTTCCCCACTTTGTACGAAAAGTGGTTTTGAGCCGGTCCTCTTCCGCTACTAGCACTTGGTTATAACCAAAGAAACCATTTAGTAGGGAGAATAGTTCTGATCCTGACACCATCCGCAAAATTTGCTCCATTGGGGGCACAGGATAGTTGTCTTTATTTGAAGTTTATTTAAATTCCAGAAATCTACACACAGTTTGATTTCTCCCGATTTCTTCCGCACGAGAACTAAATTAGCCACCCACTCGGAATGTCGAACTTTAAAAATAATCTTGGAATCCAACAATTTTTTCAATTCCTTTTGAATTAAAGGCTCAAGTGTCGGATGCATCCTTCTTAATTGTTGTTGGAAAGGTTTGACACCTTCCTTCATTGTTATTATGTGTTGGATGATGCGGGTATCATATGTTTTCAGATCGTCGTAGGTCCAAGCAAACACATCTTTATATTGCTAAAACAATTTGATGAATTTACTTCTCTCGCCCAGCGTACAACACTTACCAATATTAATATATTTTGGTTCAGCTTCCGTACCCAAATTTATTAACTCATGCTGCATGGATGAGCTATGCATTTTAGCATTAACAGGTCTTTTGAACTTGCTCTGTAAATCAAATAATGCTTCAAGAGTTCTGACGGATTTAGGCATGAAATTCCCCTTTTCAACATTTTTATTTTGTAAATCGGAATCATGTTGTTCTTCGTCTATTATGGCCTCTTGGAAGACATCTTCATTTGTTAAGAAACTAATGATATGGTCATCATCATCAAATACCCTGAGATTTGAGATGTTATCTGGAACAGAGGGCCTGAAAATTAATTCAATAGAACATTTGTTGTTAATAGGCACTAATCTGGAAGCGGAAGTTGCTAACAAATCGGCTGCAGCATTCTTCAACCTAGGAATAGAACTAATATTGAAAGCATCAAAATGTGAAATCAGATCCCAAACCTCAGCCTGATATCCTTTTAAGTGCGGTGAAAGGCAATGAATTGTATTCCTTATTTGCTTGACAACTATTTCTAAATCACCAAAGACCTTCAAATATTTGACATTCAAACCAATGGCTTTTTTTAAACCATGGATCAGAGCTTCATACTCAGCAGTATTATTTGTACATTTGAATTCTAATCTACGAGATAAAAAATGTTTACTTCTATTAGGGTCAATCAAAACACAACCAGCTCCAGATCCTTCTTGATTTTTGGAGCCATCGAAGTGGAGAGTCCAAAAGGTGTTTTCTACATTAACTGAGTTAGTACCATTACTATCTAAGTTAGTAACTAAATTTACTATATTACAATCGATATCATCATTCCGTGAAAAATGAAGGAGATCGGACTGTTCGTCTGAATCATGGATAACATCTTCTGATTGATCATTTCTGGGTTCAATTTCTAAGAAATAATTTCCCAAAACTGATGATGAGAAAGCTACAACTTCATTATTTTCCTCTAGCTGAGTGACATTTTGTTTCATGTGAGGTTCCCTCAATATTTTGATTTTATTTTTCCTATTTTGATAAGGTAACCATAAATGGGACCAATCCGTTGTGAAGTCACCCTTCAGTTTCGCAGACCAGTCCCTACTCAAAATTAAACCATAAGCCTCAGGGATATCAACCACCATTATATCAATGAATTGACACACTCTTGAATCAGCTGATAGTCTAATAAGCACATCTTTTAATTCACCAATGACTTTAACAGCGGTTCTATCCAACTGTATGATTTGAGATGGGGATGGGGTAGGCTGTCCATTAATCTTCTTGCATATAGACAAAGGCATGACATTCGAACTAGCACCCGAGTCTACCAGACAATTATGCACGTTATGATTAAAGATTTCAAAAGTTAAGAGAAACAGTAGAGTATGATATTTTGATTTCCCACCGATACTCGCTTCATTTATTTCTGGGTTTTCTTCCGTGTTTTCAGATGAAGTGCTTGTTTGCAGATCAAAGGCCTCCAATAGCTTCTTTCTCTGCTAGGGTATACTACACATATCGAATATCGAGACATTTGCTTTTTCCTTTTTTATATCCTCGATTATGTCATAGCCCATGTCACATTCTTTCAAAACTTTTGATTGATTTTCTATTTTGTTTGACGAAGCGTTTGGTTGTTTGAGTATTTATGTGTTTGATTCCTTTGTCACTATGGGGTTTACTGCTTGAATTGTCTTAGGATGGGGCGAGATGACAGTTATGTGTCGTTTTGGTATTTGACTTGCAGATTTAGTTTTAGGCACATCTACTGTTTGATCAAGCACCGAGCCTTTACTTCTAGTAGCAATGTTAATAGATGTTGCTTGTACTTCGTCAAAAAGATCTTCAAGAGAAGGTTCTTGAGTAGGAGTCCATTCCCAAAGGATCATCGTGGTATCTGGGGCAGATTCTTCCCACTCAGGAATTCGTTCTTGCTGAGGATCTGTTTGCTCATACATTTGTGCAACTAACATTTGGTTCATTACCAGACTCATTTAGTTAATCCATTGTGGGAAATTTTTTTCCGAGTGTTGTTCTTGATGAAAGGTACAGAAGTGCTCCATGCCTATTTCATTTAAGTTTAGCACAACAGAATTATTTACCAGTGGGGTTGGCTATGTATTTTCTTCCTTTTTCTTATAGAAAGGATTGAAAGGTGGCGTTGAAGAGCTGGCCGCCTTATCTTTCCTAGATCTACAATTTTATTAGAGAGTTTTTGCATCATTTTTATAACATTCTCTAAATCTGTTGTGGGTTCTTCTTTATCCCTAGTTAACAAAAAAGGTTTTTTAACAGCTGTTGGCTTTACTTCCAGATCGAGAACATGTTTGGCAATACTGTCGGCCTCTTCTTCTACCTTCTTGGCTTCTTCAAAGTTTTCTGTCAGGGTAGCCTTATTCATTATTTTGACAAACATTGCCAAAGGGGGTTTAAGAGCCGTGGTATAATACTCTAATAAACATTCCTCAGCGGGATTTGTTGCATCACTAAAGTTATTTAACAATGTCGTAAATATTTGAGTAAACTCTTGAAATTTCTCATTTTTCTCCATTCTCATGGATAACAATTCTTTCATAAGAGTAGCTACTGTCTTTTGATTTCCATACTTCTTTAAAAAACATTTTTCAAAATCTTCCCAACTTACTATCGAGCTAGCCTGTAGGCTAAAGTACCAGGAAGATACTTTGGGTTCAAAAGTATAGGGAAATAGATGGCAGAATACATCTTCATGTTCTACATTAAGAAGAATCAAGGCTAAGTAAAAGCTTTTAAGATGATCTTAAGCAGAAATTCCTTTCCCAGGATCGTACTTGGGAAAAACCTTCTCTAAGTTCTTGGGCAAATCATGAACGACCCAACTAAATTCAACTCTCCTCTTTCTCTCCATGCAGGCATAGCCATGACTCTTGGAGGAGAACGTGGTGGTGTGTGCAGTGGTGAATAATGAGGAGTGTGCCTTGGAGTGTGTGCTTGTTCTTTATTTGTAGAAGTTTCGAGTCTGACCTCGTCAAAAGGTTCAGTAATTTCTTCTAGGGATAGATCCAATAATTCTTCTAGACTCTGAACTAGAACGAAATATTTAGTGCATTGGGGGTTTTTTCTAGGAGCTCTTATTCTAGGTAGCAAAGGAATGGTAGTTAATCCTCCTAGAATTCTAACGTAGGAACGTGTATGTCTTCTGAAGCGGTTTACTTCTTCAAAAGGGACAGCATACAATGTTTCTTGTTGTTCTGTCTTAGAGTTAAGATTTTCTTGATTTCTTGATTCTAGATATGAAATGTCTACGATATCTATTTCGGATGGGTTTTCATTGGAGAACTTTTTAACAAAAGGATCTCTTCTGCTAGCCATGCACTGGCTACCCTCCTTCTAGCGCCAAAAACTGTTGATGCCCTGAAAATCATAGCATCAATCAGCAAGGGATTCTCCTCGGTAAGCAAGCCCAATTAGATTGCTCATCGTTTGGTGTGAGGAATCTATCCGGTTAACAATTCCGGCTACCATGTATGTTGTAAATATTTTTTTTGCTTTTACCGGTTACGGCCCGATCCACCGTTTATGTATTTTATTTTTTTAAGATGATATGCAAGTGCTTCTAAACTAAATGCACGCGACAAAAAAAATCCGATTTAAACTATTTAAGCTAATCTAACCTATCCTTGCAAGGAGCAAAACTGAAAGGATGAGAAATAAATTGAAAGAAACATTTAAAGAATCATAGATATCCATTTTATCCTCTAAATGTAATTTCAGCAGAAGATAAATGATATCGGAGATAACTCTGATTTGATTAAAACATTCAATTACTCATATAGTGCAGAAATTTGCGCTGGAAATGAAACCGTTCATTAGCAAATAATTAATTCACAATAGCTAAGAAAGATCTCACAGAATATGGATGGTAAAATGCAGAAATAGTTCAGCAATAGTCCATCATAATCATCAACGAAACACAGCACAGGCTTCTACAGGCCAAAACAATTTTCCATTCATGTAGCAAAAATAGTTCATGTGTACAAGAGGAGTCTCTTTCACCTGCCAAAAGTCCCCCTCTATATTTCTCTAATCAGCTATATATAGCTTTACAAATGCTCCAAGAGCTACCACTTATACCTTGACTCTCCAAATTATTTTAATTTGTCTTGTAGTGCCCAATTTTAAAAAAAAGAATAAAACCCCAACAATATTACAAAAAAGGACGGGAAGGAGGTCCGAATGTCACTTTAATAATTAAAATATACAAAGGCCAAAAGAAGGCATGCTGGCTATAAATTAAAAGATAAAACAAAAGGTGGGTCACTTCTAAGCTGGAGCCTTTGCTAATTCAGGCGCTTCTGCTACAACTAGTACTCCTGTTGGAACTTGTGCCACTAGTGCTGTCGGGAATTCCACTAAGGTTGATGCCCCTGCTTCTCCTGCTGATACTTGATGTGTTTCTGCTATTAGTGCCCTGTCTGCTTCTGCTATATGTCTCACCCAGAGACTGGTTTCTTTTATGACATTGTTTGCATCAAGAGGGAGCATGGTTTTCAAAGAAACTTCATGCTTGGCAAGCTCTTCCTCAAGATCAACGACTTCTGTTGTTGTAGCTTGGAGGCTTTCTTTCATAAGATGTGCGTGAATGGAAGCCTGGCTAATCCAATGGTAAATGTATTCAGTGGTCAAAGCATCCACTTTCCTTACATAATCAATTTCGGTACTTATCCCATCCCTTAGATCAGCCAAACGTTGGACTTTGTCTGGAAACTCTTCTATAGTCTGGGGCATTATCATCTAGCAATTTTCTTGGGTGGTTAGTATCTTAAAATATAAATTCCCACACTGTTCAAGAGTGACCATGGCCACTTCATTTAGTTTCACTCCAAAATCCTTGCATGTTAAATTTTCAGAATTTACTTCAATCTGATCTAGGATCTTAACTGAGGTAACAACATGTACAGCATATCTACAGCATATCAATCATGGAGACAATAATGCAAGCACACAAGAGACACAAAGATTTACTTGGGGAAAACCATAAAGGTGAAAAACCCCAATAACTTCCTCAGAGATAGATAGAGCAATGATACAACCAACCATAAGAGATAGACACAACCTAGCAGCAGATCCTCCTCCTCCATAAGTGCGCCACTCCTCCTTGAGTGCATGTGTGAGAAGTGAGTGAGTAAATAGAGTGCCTCCCGCACTCTATTTATACTTGACTTGACTTGCCTTTTTACCTAACTCATGTAGGCTCGAACTTAACCACATAACATAATGCTGAGTGGGCCGACCCCCAATAGAGTGGTCTAATAACCCTTTGACCCACATGGCCGACCCCCAATAGGGTGGTCTAATAACCCTTTGACCCACATGACTTATACAGGGCCGACCCCAACAAGGTGGTCTAATAACCCATCAAGAATAAGTTACGACATTTACAATATAAATGACGACACTTCCTTATAGAGGAATAATACCATCTCTACAGGAATACAATATACATATATGTGAAATACATTCCGAAGTTACATATACATCAACATTGCAAAACCCCAACAGGCGGATATCTGCTTTGAAACCAGAGATGGATTTAAGAGGGAGATTTTCTGGGAATCCTGACTTTCCTTCTCTCCATTCCATTTGCCTCTTTATGTCCTCACTAATACGTACATACTTTCTCCTACGCCTAGTGGCTTTAGCATATATTTCTTTGATTCTGGCCACCACTCCCTTTAACTTGCAGACCTCCTCTGTTATGAGCTCTTGAATCCTGTGTATCCTCTTTAGTAATTCGCAAGCCTGCTCATGAAAGGGACCCAGATCACCAACCTTGCTAGTTGCTAGTTCTAATTGTTGTTCTAGTAATTCCTCGCTTTCTTCCAACTTTTCTATGTTCTCCTTTAAGTCATCGGTCTACTAAGTAGTATTGAATTTCTCGGACTCCAGCTATAGGTTCCTACTTTCAAGACCTTGCTTTTCTACTTCCAAGACCCTTATTTGTATGACCAAGGCTCTCTTTTCTGCTTCTAGGTGCTGAAATTTTCTATTTAGTTCTCCCTTCTCCGACACAAGGGTGTCACATTTCTCTACCATCAAATTTGAATAGTTCTATTCTTTGACCAGAGTTTCCTGCAAATGTTGTGCTCTCTTCTTTTCTAGTTCTAACTCATCTACTAATATGTTGACATTGTTTGTCCTTGCTTGAACAGAGTCTACAAAAATAGATGCCACGAGTTTGTGTGCATGCCGAGTACCTTGCATGACTGTGGTTTCACGTTTGGTGACTACATCTGGCCGAAAAGGTCACTTCATTCTGGTCACTGTCTCCTTAACAATGTATTTTCTCTTTGTGTTGTAAGCGAACCTTTCCCATTGGGATACTATACTACCTTTTGATGGCGTAAAAGGGATGAGTGGAAGGTCTCTTACGGGGATATTTATATCCAAGTATTGTATGTTTGGGCTCTTGGGGTCAGCATCTTCTTTGGATTTCTTTTCTTCTTCCACTTTTCTTTACACTTATTCTTCCTGTTCCTTTCTCAGTTTGTCATCTTCTTCCTGTTTGGCAATTCCTTCCAATCTGATATTTTCTTCTTCTTGAATTATTCGAGCTTCATCTTCAGTTGCTTGGACTCTTAGAGTCTCTTCTTGTCTAAGTTTATCCTCTTTTTCTTTATTGGTCCTTTCCTAAACTTCCTTTTGGATCTTCTCGACTTGTTCCTTGAGATTTTGTTCTTCTCTAGAGAGAGCTTCAGCATTTTCCTAGGTACCCTTTTCTTGTTGTTGTTCTGCTTCCTTCACAATATTAGAGCTAGAACTGGCTCCACCCTTTCCAAGTTGGCAAATTCGTAGCTCGGTCATATTGCTAATACCTCTATACACTTCTTCATTTTCATCATAATAGTGGGCATATTCAAAGTTGGCGTGGATCTCTTTGCAATGTTCTGCAGCTTTGCCTCGTCTATCATTTCTTTGAAAGATCCTTTCCCCAAAATGAAAACCCTTCAGCTCTGCAACAAAATCTTCCGCCGTTGTGGTTTTTGAAAACTTGTAAGACCCAACAAAAAAGGGTAAAGGTGGGAAAGAAGCCTTCTTTGCCTTGTACAAGGTACTACCAATTCCATCAATAAAAACTTGTCTCACTGCCTCCTTGTGGACTATGTAGTCAGTAGCATACTTGGGTAGGATATACGGGGGTTTGGAGCCTTCGTACATTCTTATGTAGGTGCCTTCTTGTGAAAGATAGAAATCACCGTAATTTTCCAGGACTTCCATGCCGTTCTCAGATAAACGTCTAGGTTCCTCATTGAACATTAACTCATATAAAGGCATGATAAACTCTTCACAAATGACCTTGTAATGCCATCTGTAATTATGAGCCCAAAAGATCTTGTATGCGATGTATACCGAGGTGTCAACTTGGGTACAAACACATCCTAGCTTTGGAAGGGGATGCTTCGCCACAATACAATCTATCAAGTAGGATGGCATGTAAAATTCTGCTCTTTCACCGCTAACCCTTCTTGTGCAGCAATTATAGCTGATGATAGACTCTCTGAGAGAATATTTGCCCAATTAAAAATTGTTCCCCTGAATGAAACATAATGAATGATGGGGACCCAGTGGAGCATGAAGACAGTCCCATTTGGCCTACCAAAGATTCTACTTGGCATGAGAGCGATCATTCTAGAAAAAGGCCTCAGATTCTGAACCTCGTATTCCTCGCTATCCTTTTTTCTAATTTGTTTACCTGAGATTAGCAGCTTTCTAGCCATCTTCAGATTATCCATCTTGATCTGTCCTAGCCATTCATCATTAAGCCACTGGTGTGGCTTGGGAAACTTATAGGTGGCTGCAATATAGGATGGGTGAAAGGACGCAAAAGCTTCCCCCTTACTGTCTGAAAGGACCCTCATTTCAGCATTCGCATGCTGTAAGATCCATCCAATTATTTCCGAACATCGGAAAAGCTCAAGACATGTAGCTGCTTTGTATATGTAGGAGGTTCTGATGTTCCGGTATAGGTATTCTTCCTCGAGAAGTGCCTCGGGGATGTCCAGGTCTCTTACCATACGATATATGTCTCCCCATTTGACTTCTGGAGGCACGCCCATAGAGCAGCTAGTGTCTTCGAATAAGGTTTCTACTCGTATGTTAGCCGACCCTGGCTCGGTCGCCTTAGATTTTCTTTTGCCACCTTTAGGCATTTTGGCTAGAAACCTGTCCAAAAGAAATCACACATAAGTAGGCATTACAACGTAACATCAACAAATTAGACTAGCATCCTACACATAACAACAAGTCTTAAGAATACTCTGATAAGCCTTTGATGGATACTATTTGATTCTTCCCAAAACTGAATAAAACTAACCCAACCTTCCTAACTCTGTTCATTATAGTTTAGAACTTTCAAATCAATAGGGATTTTCTACTTTCAATTTCAGATTAAAACATTTAGTTTGCATGTTATTGAATGACCCTACGGGAACCGCATAGTGATATTTTGAGCTACATTGCAACTACGAAAAATAAGAATAATGCATTCCTATATCAACCCTCCGAAACAAAACATAGTAATTCTGAGTATAACATGTTTCATGGCAATAAAAATTCGCAGCCAGATAGGGACACCAATGTTCTTCTCTCAAGAGTAGCCAGGACTGGTTTCAATTTTACAATGCTAATGGCTTCCACAACAGGCAGAGGTATGCCGCGGATTCTCTTAACGATCACACAATGGGTGATTAAGGTCCTAAGACTTCTATGTTTATATGAAAAACAGTGCTTGGGTGCATTTAGTTGTATAGGGGCATGGGTCCGCTTGGGCCATAGTTAGACTAAATACCTCCAGAATGGCCAGGATAAAATGAAAAGAACCAATGAATATGGCATTCAATTCAATGAGAAAAAACCACTTCAAATGAGGATACAAGTCCTGAAAGGTACTAACCTGTTAGAAAAAAGATCATGTATGGGGATGTTGACACTGCTGCAGAGCCAACAAGCCTGGAATAGGTGGTCGTAGTTTCAAAAGGGCATGGAGAAAAGCCTCTACCAACTTGAACAGTGAAAACCAATGGGGTTTATGCCCTATTTATAGGAATTTGACACGCGTGAGCCATTAATAGGGTGGTTGCGAAAATTAAATGGGGTTAATGGGCGTACGGATGGGGTCAAATCGGCACATTAAGTATTTAAGAGTGACCACCAAAACCGGAAAAACTTGGCTAACTTCTCCAACCCTTGCGGCAAAAACTTCTGAGTTTGTACTGTCGTTGAGGGGAAGTTATCCGAGCTCTTCCGCAAAAGACAAGTGTGAAGTTGCGGAAAAGTTGTGGGAGTTATTCCGCCGTTGCAGGAAAGTTACTTGAATTCTTCCACCGTTCTGATTTGTTCATCCCTTTTCGCCGCTGCGGAAGATTTGCGCGAGTTCTTCCTCCGTTGTGGAGAAAATCGGCAAGTTCTTCTGCTGATGCTTGTCTTAACCCTTTTCCCATAGTTTCAGCAGAGTTAGCTTAAGTCTTCCGCCATTTCGGAGAACTTGCAAGTTTGTTCCATCGGTGGTTCACTTAGTCGAAAATTTTCGTCGTTGTGGAAGGTTCAGATGAGTTCTCCGCCGATATGTGGCTTAGCCCCTTTTCTCGCTGTTTCGGCAAAGTTGGCCCAAATCTTCTGTCGTTGTGGAAAATTTATCTTAAAACTTCCGCCGTTGCGGCTCGGAATCTTGAGTTTTACTTAGGCAAAACAGTGAAAATAAACTCAAAGGAAACAAACAAAGGACCTTCTCTAGAAAAAATAAGTAAGAAAAGGTTCTGATGGCCTTTAGACTCCTAGTTAAACTTTATCTTCAAAAGTAAAGGAGGGGCCCCAAATGTTTTTCAAAATTTGGGGGGGGTGTTGTAGAAACAACACAAACCTAACATAAGACTATTTGATAAGTGTGGGGATCATAACTTCCTTTGATCGATGTAAAATTGTGGAGTAACTCACAGAAACATTCCTCAAATAGAGGTACAGAGTGTAACAGAGGGAGACAAACTATAGATGAAGGGATTTGTTGGAGACACGATACTAAGGGTAATGGTGACTGACAAAACTGACAATGTTGGGGATATAAAGACTCAACTGCATTGATCAAAGGTTGGTCGTTGCTACCAAAAGAATTAAGGGTTCCCAAATTTTTGTGTGGATTGGGGAACTATTTGTACCTAAAGAATAATTGGTGGTATCCCCATGGTTTTGAGTGTGTCCAGGGACCAATTTGATGATAGGAGAGATTCCCACAGTTTTGGGTGAATCAAGGAATCGATTTGGTGATGGGCGTAGTTCCCACGATTTTGAGTGGGTTGGAGGAATTTTTCCATGATGATGTGAGGGTTGTTTGCAAACATGAAGATGGGTGCCCCATGAATCAATTCCATGCATATTGTTCTTGCGGGAATAACCAAATAGAATTGGTTTCTTAAGAGGGTGGGGGGGGCATTGTTGTTTTCGTGGAGCTAATGATACGAGGAAGAGTATAGATGGTAGATTAATCATGGAGGTATGAGTGGTTGACTATGATTCTTGATCGTAACATGTGCCGAGGAATATGATGGCACCAACTGTTGGAGGTGGGAGAGTAAATGCGTAGCTATGAAATGATGAACAATGGGTTGACCTTTTCAAACTTGATCGGATTCCTAGGACTTGTGGTGGTTCGATATCATGGGTTCCAAATTATGACAAGGTTTGAAATGGTGCGCACACCCTTGGGTAAACATGCTATACTCAGTGACGACACTGATGGAACATCATTACTGGGAATTAGGACCCAATGGTTATAAACGGGAGTATTGGTAAATGCAATGAAAACAGAGGGAAAACATTTCTTGTATGCGATCTTAGGAATGATACCTACAATGCAAGTCCTGCACCATTGCTGGAAAGGTTGGAACTTCAATTTCATGGTCATTATCCTTCACACATGATGCAGATACCCGCATGCAATAGAGATCATGAAAAATTTATTGACAATGCAGAAGTAAGAACCAAAAACATAGTGGACCTACAGTGTGTGAGTGGTATTATGGAAAGAACCATTTTAGTTACAGCCCATTGATAGGGCCGATGAGGGTCATTCCTTCCAAATTTATCAAGATATATTACCCTTTGGGTAGGCATTTATTTATGACATAGGGCCCTTTCCTTTTAGATACAAGTTTACTCGGTCCAGGTTTGGTGTCCTTTTTGGCGTTGAAAACTAGGACAAATTCTCCCCTGCTAAAGGTGTGAGGTTGGACTTGGAATTCAGAGTGTACTTTGGAGCGAAGCTTCATGGCCTCATTATGTTGTAGAAAGTCCCTTATTTCTTCAACAAGGTGTTCCAAAGTAAACAAGTGTTGTTTGAGATCTAGGGTATCGGGTAACAACTCCATAGATAATTGGAGTGTAGTTATATGGGACTCAATAGGTAATATTGATTCTACTCCATGTACGAGGTGGAATGGGGTAAATCCTGTGGCATTTTTAACCGAGGTTCAGTATTCCCATAAAGCAAGAAATAACATATGGTGCCAATTGGATTTGTTCTTCATTTGAAGAGAAGGAGTCTTCGGACCCTATATCAATTGACCTATCTTTGTTGGTAGAAAGTATGGGATCTCCCACTTGAGTTGGCTCAACAAAGGTGACATTTGCACCTAGCTAGATGGATAGAGATTCAATGTGAAGGATATCCATGTATCTTATGGGTCTTTGTGGGAGGGGGGAATCTATTCTTAGGGGAAGACAAGAGGATTGTGCTCTTCCTCCAACATCTGTTGCAAGCTGAGATCATTCTCAGTAAGTGATAATGGAGGGTCATCACTACTAGGTGTAAGACAGACAAATGGTATCTCTACATCCTCACTGCCATCAGTAGATTTGTTCTCTTCTTTGAATACTATGGGAAGGGTCGTTCCCAAATGGGTGAGGTTATCTGATAGTCACTTTTGTTCAGAACGAAGTGTTCATAACGTGCCCAATAGAGGGCACTGAAATGAATGGTGGGTCAAGAACCTGCATGATCCACATGGGCACATGGCATAAGCCTAATTAAGAACATGTCCTAGACTCTGAATATGCCTAGGAGGCAACATTTGATCGTGGAGGTGTAGGTGTGATTCTTCCAGTTTAATTTTTTCTGAGGTGAACACTATTGGTGTGGCCACCATTGTAGTGATAACATTTATGGAAGTTGTTTCTTACTGTTGAGGTGAAGGAATATCAACCAAATAATAGTTTATTTGGATGGTCACCAAGGCATATTGAAATTAAGAGAGGTCGAGAAAATGGTGCATATAATGCCCAAACTGAAAGAAAATTGAACACACATGATTGGTAAGTAATGACTTGGACTTAGTTGTTGTGCTGGAAAAGACAAGGTTGAAGGCATGCCCCCTGCTATATTGTGTTCCACATGCATCAAGCTAACTAGGGTATTAATCAAATTCCTGAGCTCCAACAAGGTGGGGCACAAGTTCATCACTTGGCCTTGTTTCCCACATAGAGCGCATGCTGGGGTGACCTTCATTTTAGGAGTAGTGTTTTTCATTATTTGGAATTTCAACCTAGATTGATTCATGCCCCCTATATTTGGACTAGTGACTACCGATGGTGATTCGGGTATAGGGTTGGTCATAATAGGGTATTTCATCTTGGGTTGTCTTATGCCCCCATTATTGGGTTTAGTGATAGCCGATGGTGGCTTGGTCACCAATGTTGTTGGATCTGCGTATGGTATATATGGCATAATTTTCCTATATGGAATGACTACCGATACTAGTACAAACTCATAGTGGGGCACTAGCTTTGAGTCCATTGATGGGTAGGGTGGAGCAAGATACCACATGGGTATTCCGAAAGTGAGCCCAAATAGAGTCAACTGAGTTATTACTGGCATCCCTTGCACTCCCATGGGTAGGTACAAGAATGGTATCTGAAAGATGGGAAGCATTGATGGAATCGATGTCTGTTCAATTCCATGACTCATCGGAGGGGTTGATGATGATTCCAGTCGGGTTGGAGATGTATTTTTAGAGGTGAAAATACATCTACAAGGCCATATGTTGATGCGGGGATTTCAGACAAAGGACCTGAGTATGCCCCTAGAAAGTCATAATATTTGTACACTCTCGAGCATATATCAACGTAAGGAGGTTGATTCACTTCGCCTATAGTGGGTAGGATGTTTTCAGGATTGGTGTTGGAATGAGGGTCATAGTAATTGAGTTGTTTAAGGGTGACTTAGCTTCCGATTAAAGGGAAACATAATGATGAGGAATAGCAAAGAGGCTCATGGTGTACATATAACTACGACATAAAAGGTTGTTGTAATCGAGTTACACATTAACTACCTCAATATCAATCATTACCATCTTTCCCCCTTTCTCAATGGAGACATTTTGGTACAAACCCCTTGGTTGTGATGGTCTCCCATCATATGTGCAAAGGGTGATAGATGAGGGAACTAACTTGGGTAAGCCCAACCGTTTCTAGACATTAGATGGAATTACGCATGTGGATGCGCCTTCATTGATAATGCATCGATGGATCATGATGTTTTTAAATATAACAGGAACTTGGAATGTAAGGAACGAGGGTAGTTGCAGTTCACCTTTATCTATATTGAAGGTCATAAGGCACGATTCTGAAAGGTTGATAGCGCCAAGTGCATTAACTAATGCCTTCATTTGGGTTGGGAATGATTGTAGCACTTCTAAAGTGGACATGACAACTGGTGATAGAGCCAAGTCATCCACAATATTGTAGTTGTGGGAGGCATTCATGTGAGGGTTATGGGTGCTGCGCCTAAGTGGTCACTTTGGTATCCTTGGGATTTGTTCATTGTTTGGGTGTGGTATTTGTAATGGTCCTCCTAAGGTAGTAGGTACATCGTTCCCTTGTGGGGATTCAGGCCCACCATATCCTTTGGCTCAATTTTGTAGGTTGACATCTATTGTCTTCATGTAAATAATTTTGAAAAGATCCATCGCCTTGGGGGTGAGGCTCCTATTGTTGGGTGACTACCCCTTGGTTGGAAAATGGTTGCTACAAGACAACTTATTTGGGTTGTGGTGCATTAAGTTCCTAAGGTGAATTTGTTGTTTTCTTTTTCTTAGCTTCCACCAACTGCTGATGGTCTGGGAGGAGTGGAAAATGGTGAGTATAGTGACCATACTCTCCACAAATCGAGCAGGAATAGTTTGTCCTCATGTTATCATTTTTTTCTTGTTTGGGGGGGTTATTAGCCCCTAAATTCTAGTTATCCTTATTCTGATTCTACTGGGGAGGGGGGTTGTCCCCTTGCCCCTGATGTTGGTTCTTTTTGTTCTTACCTTTCTTCTTCCCCTGATTTTGAGGATGTTGGGGGTTAGTTGTGTTTAATTGCTCAAATTTTTGAGCTTGTTGTGTGAAATAAGATTGTACTAAATTGACCCCCATTTGAGGTATGGGGGCAGAACCAAGAGGACATTGAAATCGGTAATAAGGATTATACCCATGTGGTGGGATATATGTGTTTTTCGCTCCATATGATGTGGATGTTGGATTTGCTTGTGTGATTTGCGGTGGAGGTACCGACAATGCTTGGCTTGTATTTGGGTAGGTAGGACTATAGGGTCCATATTGTAGCTACCGAAAATGAGGATTTGGTACAATTATAGGGGGTACTGACACAAGAGGGATGTGAGGGTACTGCATTTCCATATTGAATGGCATAGAAGTCAAGGGAGGGGGAACCTTTCCCAATAATACCATTTGTTGAATGTGATGACCCTACATGTATGGGATCCAAAGATTTATGTTGAGGGTCATTGGGTAGGATGGCGTATAAGTAACTTGATTATGCATAAATGAGATCGAAATGTTGGGCCTTTAGGATGGCCTCTTCCTTAGTTTGGGGAAATGAGGTTTCCAAATATTTTGTAATCATGGGTTGGAGTGATTTGATGAACCAATCCAACGGGAACTGAGGTTGTATGCCTATTTTGCACAATGTGCGTTGTCTACACCACTCATGGATGTGGTTTGCTATGTGGGTAGAGGTATTCTATCGAAATTTTGTGAGAATCTTGAGGATATCATCCCAAAGGTAGCATGGCTTTCCCTTGGTAAATATGCATACCATTTTGCATCTATTCTCCTCACAGTTCACTGGAAGAGGTGAAACCTCACTGATTCATCCACTATGCTATTGGAGGAACACCATAAGTGGAAATACATGACATGGTTTGTTGGACCATCTCCTTGTTTCCCTTCAATTTAGGGATATCTAAGGGGAGCTTATCGAGAATATATGGCCATGTTAGATCATGTGCTATGGGATCATTGATCAACTTGGATAGATCAAGGAGATTCAAGATAGCCATGAAAGGTAGGTTGGTATTAGGTGTCGCCATCGTATATTGTATATTTTTCAATCGAGGGGGAGAACATGAAGTATGTGGCGGTGATCTCTATCTCTGATGTGAGGAATAGGATATTGTGTGTCCTTCTCCCGAAGAGGTACAAGATGAGGTTGGATTTCCTCCGAGGATTTGAAATAAAGGGTGGCCTCTTCCATGAGAGGATGAAGCAAAGGGGTCTAAATTATCTTCAAGGGAAGAAAATGAAGGGTTGCCTCTTCCATGAGAGGATGAAGAAAACATATGTAAATTATATCCAATGAGAGAAAATGAACCGATCAAGGAGTGGCCTCGCCTAGAATATCCTATCAATGTTGTCTGGAAGGGATAACAACCTTTCCCAACATCAATATTTGACTTCAGGAGTCAGTTGCACTCACAATTTTACCTTGGCGATATCCTAAGTTTGGCCACTAAAATACCCACATCAAGTGTGTATAAGTGGTTAGGGATGAACAGTATAGTGTTGTCTCCACAAAAATTTGAGTGACTCTTTGTGGGGAGAAGGGAAGCTATACCTTGGATTTTACATTCTTGGGAACCGTGCCTTCTTATCCGGGTTGTCTTTTGACACTTGTTAATAGAAAGATTTGAAAGTACCCTATAAGTCAACAATATATTGTTTCATACAATGTGTAGAATATTTGTGGGAATTATTTGGATGCCTAGCCCAATCAATCCTAACAAAACTATAAATTTTCTTGTGACCTCCTGTGTAGGAATTTAGTTGGTAGATAATTACAAGTGTTGATTTTAAGTGTCCAAATTCGATTAAGGAGTGTAAGAGAGGTATTTCACAATCCTACTTCTTTCTGATCCATCAAGGTCACACAAGATGTGGGATGGAGAACATACTCAAAGCAAGAGATTCTTTAGGTCTCTTAGTGTGTGCTAGTGGAAACACATGTGTGTAATAAGCAAATGAAATTGATTGTTGTAATTAAATATAGATCTCAAAGTAAATGCACATGTAGTTTGAAATTCAACTCAAAATATACTAAAAGTGCTTTCAACTAATAATTTGATCAACAATGCTTATGAAGTAAAAAGTGTGCAGTGGAGGTATTTCACACTTCTCCCCCTTTTCTGAATCACCAAGTTCACAAGGAGTGCAAGGTGAAGAGCATAATTTGGGAGATTGGAGTCTTTAGGTCCTTGCTTGTGTGCAAAAGTGAACTACACTACCTTCCCTAAAACCTGAGAAGTAAGGAAATAACATAAGATGTCTATTCTAACAACTTCTATGAAATGGAAAGCACGATCTCTTGAACACTAATTAAAACTATGAGGCTTGTTAAAAGCCCCAAAGTATTTCACCAAAGTAGTTTTCAAGGGAATACCCTTTAATTCCTAATATTTGGCTAAGTGGGCTAATTAATAGAGCAAAATACAACTATTGTAAGTTATTTTCATTTTGGTTCATTAGTGAGCAGCCACTAGGACTGCAATATTTGTGCAAAGCAGATAAAAAGAAAAATAAAATACAATAGCATGGGTATTCCAAACAGATATGTGCTATAGCATGGTTACAACATGACAAGGCCGCACGAGCAGAGAGAAAATTACCGCAGTGGAAGAATTATAATAAAATGCATGATTAGCGCAACTATTAAAAGCAAATACACGCGAGTAGCACGCATAGGGCGTTAGGATCCACGTGTCTGTGTAAATAGAAATCTTGGCCCAGAGGAGGCCGATTTCTAGGAATGGAGGGTATGAACCTGATCTCCTACACAACACAAGGACCCATAATTATTTATTTAGTAGATAAAAACATAGTTAATAAGAAATGAACAAAATTGAAGTGGAGTTTCCATAAATATAGTTGTGGGAAAAATAGCAGAAAGGTGTACAACTCTTTCCACTTGAGGGGTGAAATCCCGAGAGGTTTCTACCAAGGCCCAGTGTTGTGTTACTAACACAAAAGAGGTAACTTCAAATTTATCTTGCAAGTTCTTGTTAGAAACAAAAAATAAAAATAAAAAAATAACATGAAATAAACAAAGAGAGTGAATATATACAAACCAAAATTACAAGAAGATGTTAGAACCAAGTTAGATTGCCCAATGGTCAAGCTTGTTACATGTAGTGTCACCTAGGAGGTGCAAGCATCAATGGAAGCCAACAATATCCCATAGAGAGTTCTTTTTTTTCCACACTAAATGTTAAATAACTTGAAGAACAATGAGAGAAACACTTTCCTCTTGGAGGAAGGTGGCAAGGGAGCTTAGGGAATGCCAATAGGTGGAGGAAGAGGTTAACTATGAGGTTCAGTCTCAACACAATTCCAACAGCGTAACATTGCTTTTATTTTCCCTTCTTAGATGTATTCCCATGGCTTCCTTTTATAGGCCAAGAGGTGGCCAAGAAACATCTAGATCCAAGTGCGAACTCCTTCACTTCATGAACTAGCTTCAAAGTGCACAAGGGTGTTTATTTAATGCTACCAAGCATGTGAAGAGCCAAATTCAATTTTTTGTTGGTGAGGGAGCTTTCATGAGCGTTCAATGCATTGTGGGTAGTTGAGATCCGGTTTTTTTCATAGTCACATGGATTCTGAAGGAAACTTTGAGCAAGGCCCACGCAGACGCAAGACTGATAACTCGCGCTATAGCGTGGGTGAATAGGGATTTAACCGTGCGACCTTTTCTTTTGACTGATTTTTGTCATTTCTGGACTCATACTACTTTTTGGATTTGATGAGGATCTCTTTAGTGAGCTACATGGTATATGTTGATGATGTCGTACTACAAGATTAGCTTAAATGTTGCATGTGTGTGAAATTTAAGCATTAACAACCCATAAACCCTAAATAACATTTTAAGGCCTAAAACACTATTTTTTGGACCCATATCCAACTCATAGAAAAAATATTCCTTATACAAGGCCTTTGTGGTTTCCTAATGCCTCATTCATCACCCATGAGATCTAAAGGAAAAATATAATTATTTAATATGATCTATATTATCTTAAAACATTTTCTAGGCCCTTAGAGCCATCCATTATACATATGTGAAAATTTGAAATAAAGACCATATCTCATAAGTGTGTCAAATATTCCTTATGAATGACTTGTATGGTTATGTGAGATCCCATTTATAAATCACTAGTTAAAAAAAATAAACTAAAAGCATTAGGTATTAACATTAAATATCAAGGCATTACATGAGATCCTATAACCATCCATGCATGCCCAACTTCAAAATGGAAACCATATCCCACTATATCATCAATGATTCCCTTGGCATGCCTTGTGTAATGTTAATGTTAGATAATGTTAATGTAACTTTTTTGTTTTGTTACTTTCAATACGTATGAAAACATATATAATATGCATGATTAATAATTGAATTAATAACATTTTTATAATTATTATTTTTGTTCTTTTCTCACAAAGTTTTTCAAAAAATTAATTGTACGTCATCTTATTCTCTTGTTAGTTTGTAGGATAAATGTTAAACAACTTGGATTCGTATGTCTACTTACTATTTCACTTTTAAACATGCAAAATAAAGTATTGTTCACTTTACAATCTTAATCATTTAAAAGCTCTTTTATGTATGAAAGAACATAATATGTCTATATTAACAATAGAGTTAATGTTATGATTATAATAATAAATTATAATTAGACAACATTGCAATGTTTAAGTTAATGATATAGGTAAAGCAATTTTAAATGTGTTCAAGTTATATTTTCTATCATTTACATTTAATCCTCGTTTGCTCTTTTGAATGGTTGTGAAGTAAATTGTGCGGAAGTTCATATGATATTTGTATTAATGAGATAACGTTTTTATTATTAATAATATAGTTTAATTTTAATAAAGTTTGTTTTATCAATTTATAGAATATAGGAGAAACGATTTTAAATGTGATGAATTTATTTTTCAATTTTATATCTTTTTCAAAAAGAAAAAACCAATTATCTTGTTATTGAGGAGAATCAAAGGTAACATATATACATTTATATCTTATCATAAAAAACTTTTAAAAC
Source organism: Larix kaempferi (assembly GCA_027924585.1). Classification (NCBI taxonomy): domain Eukaryota; kingdom Viridiplantae; phylum Streptophyta; class Pinopsida; order Pinales; family Pinaceae; genus Larix; species Larix kaempferi. The sequence goes on along the minus strand of BSBM01001191.1, from coordinate 10,473,141 downwards.
TTTTAATAGATATACCTTTCCTATCATACTATAAAGCTTAAAAAGATCAAAGAAGTGTCCAAAATATAATAACATTCTAAAAAAAGTTTGGATTTACTAGAAAAGCTCTAAGAAACCCTGGTTCACAATAGAGTTTTTCACTACTACCTCAAAATGCATAATTGTATCCACATGTCCCATTACCTTCTTTGAAATGGAGTCTACAATGATATTGACTTCACAGTAGATATGGGAGAATTTGATATGAGCAAATCATTTTTTCTAGATCCACCATTCTAATGTATTAGTGATCCAAATTTAAAACCTGTAGTATAGATTTTCCCGTAACCCATTCAGTAATTACTTTTGAATCACCCACAATCTGGATATGATCAATGCCTTTATGTATCTAGAGAACCAAAGGAGACCCCAAAGTGCAAGAAGTTCATCTTCTGTATTGGTCCCCTACCACAAGCCATCCAAATATGAAAAGATTGATTTTGATTTAATCTTAACTCGAAACTCTCCTATTTATTTTTTTCTTTGAGCCTTTGTAGAAGTCAAGAAAATGCCTCACTATCCTCGAGCTAAAAGCGTAAATATTTGGATTCAAATCTTCATAGATAATCATATTTCTAGCCTTCTAGATTCCCCATATAACAAAGAGAAGAATCTTTTTATATTGCACAGTAAAATTAAACCAAAGTTCCATACACATACTAAATGAGAAACATATCATATTTTAGTTATGTCTAGACTCCTAAAGACTTCTATCCATACCACTTTGAAGAAGGAACAATGCAAAAAAATATGGGAGAAAATTTCAATATCCTTTTAACACAAAATGCAAAGTGAGGGAACTACATCTTGTATACGTAGAAACAAGGGTATAAACAATAAAAGAAAGAATTTACATCGGTAAAAAGGAAAAGGTGCAGGCTCTCTAATGAATAGAAATGTAAGTAAGACTATATATATATATAGATATATATATATATCTTTCGTGACAGCAAATGATCAGGGATGTTTTTTTTCATAACTTCCTTCAGGTCGATGCTCCAAATAAATCTTCTTTGTTAACCAGTGATTTGGGGCAAAAAGGTTTTCGTGGCCAGTGATCCCACCTCTCTCTATGTGGCCAGTGAGCCGGTACACACCATTCCCTCTTGCTGAGCATCCCTTTCTTTCTTCTTCCCGTCCCGCAAACCCCCTTTTTAAGAGATTCTCCTAAGTTAATATCTTGTTTTCCAAATAAAGCCATAAACAACCTTTCAACGTAAGAAGATAATAAAATTTCCATAAAAAAGTATGACACCATTTTCATGTAGCTTTATTTTTCCATCAATTCCATTTGAGGTCCATATTAAAGTATCCTCATTTTCCAATTTTGTACCTAATAAATCACTAAATCTAATTATGAAGTAATGGTGAAGGAAGTAAATATATTATTTGAGAATATTCAAAATGGGTTAGAAATTGTTGTGAGTAGTAAATTTGTCCTACCATTTTAATTGCAAAAAGAAATATTATTTGATAATATTTTAAATGGGTTAGAAATTATAAATCTATGAAGTAATGGTGAAGAAATTAAATATATTATTTGAGAATATTCAAAATGAGTTAGAAATTGTTGTGATTAGTAAATTTGTCTTAATTATTTTAATTTATATATATATATATATATTTGAAAATATTTTAAATCACTTAAGAAATTATTGTGAGTAGTCAATTTGTGCTTAACTTATGGATATGGACATATGGATATGATCTACACGATTGATGGTAATTTAATTCAATTTAAATAAATAAAACCAATAATAATTAAAACTATTAAATTATTATCAATAATAATTAAAATTATTAAATTTTGTAATAATTATTATAATCATATACAAGTATTTAGATTTTATGATATAATTAACATATTAAAAATATTAAACATAATATTTTGTATCAATATAATTAATTATTAATTATAATTATTAAAATAAAAAGGATTATAAGGAAAATTAACATATTTAAAGTGGTTATGTTTTTATAAATATATGGTTACTGTATTAATTTTGCATTATGTGATGTTTTATTTTAAATTATTATACTATTTTGTAAATATATATTTATTAATTTATATTATTTTAATTTTAATATATTTTGTGGGGTGAATTTGATTAATTATTTTAATTTAAAGTATAAATTAGAATAAAGATTAAATAAAATAGTTTTTAAGTTTTGAATTTTTAATTTTATAAAATTTATTTTTATAAATTAATGATATAGATTAAAATATCAAAATAAATAATTAAAATTAAATATTGATTAATTTAAATAAACAAATTAAAATGATTTAAATGAAGATTAAATAAAATAGTTAATAATTATATTTTAATTTATTTTTACTTAATAAAATTTATTTTGATAAATAATGATATAAATTACTTATTATTTTATATTATTTTAATTTTAATACTTTGTATATTTTTTCTTAGTGATCTGATTAATTAATCTAATTTAAAGCATAAATTAGAATACATATTAAATAACATAATTATTAATTTTGTAATTTTTTATTTGATAAAATTTATTTTGATATATTAATGATATAAATTAAAATGATATAAATTAAAATGATCAAAATAAATAATTAAAATTAAATATTGATTAATTTAAGTAAATAAATTAAAATGATTTAAATGAAGATTAAATAAAATAATTAATAATTGTATTTTAATTTATTTTTACTTAATCAAATTTATTTTGATAAATTAATGATATAAATTAAAATGATGAAAATAAATAATTAAAATTAAATATTGATTATTTTAAATTAATTAATTAAAAAAAAGAGAGATTATTAAAGTCAAGATAAGGATAGATTCTCATGAGTTTTATAGTAAACATCATGAGTGGAAAAAATACAAGGGTAAAATACAATGGGTGGAAATGATCTTTAAGTCTACGAAAGTTGAGGATGAATGTAATTTTGTCTTAGATGACATAAGAACACTTTTTTTTAAACTTTAATCTTCTTTATCTTCATCATCAAAATTATTTAAATTAAATTAAAATATATATAAGATAATGATTCTTCATTTCTTATTTATTTTTAATTTAATTTTTATATTTAAATTTCATTATTGTTAGAATTCATCAATAGTGATATATAAAAATTAATAATTAATCATTTCATTATTAATTTAATTATTGTTATTTAATATTATGATTGAAATTTATTTTAACTTTTTATTTTGATGTAATTTTAAGTATAACTAGTATAGATTATGTTAAATCTGAATTTATTAAGCATTTAAAGAGATTTAATTTCTTGATAAATTTGACAACATCTTCCCATATTTTAAAAATATAATATAAAGATTTCAATTATCACAAATTTAATTTTTTTAAACATTATTTATTTCAAATTATTTTGAGAAAAGTTTTTAGCTTTGAAATCAAATCACCTAAACTATAATATTTACTGATACAATCTGATTAAGAAAAAAACATAAACCTACAGTCAACTTGTTCAAGTTTTATTAAAAATGACAAGTTCAGTGCGTGATAATCCAAGTTAAAAATTGGAAATTGTATACTAAACTGGTGGGTAAGGATAAATACGCTTGGCCACACCACGTTGGTGAGGATAGTAGAATAGCAGAGCATCTTCGGGCTGCCAACATATTGACCAACCGTTTTAGACATTTTTTGGGTATAATATTATACCTTGACAAATGGCATGTCGATGAGGTTCAACGGTCAAACACAAAAGAGCCTTCAATTGCAAGAAAGGTATATTTCTATTGATTCCAAACTCATTGCAGTACAATACTGTGATTGACATTTCTGTCCCTATTCTTCTACCAGTTCCTTGATCGCCTCTCTCACTGGAAAACTATTTTCCCTCCTGAAGCCTGTTTTAAATCCCTGTCCCAGGCAGTACACAGCACGAAAATAAAAAGTACAGTTTGAATCAATTCCTCCTTGTAGTAAAATATGGATCGGTTACCTTTAATGGCCTGATCCTCTTAACAATAATAGCAACCCCTGGTATAATGTAGAAATGGAAGATATGTTTGAATGTTGCAGAGACTTCCAAAATCCATTTGATCTGATCCACTTAACAATAATAGCAACCCCTGGTATGATGTAGAACTGAGCAAAATAAACCCCATACTGTTGGAAGATATGTTTGAACGTTGCAGAGGCTTCCTAAATCCATTTGATCTGATCCACTGATTGAAAGCATAAATGTTACATTGAATCTTATATGTAGGCACATATATGTATAGACAATAAGTCTCTGAGATGATACAAAAAATTGATGTCCCTGCTTTGTTGGTGCAGGGTTGTAATCCTGCCTCCCGATGCTAATAGCCCTTAACTTATATAAATAAACTCCCAGACCTTATGAAGGCATTATGATTGCAGTATGCTTTACAAATGCGAACCAGTGAACAAATTATATGAACATAGAGACTTTCTGACTTAATACAGACTTCCTGCCAATATGAACAGTTGGTCTAGACACTGCATATGACATTGATTAAGCTTGGTGCAACTAAACGGGAAAATGAAAAGGAGACCTATTGAACAGATCCTAGTGCTAAAAAGTCTGCTGTGCTATTTGGAGGTTTGAATGCTTATGTACATACTGTAATTGGTAGTAGTCTTGGTTCCTTGCAAATAACAAGGGTTGCTGGTATGTTTCACAACTTGAATGGTTTTGACAAGTTTCATCAAAGTCTATTTGGGAAGATTTAAAAATCTTCCAACGGATTGAACATGAGCTTCTGTGGGTATTGATAATAGGTCTGGTTCGGTTGAAAGGCATTCACAAAGAATGGCACGTTGTTGTAATTGTTGATGTTGGCCCTCTTTACAGGGGTAGGTTCATCTTCCATGCACCCTAAGGAAAGGGTTCTCTTGAGAGAATCCAGAACTTTGCTGTCTATGGACGATAATGCTGTAGAGCTTTGTTGTTTAGCTGTGCTGTTGCTGTTGTTCATGTATTCCTCCCTTTTATTGTTGTTTTGGAAGGATTCCAACTCTTGTAAGCTTCCCAATCCACTGTAATCTGAATTGTCTGTCAAAAGACAAGATAAGAATGGATATTCACCATCCAATAGTCCAGTGAATGATGGAATTTTGGGCAGTACAGGTTTCAGATCTTGATCGATGTCAGGTAAAGTGTCCAATACGTCCTCCATTCCTGAGTCGTCCCTCTCTTTTGCTGTTGTTAGTCTAGGGTTTGTCATCTTTTTCTTGTAGATTCTGCAGAGAACCCAGTCGTCCAACTAATGCACAAACAGCATCACACATCAAGTCAGTCAAGATAATTCTGGATTTGTCTAAAGAAATTATGAAACTATTAAAGGATAAAATGTCCCATTAACCCCATTCCTCTAATAAATTTGTAATTACATCTGAACCAACTTTTACTAAATTAAATGGAGAAATTACAACATAATGTATAAGCTTATGGAGAACACTGTGTGACAGTTTTGAAAAGCCCAAACCTTTTGGATACTCCACCATTAGGGGAACTAAACAAAACTACAGAATGATCTCCTGAAGCTTATACATAATGACATCTCATCTCACTATGAAAACCTCCATACACAATTACAACATAAACAATTTTATATATATATGTATGTGAAAGTTTGTTTTACTTTTGTAATGTAATAAAATCAAAACAATATAGCACAGATCATTTGTCACTTTCATAAAACGTTTGACAAAAAAGAAGGTGCATTATTTACCTTAGTTAGGGATGTAATGCACTTCATCGTTTGTGGGTTGAAATTGCAACATGAATCTATATAAAATATAAATCTAGAAAGAGAGATGATTTAATAATTGTAAAAGCTATAAAATAATAATATAGATATGGATTTATATGAATTTATTAAACAAATCTTCAACTTGAAGAGAGGAAACAATAAAATAATAAGATAAGTATATCGATTGCTGTTGGAAGATAACAATCTAAATGTACAAATAAGTTATGTTAATATATACACAATGCAGAAGATTAAGATTACTTTCTACGACTCTTATGCAGAAGTTCTAAAACAACTAGATATTCATTTGCTTCCTTTTGATATCTATAGCTCTGGCAGGCTAATTTGAGAAATTGTTTACTTACTCGCATGGATCCTTTCCTGTGGCCAGTGGTTGATGTTCCACTGTCAATAAGTCTGTACTCATGCATTATCCAGCTAGTCTTGACGCCCTTAGGGGGCCTTCCTCTGTAAAACACCAAAGCTTTCTTCACTCCAACTGGTATTGTGGTTGATTCTGATATTACAATTGGCTTGTCAGTTCCAGTGGCCTTCCAGTAGCCAGAAGCAGCAGCCCTGTTAGGGCGAGCCCCATTAGGATACTTTCGGTCTCTGGGACTGAAAAAATACCACTCTCGTTCCCCAAACGATGCCTTCCCTGAAACATTACAAAATCACAGAGACGATTAGAACAAAAGAAATGACCATAGATCCAAAAAATGGCAGTGTATCTATAATAGGACAGCTGAATCTAGATGAAATTACCAGGCAACTCCCAGGGGTCGAATTTGTAGAGATCAATCTCAGCGATTATAGGCACAGGGAGTGGGCAAGAGGAGGTTTTTTTCTTCAAATAGTGAAGGATTAGCTCTTCGTCTGTGGGATGAAAGCGGAATCCCGGGGGCAATTGGGGATTGGAAGCCAAGAAGGTCATTGGATTCTCCATCACACCAAAAAGAGTAAAAAAGAACCAAACAATCCGTTGCCTTGAGAACTAAAGAAAGAAAACAAACTTAGGCAATGGACGAGGAAGGAAGCCGAAGAGTTTGAAATGTTTTAGAGGGGACTACCCCGCCCTTTTATGCTTGCGGATTGAATAAAAAATTCTGAAAATCCCCATAATTTTTGCAGCTGGATCGTTGAAATTGGGCACTCTTCTTCAATCGGATGGCTCGGGTGGAGCCGATTCCGTTGCTTTCTTTCACCAGCTGGAAAGCTAAAACGTATCCTGTTGAGCTGGAATGAATGCGACTTCCATGAAATCGTGACTCATTCTCACAGAAAATTTCAAACAACCCCCTTCGCTGGCTAAAACCCACATGGGGATCCCTTAAAAATTACCTCGTAAACGTACGAAAGTGGAAGGAAGGAGTACAGCCATCGAGAATCCCGTGTACATGAAACTCTATCAAAAAGTCAAATTACAGCAAAATCTGAAAGTGGCTACAAATGTAGTTATTGGTTGATTTCAGATATGGCTGTGTGTACAAGTGTTGGAAGTATATCCACTGTGTTAATATAATATCTGAGAATGCGTGCAAGCGTGCAGCGAAGGCAGGCCAGCGATGGAGATTGGTGGGGATCTCCTGGTGATGAGGACGAAGGAATTTCATGAATTTGGTGTGTTGGGTGCGTGTCATGCTCGTGGTGGGATCATTAAAAAAATTTGAACTTTGACAATCAGATGCTCTCAGCCAATCGCCCCTCTGATTCTCAAATTCATCCATATCCATTGCAACTCACTTTTTCACACTCGTGCAAATATTCTCAGCCCTAAGCCCCTCATCTAGGTGCAGATAATTTGCATTAAAAGCAGTGAAAATTACAGTTTACAAATTGGAAGTATAAAATATTAAGAAAGTAACAATCAAATTTTGTGTGTTTTTGGTTGGATGATATTCATTTTTTTTACTTTCCATAAATCTGAATGGAACTTTCTTATATGGTCTTGCTTACATCTTTATAACATTTCACTTTCTCATCTAACTTTAGAATTTATTAAAATTATGTTAATTTAGTAAGGTTGTTTTTATGATCAGAATGTCATATTGGATTTTAAACATCACGGTTATATTAGAAATGATTGATTTCACTTTCCTATCTAATTTTCGAAATTATCAAAATTATATTAATTTAGTCACATTCCTTGTTCTTTTCATGATCAAAATTGGTTTTATTCCACTTTAAACAACATCATCATCATCATATTAGAAATGAGGTTAAAATCCAATACTACTTTATATTCACTAAAATGAACATTGAATTAATAGTAATATTAATATCATTGTAACACATATTAGGTTTTAGAGAACTTACAAACATATTGGTAAAGAATTTTTTAAAATTAATATAGATTTATAGCTAAAAGAAACATACATATCTTTGTTTTCAATTTTAATGCTTTATATTGATGGAAACCTACTGACTTTGGCCAAGACTTTAAGAAATTTGTATCCAAGTTTCTCACATAGTGAAGTAGGTGGTGTTCCAATGTATACTTTAAGTTACATAAGTGCTCTTAATAGTGACATTGTAAAGATTGAAGATTCAATTTTATTTGTTTACAAATTGAAAGTTTAAAATATTACTAAAGTAATCAACCTTTTTTTTGAGTTGTCTGACTCTATTTCTTCTTTTTGCTTTTCATAAATCTTAATGAACCTCTCTTATATTGATATATAAGTTCCTTAGTGTTGTTTCTTAGTAGAAGTTATGAGTTCCTAAGTGTTGTTTCTTAGTAGAAGTTAACAAATCATCATCATCATATTAGATCTAATACTACTCAAAATTCATTGGAATATTATTAGACATTAGTATCATTATAATACATGTTAGGTTTAATGTTAGGTTTAAGAAGAAGTAAAAAATATATGGAATTTTTTTTAAAGTAATATAGATTTATATGGAAGAGAAACATAAATATCTAGATTTTTTTTTATTTTACTACTTTATATTGATGGAAACTTATTGACTTTGCTAAGACTTTAAGAAATTTGGATCCAAATCTCTAACATAGAGAAGCATGTGATGTTAAAATGTATACTTTAAGTTACATAAATGCTCTTTAATAATAATATTGAAAAGACTGAAGTTTTTATTTTATTTGTCTAATCACAATGTTTTGTCATGATTAAAATTTCAAAAAATGTCTACATTAAATATTCTCAGCCCTAAGCCCCTCATCTAGGTGCATTTAATTTGCATTAAAAACAGTGAAAATTCCAATTTGTAAGCCCTAAGCCCCTCATCTAGGTGCATTTAATTTGCATTAAAAACAGTGAAAATTCCAATTTACAAATTGGAGTGGAATGGAGGTTAACAAATCATCATCATAATAAAAATGAAATTAAGATCAAATGCTACTCAATATTCATTCTAATGATCTTTATATTAGTCATATTACTTTACATTAGTATCATTATAATACATCTTAAGTTTAAGAGATATCACAAATACATTTCTAGAAAATTTTATAAAATTGATCCATGTTTTTTTATTTTACTGCTTTGTATTGATAGAAACTTATTGACTTTGGCCAAATACATTTCTCGCATAGCAAAGCATGTGATGTTAAAATGTTTTTTTATTCTAATGCTTTGTATTGATAGAAACTTATTAACTTTGGCCAAATACATTTCTAGCATAAAAAAGCATGTGATGTTAAAATGTATACTTTAAATTACATAAATGTTGTTTAATAATAACATTATAAAGATTGAAGATTTAATTTTATTTATCTAATCAGAATCAGAATGGCATTGTAAAGATTAAAAACTCCATTTTATTTATCTAATTACAATGTCTAATCATAATTAAAATACTAAATTCACTATAAAGTTATACATAAAAAAATTTAAAAAAAATTATATTAAAAAAAATTAGATAAAAATCTCTCTCACTAATTGTTTTTTAAAAATTTTGACAAACATCTTATAATATAGTTATAATATTTTTTTAGTCAAAACATAATTCTAAATTTAAAATTTATATATTAGAATTATATAGTAAATCTTTATTTCATAAAATTTTCTCAATTTAAATTACATTAAAAGCTACTTTGTAACCGAATTTTATTTTCCAAATCATTAATTTTTCCAGTGGACCCAAAACCTAAAATCATGTCAAATTCAATAAAAACTTTTAAACCGAAAATTAACCAAATTTTATTTTCTAATCCATTCTGAATCTCCTTACCGAACTCCCTGATAGATCGTTTCTACCTACAGCCATATAACCTATGGGCTTCTACCGGGTTTAAACCTAACCTGACCCAACGTAAATATTCCAATTTCCAAACTCATTGACAGGCACTGCTGTATTCGTCAATGATATATGGGCGCGAATCAGGGCATTCTGATGGAGTTGGTGAAAGTTTGACAACCGAACTGCCACCAAATCTATCCGCCGTATATTCCATGCCAACAGCCTATTGATTTAGTAGTCAATTCCATTCCTTTTTGCTCGTGCGTCTTTGACAATTTTGAAAAGCAGGACTTACAAAAAAGTCTATTCTCAGAATTGCATTTTATGTTCAATCAATTCCAAGACCAAATAAATTCACGTACCCTGGTTTGAAGAAGAAGTTTAAGAAGGTAAATTATCGCCATGAAAGTTTCAATTTTGGGATTTGATCAAACAAAAAACATAACATTCCCCACACGAAATTGTATATGGATTTGTTTATCTTATCTCTCTCTGATCTACCTTTGACTCCTGTTAGAGCTGATGTATTTGAATCATCACCATTGTTATATGATCGTGTCCTTCATATATAAATATGCGAATATATGTAACGTAATATTCTTCCCTGAAAGTTTACTTTTGCAAACATGTACTTCAGCGAGAAGCCGTCTTTGACTCACCAAATATTCAAGCGCAGTAATTTTGAGGGTCAGATGTCATTGATTCAGACATAACACCCCGGACTCGTTAACCCTGGACATTTTTTAAAATGGAGTAGTTCTTAGTGTGTAAATTCTTGTCACTCAATTTTTTATTTGATTAATATAATATCAATTAAAAATCTATTCTTTGATTTTTATAAATATTTGATACATGCAAAATTAATTAAACATATTTAACTACTTTCTCTTTCTCGTGTGTGTCTCTCTGTATATATAAAATCTACATGCTTAACTCTTAATTGAGCCATCTTAATTGAGCCACCCTGGTTCTCACATGTTTTGTGTGCCCTACACTCCTCCTCCACAGATATATATATAAAATATATATAAAAAATATGTAGGAACAAAGGTGACTCAATTAAAAACCCAGCATGTAAATTACAAGGAATTATATATATATATATATGAGGAGGGGTGTAAAACAAAATATGTCCGAACAAAGGTGGCTCAATTAAAAACTTAGCATGTAAATATAAATATAAATTTATATATATATATATGAGGAGGGGTGTAGAACAAAATATGTCCGAACAAGGGTGGCTCAATTAAAAACCCAGCATGTAAATTACAAGGAATAATATATAATATATTATTCCTTGTAATTTACATGCTGGGTTTTTAATTGAGCCACCCTTGTTCGGACATATTTTGTTCTACACCCCTCCTCAAGGAGAGGTTTTAGTGGATGTAGATAGTATATATTTCTAATTTACATGCTTAACTCTTAATTGAGCCACCCTTGTTTTCACATATTTTGCGTGCCCTACACTCCTCCTACAGGGATATATATATATATATCCTCGTAATTTACATGGTGGGTTCTTAATTGAACCACCTTTGTTCTGACATATTTTGTTCTACACCCCTCCTCAAGGGGAGGTTTCCGTGGATATACATGTCAAAACCAAAAACATTCCCAAAATATCTGCATAGTATCAACACAAGTAGGACAGTTTGAGAAAGTCCCATAAATACTTTAACACAAAGCATCCTTCACATCAAGTTTTCCAAAAAAAACAAACATCAATATTCACCTCATGAGTACTAAGTTCTCTACTATTGACATAGAAAAACAAAAAGTTTCATCAAATATGCATTACATCAAAAAGATGTTCTAATTTCCTGAAAATATGTTTGAACTCAATGCAAGAGAAGGAAGATATAAGTTTATATATATATATATATATATATATATTCAATTCTTTGTAAGTTACATGTTAGGTTCTTAATTGAGACTCCTATAGCGACATTTTTTTTTCTATCCTACACCTCTTCTCCAACAACAAAGGGCGGATTTATGTGGATGTATATAGATGATGTGAACCACATAACATAAAGAGAAGGGTAACAATCATTCTTTCCAATTATCCAAGCTATATCCAATAAAACATATATATATATGAGAAAAAAAAGTAAATAAATAAGTTTAATTTAAATTCATTTAAATTTGAATAAAGTGTATTCATTTTTATAACATAAATAGTTATATTATTATTTTTAACAATATAATACATTCATATCCTTATATAAAAATTCAAAATCATAAAAAAATTATAAATTTTAATGTTTCTTTTAATTAAATTTTAATACTTCTCTTAATTATAGTAATTTGTTTATCTATTTTATTAATATTATAAATTAATTAATTTTTAAGTTTATATGAATATTTTGTCAAATTTCTCTAAAGTTATAATAATTATTAGAAAATATATAAATGTTAATACTTCTTTTAATTATAGTAATTTATTTATTTATTTTATTACTATAATTAATAAATTAATTTTTAAGTTTATATCAATATTTTGTCAAATTTCTCTAAAGTTATAATAATTATTAGAAAATATAAATTAAAAAACCATGTTTGAAATTCTCCACCAAAATAAACTATTTTTTATTTTCCATATATATATATATGATGATAATGATGTAATAAATATTTTGAGATTCCCTTTTAATGTGGTTGTATATAAAACATTTTATGAGAAAGTGGTTTTCATCTTCAAACTTCTTAGTGGACAAATTCTTTCATCCCACATTGTTTTAGGAATTGTGGAACTCTCTTTCACTATAGAGCTTATGATATTTTCTTCTTATTTTAGCAATGTTGATTTTTTTATTTAAGCTAGTTAAAACATAGAGATGTTTTTTATCTTCCAATTTAAGGATGACTTAAATTTTTCTTAACCTCTAATTCCTTATCACACCATAATTTCTCCTTAAAGTTAGATATAATAATACTTTTAATATTATCACTATTATGTAGAGAGACTCTTCCTTACTCCCCCAATGATTTATCCAAGACATGACATCTTTCTCCGAACCTCACAGGTAGTTCTGACATCTAGTATGAAGCATTCTTATGAGTTTGCTTGTCTCCTGTGTTGTTTATATTGTTCTTGTACATTAGGTACCTAGTCATAGCCATGCTCTAAATAGGGGAGGGGATCACTTCTATGAGGAGGATAAGAAAGGTTGTATTTCCTTTAATTTTGATATTATATGTTATAAAACACTTTTGGATGTCCTCTATATCCTTCTCCATAATTATCTAGAGATGTTGCAATCACAAACTTCACATCCATATAAGATAAAAAGACTGAGAAGAGTCCCAAAAAGGAGTTTCTACTTATCCCTAAGCCAAAGGTCTATTGATTTACAATTGTTTTCATGTCCATAATAAGAATTACATCCTCCATTAATCACTTTATCAATTTGTTATAGTTCCAGTTAAGCTTGTGATGAAGATCAATTTAGAGATATTTTATGAAGTCACTTACTCCAATTTATTATCATATATATGAAATTAACAGAAGTGATCTTTTGGGATTTGACTATCATAACATTTGTTTTGTCAGTGTTAGCAATCATACCCATTCTAGATTAAAAATCTTGAGAATTTTTAGTTGTTTGTCGAGATCATATGGTTCTGCACCATAAGAACAATATTATCACTGTAGAGAAGAAGGATGATCACTACACAAATCAAATCTATGTTGGCACAACCTGTGTTTTCAAAACTACCCTCTAGTTGTCAATGTATATACCAAATAGGGTAGGGGATAGGGGACAACCTTCCCTCACTCTTATATTACAATTAATTTCTTTGAAAAACCCTCATAATTCCTAGGCTTAGAATTATAACCTTCTCATACAACCTTATCATAGAATCTCTCAACTCGAAAGGGACTTTGATCTCTTATAATCTATTATAAAGGTTAGTTATATGCACTATGTCAAATTGTTTTGCAAACTAAAAAAAAAACACAAAAGATTGATTTTATACTATGACACTCCTTAAGAATGGTCCTTAGCTTAACAAGGTGTTCCATAGTTGAATGATAGCTCCTAAATCTTGAGTGGCTTTTAGCTTTTTTTATGTGACTTTATAGCTATATGATGATATTCTTTTCCAAAATAATTCCATACAACTTGCTTAAAAGAGGACTATTCATAATGGTCTTATAATTAGATGGATTTATTTTATCTCCACTTTTAAAAATAGAAACAATGACGTCTTTTGTCCACAATTTAGGGAAACCCTACTTGAGTGCTAACTTGAAGAGCTTGAAGATATGAGGGATGAGGATAGGCCCAACAACTTTTAAGATTTCTTCTTGGTATCCTTTGATGTCCTTAGATTTTTCTTTTACAAGTTACTTAGTCTTAAACCCTAAACTCTATGTCTTTCAGAGTTAAAACTTCTTCTTATTTAGAAAAGGTTTGAATGTTGTCTAAAACATTAAGAAATTCCTAAAAAACTTTAATGTAAGAATTCTAGTCCATGAAAGAAATCATATTATCAAAATTATAAATAATTTAATGATATATTATTTTTTAATTTTTCTTAAATAAACATATATTAAAAGAGTCCTATCAACATCGATATAAATTAATTAAAATAATTAAAATAATAAAACATGTGTTAATTTTTCTCTTTTATATATTTATATAACTTCTAGATACAATATAAATAATTATAATGTCATTATTATTAATATAATAAGTTCATTATACTATCATTATTAATATTATAATAGATTGATTATAGTATTGAATTATTAATAATATAATATATTCATTTCTTTATTTTGATAAAAATTCAAAATCAGAAACTTTTATTAAAAATAATGTAATTTGTTAATATTAAAAAATAATAACATAAATAAATCAAGTTGAAGATCTCCCCACAAAGGATAACAAGAGAAAGTTATTTTTATATTTATATTTCTATATATATATATATATATATTAACATTATCTCTTTATATATATATATATAATGATGTGGGAAAATTAATTTTAAAAATATCTTCATATTTGAATGATTTTATAATAATTGAAGATCTTAAATGATTATTTAGACGTTAAAACACTTTTTTTTCCTATTTATAATAATTTTATAATTTATTTTTATTATAATTATATATTAAAATTATAAATAAAAATAAACTAAAATATGTAATGAATTTCTTTGAAAATATAAGAAAACAATTTTAAGAAGATTTTAATAATAATTGACACTCTTATCATTATCAATATTGTAAAAACTTTCTAAAATCTTAAACCCATCATATTTCATTTTTTATTTTTATTTTACATATAATCACACAATAACCTTTTTAATCTTGCTTTATTGAGTTGTTCGTCCCAGTTAGACAAACAAAGACATAACTGAACCTAAATAAATAGTTTCTTACTTGAAGGACAACGGAGCTAGCAAGACCCATGATTCCTGAAAATGACCAAGATCGAGTGGTGTAGAGCATAAAGAAGCTTAAAACTATACACAAAATCCATTGTTTGGATTGCTAGAGATGAAGAATAAGTAGTACGTATGAAGAATCAGGTAGGTCACTCATCAACACCAACTTTTTTTTTCCTTGGTTCTTGGCCTTGGAACAACTCCTTATTACTGGCTGAACACCAAATAACTTTTAAGAAAGATTTTTAATATATATATATATATAAGTTAAGTGGAGGAATGCAAGTGTATCATTTTAAAAGATCTTTTTATTAATGTAAAAAGGTGGAAAATTTCCATTTATGTTATGAGATGTGATTTGTAAGTAGATTTTGATACAGATTTGAAAGATTTTTTTTTAAATTTATTTGTATTATAATTATTAATAATAAATAAATAAATAAATGTATTGAGTTTCATAAAAATTATATCATTAATATTAATGTTGTGAAAACTTTTTAAAATCCTAAATATAACATATTTTTTTATTTAATACAACATTCATCCTCTTTATTGAGTTGCAGTAAACATTAGAATTAAGTCTAACAGTTTTGATGTTCTATCTTTTGCCTATATTTATAAATAGTACAATTCGAAAGGAAATCAACTCTCTAAAAAAGCTCTTTTATTACAAGTATTTATGTAAGTAAAAGTTAAGAGGAGGAATACAAATTTCTCATGTTATATGATGTCCCTTGTGACCAGATTTTGATAAAGATTTAAACTGAAAAGAGTGTTGAAAGCATCTTTAAAGCTGGAAATACTATAACATGTAGTAGTTAATTAGGAAAGAATGGTTAATTAGGAAAGAGGAACTGTTCTAAACCATATTAATAATGTCTGCAGCTCCTGCTTTACCCATATTAAAATATAGATATTATTTTATTGAATAAGAAAAATTATCTTCATTATTGAAACATAAAATGAATTCATTTAAAATAACTAAAATGAAAATCTATTTAAAAATTATTGCAATCTGTAAACCTAATTCATAACTTTCAATTTTATTTTTCTAAACCATTCTGGAAATAAACACAGCATATACACAATCACATTCTAACCCTAATATCTTGGTGCACAAATGAATCATTTATTGCACATCTTTTAACCCTAAATGAACGGATTTCTTTTCATTCTGGTAATATACGAAATGCTATCACAGAGCATCATCAAAATCTAGAGGAGCCATCAACTTTTTCTAATTAATCCGGTCGTCTTATCTATATGGCTACGTGTTACACTCCAAACTATAAAATGATAAATTTCCACGCAAAAAGATTCAAATCTTTAAATTAGTTTGGTGGCGAGATATTTGAATCTATTTCTTTATTCCAAAAAAGTCCATACCTAATCTTGGAGTACTTCTGCCTGAGATTTTCTGAAAGACCTTATCTTTTCCATTCCCGCCACATATTTACTCACAATTAAAAATTATAGTCGTTGTCAGTTATTTACCCACAATTCACAATTAAAAACGAGTCGTTGTCAATTATTTACCCACGATTTTTTTAAAAACTAGTCGTTGTCCGTGTATGACGTGCATCCACAGATATAATTCGCCAGCGATCTCACAAATCAGATACTTCTCAAACTTTAAAAAAAAAATTGAAATCTCAGCTCGTGTGTAGTCATTTAATATAGATTCACAGAACTACTTTTAGTTCGATTCGTTCGATTATTAAAGTCCAGGCGTTCACACTGAGAATCGAAGATATATAAATAAATTAAGATCAGATTAATTATGGGTTTGTTATATACATATTCCTTGGCTGGGTCCATTGATTCCTGGCATAATTAAAGAACTAATTTGATTCCATTGACAGAGAATTCTAAAATTGCCAGGTCGAGACGGATCACTGTGCAGCGACTTTTCCATGACAAAAATTTCCATTGCATGCGTGATCGTCATCTTAAAGGCGATGAAGAAATTTCTAATTGTTGCTACGTGGTTTCCTGTAATGGAAACAATTGTCCAGGCCCACAGGGCCCCCCGTTTAAACAAGTACCCCAAGGCCGTTTCCTGTATCAATCAATGGTCGTCATCGCTATGCTATCAAAGCTTTGGGCCCTCAGGATAATAATGAACTTTGTTCTGTTCAGTTTTAGGATGCTTTCTGATAATTATATGCTCTGTGTTGTTCAGTTATAGGATGCTTTATGAATGTTTTTGAAGTGATATCCTCTTTGCTATCAAAGAGAATATGATTCACAATGGATGTACCGGTAGGGTCATTTTCTATGAAGTTGTATTGAATGAGATGGTAATGTGTAAATCAATTCAAATGAAAAACAAGTTGGAATGAGAGATGCAATGTATTGTATTGTTAGGTTAGTCTTCACTAAAATGAAAACCAAATTGAGATTCCTGATTGAAAAAACAATCTCTATATAAATACAATTATAGAATTATAATTGCATTGAGAAGTTCATTTCAGGGATAAAGAAAAAAACAAATTCTAATCATTTTATTTACATATAAAAGCATAGTCATAATTAGGTTGAGATGTCCATTTTACATGCGTTAGAAAGCGATGTCTTCATACGTACACTCTTTTGATATTGAAGAAAATATAATGGAGCAATATCAATTGACCATTGACAAATAGCAATGATATTAAACAATATCAAAAGCATTAATTTTATAGATTATCATTTTATAAAACTAAGAAAATAAAACCAACCTAGTCCTACCTTGATCCACAATTTAAGACAAAAGCATTAATTTTATAAATTGGCATTTTCTGTTATTATGTCATCTTCTTTCTAAAAATTAAGAAAATAAAACCAACCTAGACCTACCTTATCCACAATTTAAGACAAGCATTAATTTTATAAATTGGTATTATCGGTTATTATGTAATCTTTTTATAAATTAAGAAAATAAAACCAACCTGGGCCTACCTTGATCCACAGTTTATAGATAAAAGAATTTGCTCAAAGTTTTACATTTTAGAAAAAAAATATAAAATAAAACCAATCTAGGCCTACCTTGATCCACAGTTTATAGGTGAAAGAATTTGTTGGAAGTTTTATATTAATGAAAAAAATTAAAAAATAAAACCAACTCAGCTCTACCTTGATGTTGAAGAATTTGTTCAAAGTTTTACCTTGATCCACAGTTTATAGGTGGAAGAATTTAAATTTAGAAGAAGAGAAAAAACTAAAACAAGATAATAAAATAAATATTTATAAAATTATTTTAATTTTAATTATTTAAATAATAAATATTATTTTTTTATTTTTTTAAATTTAATAGATTTAGAATTAAAATGATAATGATGATAGTTATTAATATTTAATGGAACTAACTTTGAAATTATTTACAATTTATTTATGGTGTTTTAAAAGTTTTAAGAGAAGTATTAAAAGAAAGTGATTTTCATCTTCAGTCTTCTTAGTGTGACAAAGATACAAATTCTTTTGCCCACTACATTTTAGGAATTGTCACTATGTCACACCATACTTCACTATGCAGGTGGTGATGTTGAATTTTTTAGGCTAGTTCAAATAAATAGATACTCTAGTTCTTCTAAATTAGGGTTGATCAACTTCTTATAATATTTTAATTTTCTCTTATCCTCTAATTCTTTACAAGACACAACTTCTATTTAAATTTATATGTAATAATATTTTTGATATTAACACTATTATGCAAGTGACCTCTTCCTCAACTTCCCAATGATTAGCAAAGACTTTTGACTTTTAAGAGGTTCTTTTGACTGGACTTTGAAGCAATCTTAGGGAGCTTATTGTCTCCCATGTTCTTTATCTTGTTCTTATACATTAGGCATATAGTCATAGTGGTGCTCTCAATGAGGGAGACACTCTCTTTTATGAAGTGAATAGGATAGGGTGTATTTTTCTTAATAGAGAGGAAACTATACTAGCTAGATTCATGCCACACAACTTGCTTCTTCCAAACAACCCTCTAACTTGTTAATGCATATAACAAAAAGGGTAGGGGATAGGGGAAAACCTTTCTTGACTCCTATACTAGGTACCTCAACGAAGCTGGTACCCAAAAAGGCCGCAATGGAAGCGCATGAGTGGAAACAAACAAGGGCACACACGCACATTCAAACACGCATACACGCCCCTGCTTCAACAATACCGATCATCCAAGTTGGTGAGTTGACGTGGACAAAATTTGCATGCACGCGTATGCAAATATATGCACGCACGCGTGTTTACATGCATGCACGCATGTTTGTACGTTTACACCATTAATTGATTGTGTTTATACACGTGTGCGCGTTGTTTTAAATACACGCGCTAATAATGCATGCACGCATTTGCTTACTAATCCGAAATGTAGTTTTGATGTCATATTCATCTATAAAAAACAAACCATAACAAAAATTTATTTCGGGGGCCCACTGGCCCCTGAACCCCCCGTTGCACATGTTGGGATCATAACCAAACCTGGGGTACAAACACGGCTGAAACGACATCATCTATGAAACTGGAATATTAGGCTCCACAACCAACAAAGAGATCATGGGGTTAAGGGGGGAGCAGTAGCATCCCACGTCATACCTACAAGGGTTGTGCCCGGTGCAATGCCACGCGTAATTTGAAATGTAAACATGCTTAGAGGGTGAAAGAAGAGGATTGATACCTAAATGAATGTTTCATAACTCAGGAGCTACGATATGGGGATGAAATTATTTGGTCCCTGGGCCCTAAATCATTTGGATATGAGTGTTTTTCACACCAAAGACGGCCCATGGGGCCTCAAACATGGTCGAGTAAGGAAACAATACAAAAAATACCCTCTCGTATGTCCAACTTTCAAAAAAAATTGTAAGGGGGCCCTGGATTTTCCCTGGGGGTGTGTTGTGGTCAATAGTGGGATACATGAGCCATGAGTAGCTTTTGTAAACTGAAACAAGGGCTTTAATCCCTAAAGGACCCTCTTAACCTCAAGTGCCATGAACAAAACCTAAAATCCACAACGTGAGCCATCTATAAGGTGTCTTTGGAATCAAAGTTGAATGCGAGTGTCATTACAATGTATTGGGAATCATGTACGGGTACTGAACAAGAGCCTTTGTCAATAATATTTTCTTCTTGGGAATATAAACACCATTAGTTGTCCAATATAGATTATCCATAACATGCTTTATGCACTGTGGATGGTTCTTTGTCCCTTAACCCTAGTCTTGGTAGAAAAACAATAGCCTCAAGCCCTTGGCCATGGTTTATGGAGGGAAATAACAATATTAGACCCAAAAAATATTTTGTCAAGATCAAATGTAATGAATGCATCTTCAAATTACCATGAAATACCATGGATATGTTGCAAGGCCTTGAACAACGTCAAAGAATGAAAACAGATTCCTTGAGATCTTATAGAAGCATGATGAGCTCAATTGAATTCTACTTGAGCCTTAATTGAAACTTCTTGACCTCAAGTGTCATCAATAACACATAGAAGCCATGACACTAGCCCTCTACAAGGAGTCTTTTGCATATGAATTGAATATGGCTTCCATTATGATGTCTTGGGGTTCAAGGATTTATCTTGGCTCCTTAACCATGGCTAGTGGAGGGAAACAAGAGCCTCCAACACTAACTCTTGCTTCTTAGGCACAAACACCATGAAAGAGTCCCTGGACCACCACATATGAAATCTATAGGGTATTAGTCAACTTCAAGTGTGTTATGTGTGCCATTACTAGGTTAGTTGTGAACCAAAAATGGGTGTCAAGGTCTGACCAAGGTATAGGGACAACAAGAATCTCCTCATGTCTTAAATGAAGCTTCTCAGGCTCAAGCACCATGAACAACACCTACAACTCAATAAGCTTCTTAGGATATGATGTTGATTGCTTCTTCAAACCACCACACCTAACCCTTGTGGGGTATCTCTAGCAAATGCAGAGGGATATGTATACCATGATTAGGCTACAACGCATGCCTTAAAAAAATTATGTCATCATCATATTCATAATTATCATCATCATCCTCATCGTCATCATCATCCTCATCTTCATCATCATCATCTTCTTCTTCTTCTTCATCATCATCTTCATCATCATCATCTGCATCATCATTATCATCACCATCTTCATCATCATCATCATCATCATCGTTGTCGTCGTCATCACCACCACCATCGTCATCATCATCATCATCATCATCATCATCATCATCATCGTCATCATCATCATCATCATAATCATCATCATCATCCTCATCATCATCCTCTGTTGAGATATTGTAACTTCAAAGAATATTATATTTGTACTTTATTATTCCGGAGATGTTTCATTCCTCCATGAAGATCTTATTGTAAATCCGGAGATGTTTATTCCTCCGTCGGATTGTGGGTCAAAGGGTTATTAGACCACCCTAGAGGGGTCGGCCCAGTTAGTTGTAGTGGGGTATTTAACCTATTGGTTAAATACGAGCCTACGTGTACTTGTGTAAAATACATATCAGAGTAGTGTATAAATAGAGGAGGTGTGTTCCTCATTATACACACTCACTCACTTGAGAAAGGCGCATTTGTGGAGGAGAGGTCTGCTATGGAGGAGAAGGAGCTTATGCTCAGGGTTTGCATCTTTGTATATTGCTGGTCATCTATATTGAGGAAGCTTTGCTGGGTTTTCTACCCCATGAGGGTTTCCCAGGATAAATCTCTGTCTCTTGTGTTTATGCTATGCTTGTTGTTTCTTCAGTGATCCTGTATATGCTATTATTGTGAAATGAAATGTAATGCTGCTATTTTCTGTCTTAGAATATTGAATTTTAACATGGTATCAGAGCTAACCTGAAGGAAGACAAGGTATGGCACTAAAGACACTTGCTTTACTTACGACATTTTGAAGGTTAGGGTTTTACATAGCAAAAACCAGTCATCGTAGCACTTTCGCTATAAATCCGTTTTGGCGAAGTTTTCAGATCTGAAATTGTTACAGGACGAAGCTAAGATCTCCAGGTACCTTGTGTCCAAAGGACAACCTCTAATTCGTTGTACTTTGTGATTTATGATCTGTACAATATAGGGTTTCTGCCTCTTCCAGATCTGAGTCAAAATCAGGTGACCTTGGGAAAAAAGTCATATCTTGGGCTAGGAAGCTCCAAATGAAATTTCGTAAAAAGTGACAGGTAGTACACAGTCTGCACTATCTCAGAAAACTTTTTCAGAGGCCGAAGTTGAACCAGTGACACGTGGCACGCCGTACAAGTGAGATATCCTGTATTATCCCATAAACAGGTCACGTTGCGACACTTGGCATAACTCTCTCTCAGAAAATCCAATTGAGGTAAAACCTGTCAGGATGGAAATATAACAGGCCGAGATATCTCAGAAAACTTTTTCAGAGGCCGAAGGTCAAACAGTGACACGTGGCACTCCGTACAAGTTCGCTCTCCTGTATTTGCCCAAAACATGTCACGTTGCGACATTTGGCATAACTCTCTCTCAGAGAATCCAATTGAGGTCATACCTGTCAGGATGGAAAGCTAACAGGTCAGGCTATCTCAGAAAACTTTTTCAGACCCTGTGGATCAAAAATTTCGGAGTTACACCAGAAACAATAAGGTACATATTTCTGTCAAAACAGAATTATTTTTGGTACCTTCATTCATGGCTTCCGGAATTTAGGGCTTTGAAGAAAGTTGAAATTTTTGTAATCGGAGACCACGGCTAGATGCTACTCATCAAAATAGAAATTTAGAGACCAAGATCAGAATTTTTGGTTGGGCAGAAGACCGGGCTTGATTAGACCCTAGTTCGGGACTTTGATCAGAAAAGCGGAAAATTAGGGCTTCTGTAAAAATGGGAATTTTTGAAATCTGTGACCACGGCTGAAAGCTCCTCAGAATAATAGAAGCTTAGAGCTTTGGATCAAACTTTTTGATGGGGCAAAAGAGTGGGATTCATCAAACCCCAGTTCAGGGTCACGTCCAGTGAATCCGAAAGTTTCAAAGGCAAAATTGAGGAGTAAAACTTTGCAGTTTTCAAATTCTAAATATATCAGTTTGATCAGCTCATCAAGGCGCATATCTCTATCCTTTCGGAAGTTTGAAATTCAAAGTTTGAATTTTTGGGGTTTCTCTGACAAACCCATATCCAGTTCCAGGTCCAGTTCTTGCAAATCAAGTGGATAGGATTAATCCTAGAAGAAGATAGATTGGTCACCTACATAAGTGAAGGAGTTCATGTTTCAGAGGGAGATGAGGCTAAGGCTTTACATAAGGAGATTACAAGCGATCTCGACAGGTATGACTCATCGAGGTATGTTTTGAGATTTGTTCATAATTAAGTTTATGGTATGTTTGTCTTCATGTTATTACAGTTAGTACAATCTTGATTCTAGATTTGTTGTATCACCTTAACAAAATTTTGAATGCATGATAGAAGATATTCATTGTTTAGGGTATTGACACTTATGATTGTACTAATGCATTATGGTGTTGTGTAAGGTTGAGGTTGTCTACTAACAAGATACAGGTACATCACAAAAGACAAATCAGGCTCCATGACCATGAAAACATGAAGACAAAGACTCATCCATTATCTTTGTTCTACTTACGAGGTATGTATGACTTTGTTATATTATGCTTAACCTATGAGACATGCAGGTTCTAGCTCAGGATCTCTAAATCATTGAAGAGGTTGTTTAGGTATGTTGTACATAACCAAGTAGGTATACTAATCCAGGTATGTTTCCCATGAATCTTACCTTGTGTTAGGATCCCTTATATAAGTACACTTGGAATGATTGGTTATGCTTATTCATAAAGTTAGTAATAAAGGGATTATGCATATTATATCAATAATATGCATGAGTAAAAGAAGACTTCCCTGAAATCTTGAATACTAATGTTTATTAACTATAATCATGACTATACGTTTTCAAGATTATTTAGTACTATAATGTTTTGACAGCATTTAGAATATACTAATGAGTGTATGTTTGTGTATGAGATCATGAGGATAACTCTTGAGCATGCACAGTGGTACAGAATGAATAGAAGTTCAAAAGACATACAGAAGATCAAGCGGGAGGCAGCCACACAAACATAAAAGATAAGTATTTGAGTTACTATTTGAAATAGTAATGATATTGCCTGCATGCATATTTGTATTCCTAGAATATATAATGCTGAGTGTAAACATTCATAGAGCATTGAACAGTATACAACTAATGTGCATATGTTTGGACAAACATTCCATTGTTGCTTGTCTAGAATGAAACCTCTTTGCTGACATGCTAAGAGTTGTGCACACTCTCGATAGTATGTTCTGGTAGAGATGGAAGGCATCTAGATAGCCACTGTATGCATACAGGATATGGGAAAGTGTTGTGCCAAAGTATTGGTCAAAATAGTTGCATCACTATGTAAATGATATCTGTATGCACAATGGGTTATCTTTTGATGATTATGAAGTATTACTAATCATGTACTTAATTTTGATTTGTAGGAAAGGTCATGAAGAATGATGGACACCGTACAAGTGGTGGATGTTCAAACAAGAAGATTTACAAATCAAACAAAATATAGAAGGCTCATGGCTAGAAGATTCTCTTAGAAAGGGGAAGAGAATCACGACAAGATGTTTGCTCCAAGTATGGTGTATTTAAAGAAGAAGTATGAATCAGGTTCTGCATAGGTACCTAGGATCGCTAATAATTTGATAAGCTTAATGATCACCATGGGTGATGTGGATCTCAACCTTTGCTACAAGGTTGAATATGATACACATATGACATGGATGCAAGAAGGAACTCACCACAGAGTTCGAATGATATTGAGGCTCATATCAGTAGACCCATCTAACGAGAGATGGCACAGATAGATATGCAGAAGATCATTCAATGCAGAAATGAAAAAAAAAAAAAAAAATGAAAGATCTCAAATTAATGCTTTACTTCCTAGGTCTGGAAGTATCGCAAGGCTCAGAAGGAATATTTCTCAACCAGGGAAAGTATGATGATAAATATGACTTGAGGTGTTGGAATGGCCACTCTTATGGATTCCAACTTGAAGCTGTTAGGGGATAACTCATCAGAGTTAGTGGATATAACTCTGTACAATCAATTTATTGGGTCTTTGATATATCTAACATATACTAGGTTAGATATATGCTTTGTTATGAACACCTTGAGTGAGTATCTAGTGGAATCTAGATATGTTTACCTGATAGTTGCAAAGTATGTGATCAGGCACATAAAGGAGAATTTGATCTATGCTATCTTGAAGATCATGACTTCAGATGGCTATTCAGATTCTGTTTGGGCAGGAAGTGTATCAGACAAGAAGAACACATCGAGAGGATGTTATTGTCTGGGATTAGCCATGATCTCGTGGTTTAGCTGGAAGCTGTCTAGTGTGACTCTCAGCACAAGCGGAATATATGGCTGCTTGCTCTGCTAGTTGTGAAGAAGTTTGACTTTAGGATTGTTTGACTTAGAGATAGAACCAACTGAGATCCTTTGTGATAATTAGAGTTGTATCAAGATGACATAGAATCTAGTGTTCCATGATAAGTCAAAGAACATAGGGAACTAACAAGATATGACACAGAAAGGAATTCTAAAAGTTTGAATTTGTAACAGGTTACCATTGTACTAACCAAGCCTCTACGTCAAGTGAAGAAGTTACCAACCAAACCTCTGTCTCGAGTGAAGTTTGAATACTTCCGAGACAAGCTTGGTGTAGTTCAAAAGGACCCTCCTCGAAAGGGGGAGTAGTATAGTCACTACTGATGAGATTGTCTCATCAAACAACAAGGTCGTTGATGAGGTAACCTGTTCTCTACACCCAGTTACTTAGAAATATTTAGATTTAGGACTCTTACATTATTTATTTTGATGATTAGATGTATACATGCTTTTGATGATAGATGTATACATGCTAGATACTTTTGATGATTAGATGTATACATGCTTTTGATGATAGATGTATACATGCTAGATACTTTTGATGATTAGATGTATACATACTTTTGATGATAGATGTATACATGGTTTTGATGATAGATGTATACATGCTTTTGATGATAGATGATAGATGTATACATGTTTTGATGATATTGATACATGTTGTGTTTATACATGTTGTGATGATGATGATACATGTTGTGGTTATACATGTTTTGATGATGATGATACATGTTGTGGTTATACATGTTGTGATGATGATGATACATGTTGTGGTTATACATGTTGTGATGATGATGATACATGTTGTGGTTATACATGTTTTGATGATGAGGATACATGTTGTGGTTATACATGTTTTGATGATGAGGATACATGTTCTGCTTTGGTGAACATGTGAAGGGATTGGATCATCCCTGGACTTTCAGTCCTAAAGAGAGCCGTAGACGTGAGGTCTCCGAGAATGAAGTCCTTAGTGGACAGTTGAGGGGATTGGATCATCCCTGGACTTTCAGTCCTAAAGAGAGCCGTAGACGTGAGGTCTCCGAGAATGAAGTCCTTAGTGGACAGTTGAGGGGATTGGATCATCCCTGGACTTTCAGTCCTAAAGAGAGCCGTAGACGTGAGGTCTCCGAGAATGAAGTCCTTAGTGGACAGTTGAGGGGATTGGATCATCCCTGGACTTTCAGTCCTAAAGAGAGCCGTAGACGTGAGGTCTCCGAGAATGAAGTCCTTAGTGGACAGTTGAGGGGATTGGATCATCCCTGGACTTTCAGTCCTAAAGAGAGCCGTAGACGTGAGGTCTCCGAGAATGAAGTCCTTAGTGGACAGTTGAGGGGATTGGATCATCCCTGGACTTTCAGTCCTAAAGAGAGCCGTAGACGTGAGGTCTCCGAGAATGAAGTCCTTAGTGGACAGTTGAGGGGATTGGATCATTCCCGGACTTCAGTCCTAAAGAAGAGCCGTAGACATGAGGTCTCCGATAACTGAATGACAGGACTGAATCGTCCCTGGACCTCGGTTCAAAATGTACGTGACAAATCCTAGAATTACTCTAGGTTACATCCAGCATGAAAAAGGGCTGGCTCTGTAGTTGTGATACATCCAGCATGAAAAAGGGCTGGCTCTGTAGTTGTGATACATCCAGCATGAAAAAGGGCTGGCTCTGTAGTTGTGATACATCCAGCATGAAAAAGGGCTGGCTCTGTAGTTGTGATACATCCAGCATGAAAAAGGGCTGGCTCTGTAGTTGTGATACATCCAGCATGAAAAAGGGCTGGCTCTGTAGTTGTGATACATCCAGCATGAAAAAGGGCTGGCTCTGTAGTTGTGTTACATCCAGCATGAAAAAGGGCTGGCTCTGTAGTTGTGATACATCCAGCATGAAAAAGGGCTGGCTCTGTAGTTGTGATACATCCAGCATGAAAAAGGGATGGCTCTGTAGTTGTGTTACATCCAGCATGAAAAAGGGCTGGCTCTGTAGTTGTGATACATCCAGCATGAAAAAGGGCTGGCTCTGTAGTTGTGATACATCCAGCATGAAAAAGGGCTGGCTCTGTAGTTGTGATACATCCAGCATGAAACAGGGCTGGCTCTGTAGTTGAGATACATCCAGCATGAAACAGGGCTGGCTCTGTAGTTATGATACATCCAGCATGAAACAGGGCTGGCTCTGTAGCTGTGATAAGGATTGATCATCCTGGAACTTGATCTGGATTGCATCATCCATGGACTCATGTCCTAAAGGGAGCAGGATTGATCATCCTGTAAATATGATCGTGTGATGACGATGCTGCTGATCGTGTGATGACGATGCTGCTGATCGTGTGATGACGATGCTGC